>OZ020617.1:6404303-6840873 GCA_963971575.1 Liopterus haemorrhoidalis
CCAGAAGGGTTATGTCCGGCTTAGTGGCTGTCAGTAACCTCGAGGTAGGGAAGGAGTAATTCCAATAAATACGGCACTTGGAATTTTCCACCACCGATTCTATGTCAGAAGGGACGTACGGTATAACCGGTATTTGGTCAATACCATAGGCATGTCTAAGATTATTATTGCTGCTTGTAAATGTAATAATACAATAGAAATTAAAAATTCTGTTAAATATTTTGGAATTGTATTAGATTCAAATTTGACTTTCCAATGTCATATTGAATATTTAATTAGTGTAAGAAGTTAACAAATGCTGGATGTCTAAGACAATATTTTTTCTATAGTCACATCAAAATCAATAGTTTTTTGATGATCACTTCTATTCGTTATTAGTAGACTAAAAAATTATTAAAATTAAATTTAAATAATTTGCAAAAATTTCACATTAACATTTAAATTAAGAAATCCCAGAGATTTTTTCTGAATTTGCTTCATACTAAGTCTAGTAATAAGAAAGTAAGTAATACATACTTTAAAAAATCAGCTGTGGCCACCACAGGACCGACCGCCTTCACAAAGTACTTGTTTAATTTATGCTGCTTTATCAAAAAATGTCTCAAATAAAAGTTGCAAGTTGTTGCTTTTATAGAAACTTTTGTTAAATAATTTTTTTCCAGATATTTCTCTGTTGTGAAATATTCGCAAAAATCTTAAAACCAACACGAGTAAACTCCCACTTCTACATAACCGATTCTTACCAAAAGTTGATCAACTCGTGCCATTGATGTCAAAAGCTTAAATATGAGGTTTCATAAAAACATTTAAGCCGAATTTGCTCTGTACGTGTACACGGGCCGACAGACAGACATCATGCTAAAAATAGTAAAACCGTTATGTAGGGATCTCAGTTCGTGGAGATCCATTGAAATCTCGAAATGTCAAAATCGGTATGATCGCAATACCTCCCAAATATGTATATGTTGATGGTCGGTAAAAAAAAAATCAAATTGGTACGACTTTATTTGGTCTAAATTCTATGATCGAAACGTTTCATATGATCGAAACGATCTAAAAGTGCATGTTTATGTTCCTCGAAACTTAGCTACAATACCCTCTTAAATGCGTCTCCTCAATAACTAAGTAAATTGATTCCACCCTTTTCCTTGTCACCAAAGAATTATGTAAGTATTTCTGGATGGGAATCAAATGCCATCGATGCCTTCCAGGATGTTTTCAAAGTTTGTCTCTTATATTTATTTTTCCCGTATTTTAAAAAGAAGTAATGTATTTGAATAATTTGCGTAAACGTAGAAAGATATAACAGTTAAATGTTATGAGTTGCTCCTGGCGCTGTAGATAAAATATACTAAAATCTTGCGTGGAACAATGAACTGTAACCTTTTGCATACGTAGGTGTAGAACTTAATAAATCTGCCTCTATTTTCCTATCATGACCTTTAATAAGTGATCTCCCAATCCATAGACGTACAACTGTAGAGCCAATATTAAAATTGCATTTATTTATTTATTTATTTATTTATTTATTTATTTATTTATTTATTTATTTATTTATTTATTTATTTATTTATTTATTTATTTATTTATTTATTTATTTAATTATTTATTTAAGACATCAACAGCCAGTGAGTGGCCAATTACAGATATCTACAGAATATTAGTACAATGTATCAGATGATATAAATAAATGTGTTGTTATAATTAAATACAATATGATACAATTTTATTTTATTTAATATGTAATGTTTAACATAATATTCATTTTCGATTTAAAATCTGGAAGTGAACTATTAAATATGTCTATAGCATTAAATTTCTCATTAAAGACTGACATGCATCGGTTTAGAGGTGAATTTTGACAGTAGTTTGTATTGCAATTATTAATGTAAAATGTATTTTTTGATCTAGTATTTCTTTGAGGTACTAATATGTTTATATTTGAAATAAATGGTTGAACATCTATTAAACTATTAATAATTTTATGTAATAAGATCATATCATATTTTGTTCTTCTAGTTTCAAGCGTACTGTAATTTAAATCGTTTAAAAATTAATGATAGGTTGATGAATGGAAAGTTAAGTTTTGTTTTCGAGCTAAATACCTCATATTTAATTTGTATTTGCTCTATGCTGTAAATATATTTATAGTCCAAAGGATTCCAGATTGGTGTACAGTATTCCAGGTTGGGTCTAATAAGACTGTTGTACAGGGTCAACAGTGTTTTGGAATTGGTAAAGTTAAAACTTTGTCTTAAAACAAAACCTAGCATTCTATAAGATTTATTTATGATATAATCTATGTGCTGATCGAAACGAAGCTAAGTATCTAACATAACACCTAGATCTTTCGTAAGATCAACTTTTTTTATTGTAACGATATTTAATTTGCAGGGATATAATATAGTATCACGTTTCCTTGTAAAAGTCATAGCATAGCACTTATCAACATTGAGGGAGAGACAATTTTCGGCACAATATTTATAAAATGTATTCATATCATTTTGCAAATAATGACAATCTACCTGTGAGTCGATACTCTTAAAAAATTTCAGGTCATCTGCAAAAAGTAAAAATTCGCAGTTTTCGAAAACCTGACCTATATCATTTATATAACAAATAAAAAGTAAGGGACCCAGGGCATTGTATAAATATACATGATGATATACACACACCGGCAAATTTAAGTAACAGATTGAAAATTATGCTTTTTTAAATTTTATTATTTTGTAGCCTATTGAGATTGCTGATGGCAGCGCTGTACTCCAAGGCAATATGGCTGTGGTGTCTAGTATTCAGTTGTCAATATGCTAATAGCGAACGGGTTAATTTAAGCATAGTACATTTTTATTTTATGAAAATGCGAGTAAATATTTGCGAAATTTTTTAATTTTTAAGCGCTACACATGTAGCGAGGTGTATAACAGAAGGTGGGTATCAAATTACAGTATTTAAAGTTTAATTTCAGTAGATTTATTGAAGTGTAATTTGTAGTTGAGCAGGTGAAAAATGCCGGGCAAGTAATTTTATGTGGTACATCTGAGTGTCGGTCATTTAAATTTACAATATATAGATTCTTTTTGCAAACAAGTGCATTATGTTCATTGCCTCATGAAATAAAATTAGTTTTAGTTGGATAGCAGCAGCTAAAATTTAAATATGCAACTTGCAAATGCAAACATATTAGTGCAGTTTTGTTTTTCTGCGACAAATGTAATGAACAAACTCGCATAGTATCAGTTACTTTTTAACTCAAAATATATTCCCATGCCTCCTGTCCATAACCAAATCTTTTCCAATCTGGACATAATATTAACTTTCTCTCCATTTTTCTGAAGAAAAGAAAAAACTAAGATACCTATCGATGTCCTGTTTTGAATGACAGCCAAAAACACTACAATTTGTTCTACATTTATAGTTTTTCACAACTTCTATCGACAGTCTAATAAAAATTCAACAATAGAACATATGTAATAAGTTCAAACAGTACCAGAGCGCCTAGTACAATATTTGACCACCAGACTGCGTATCGGAGCGTGTCAGTTCTCAATATCTAAATAGCTTTGAATGCTCTACTAACCAATGAACGAAGATTGCATCGACGCCAAGGAGAATAAAATGCAGTATTTAATTTTGCTTCTACTGTATCTTTTGGTGGAGGTTCAATTATGGTGTGGGGTGGAATATGTTTGGGAGCTCGCACAGAGTTAGTGGTGATTGATGGCGGAGCGTTAACTGCAGATAGGTACATCAAAGATATTCTTCAAGACTATGTTGTACCTTTTGCCCCATATATCGGAGAAAATTCCACCCTAATGCAGGATAATGCGCGCCCACACGTCTCCCACTATGTAACAGACTTTTTAAATCAAGTGGGTATAACAACAATAGGTTGCCCAACATGCTCCCCTGACCTCAACCCGATTGAACATTATTCCAAAAAACATTGTACTAGAAGATTACCTGAAAGATATCAACAATATGTACATTACAGGGAAATACCAGGTCTACAAGTATGAAATGCAGATTTTTTTTTTTTTTTTTTAAATAAAACACATTAAACTCAAAAGTACACTAAAAATTTATTTATTCAAAGTATGCTCCATTAGAAGTTATACATTTTTCCCATATTTCAGGCAATTTGTGAATACCTCGCCAGTAGAACTCTTCCCCTTTCCCCGCAAACCATTCATCTAGCCATTCTTTCACATTTTCATATGAACAAAAGTGCTGCTCGGCAAGTGCGTGACCCATTGATGCGAACAAGTGGTAATCTGAAGGGACCAAGTCTGGTGAGTAAGCGGCATGGGTAGCACTTCCCACTTGAGTGCCTCCAATGTGTTACAAACTGTTTTGACCTTATGTGATGGAGCTTTATCGTGAAGAAAGATTACCTTGTGCTGTCTTCTTTCGTATTCTGGTTTTATGAGCAGCGAATGGTTCAATTCGATCAGTTGTTGTTGGTTGTTAACGTTGGGTATTAACTGTTTCACCAGGTTTTAACAATTCATAATAGACCACACCCTTTTGGTCCCACCAAGTACAGAGCATTGTCTTTTTGCCAAAGCGATTCGGTCTTGCAGTTGATGTGGATGGTGAGCCTGGGTTCACCCATGATTTTTTGCGTTTGGGATTTTCAAAATAAATCCATTTTTCATCGCCAGTAATGATACGATGCAAAAAAGACTTTCTTTTGTATCGTGCAAGCAAAATTTCACAAGTGTTTTTGTGTTTTTTCATCTGCCTCTCATTCAATGCATGTGGAACCCATCTGCCGACATTCTGGATCTTACCCATCTCTCGTAGGCGATTGGAAACAGCTTGTTTACTAACGCCTAACTGCTCTGCTAGTTGTTTTTGTGATTGACTATCGTCTTCCTGTAGCAATGTTTCCAATTTTGTATCTTCATATTTTTTTGTAAGTTTTCCATGTTCTTTGTATGTAAGATCAAAGTCACCACTTTTGAAACGCCGAAACCATCGTTCACACGTATCTTGCGATGGAGCATATTGACCATAAGCTTCTCGAGGCAGGTGGTATGATTCAGCAGCAGTTTTTTTCAAATGAAAACAAAACAGTAGTACTGTCCGCGAATGCTCTTTATTTGGCACAAAATTTGACATTTTTAACACAGTAAAACAAAATTATATGATCACTTTTCAAATTATAACCTATACGCATTTGACACTTAATGATAACTTAACAAAACGCCATATGTGTTGAAACTTTGAAACTTTGAACTCTGTTTGCGCGGCAAGTTTGAAAAAAATCCGCATTTCATACTTTAGACCTGGTAATTAGATTTTTATGTCTGTTCCTTTAAATTTGCCGCTGTGTGTATTATATAATCAACTGATACTGAACTAAATTGAACATCCCGTGCGAAGAACGAGTATTCTGTTAGATTTCGTATAAATTGTTTATATTGTGAATTATGGTTGTATTTCCTAATCTGCGTATTTAACTCGTGTTTCGTTGTAAAATGGCTTCAGATTTAAAGCAAAAGTTCGAGAAATTTCAATTGTATTCTTTAAACCTCAAAAGGATTCTGAAACATTTTGTTTCTGTGGTAAGCCAACTCGGCTCCTAATCTTTTAACACTTTCCCCAATCTATAGATCTTTATCTCTATGAGTGTTGCCAACTTAACTGTGGAAAACCCTAACATTAGTTCTCACAGTGGTGCCAACACTGAGAAAGGATTAATACGATCCATTATCAACTCATGCATTATAAAATCAGTTTTCAACTTATTGCAGTAAATGGTTTTATGTTTCATTAAGTTTACACTTTGAAGTTGGTAGGAGTGCTATTGGCACCATGTATTAAATTTTAATTTAATTAAAAATATTGTTTATTAAGACCTTGATTTATTTAATAATGGAAATTGATGGAGCTATTTTGTTACAAAATTAATAGAGTTTAAATCTACACAAGTCTAATCAGGTCTATTCTCTAACGATGTTGTTTAAATTAACGCCACTGTTAAAAATTGTATTAAAACAGCAAAGTTAACAGGTATGCAATACTAATCTCAAGTTAATTTTAACACCTAAGTAAATTGATGTTAAAACTGTAAATTATGTAAATAATTTCTTAGCTTCGTGCGGAACTAAATAGTAATTTATTTTTAATGTTGGCTAATCTGCACAAAATATCCATTTAGCTCGATGCATTTTGCCCAACGATATTCCAACTTCTCTATAGGCATCTTCAGTTCTAAAATACAGGTGATGACCTAAAAAAATTTATGTGAAGTGTGAATTTTTACACATTTTAGAGTTTTGTAGGTATTTAATGAGTGTAAGAACATCAAAATCAACAGATTTTTGATAATCATTTTAATTCGTTATTAGAGTACTAAGAGTTTCCATTTAAGTTTTTTTTAAATAACAAAATTTAAATAATTTGCCTAAAATCCCAGCGTTTTTAGGGTTTTGTAGGTATGACCAAAAAACCCTTATACCGTCATTTTGTCGTCTGTCTGTCTATCTCTCTGTTCGGTAAAAATTGTAGCCAAACGGCTAAACCTAGAGAATTGAACTTTGGCATGCTTATACAACTCTTTGACCCGCACATAGGAAAAATACTAAAACATCTAAAAAACATATCCCCCTAAAATTATAAACAAATATGTGCTCATCGAAAAAAAAAATTATATTTGTTTTTAAATTCTGAGTAGTGTATTAAATAAAAGCCCTTAGTACTGTCTGTTCGGTAAAAATTGTAGCCAAACGGCTAAACTTAGAAAGTTGAAATTTGGCATGCTTATTCAACTCTTTGACCCGCACATATGAAAAATACTAAAACCCTGTACCCCAGATGGTTTAAACTAAAAATCTGAAAAAAGTAATGTACATTGGTGTGAACGGGAATAGTACAACATGAATTTTTGAACAGATTATGTTTTCGGAAAATAACACATTTATTGTGTTTTTTGGCTGACGATGTAAAATATTTAAAACGTTATGTAACACAGAAAGCCAGTACGCTTTCATAATGTAATGGTTAGCCCTCTCGCTTTCTAAGTTGCAAGCTAGGGTTCGCTTTCCGTCTGGAGACAATTTTATTTTTTCTGTTTTTTTTGCATTTTTATTTTGTTTAAATTAAATTTTTTCAAAATTCTAGTTATATTTTGGTAAATGTTGCATTTAATTTTTAAAAGCATAAATTTAATATCCAGTGGAAATTGTTGAAATTATAATTTAATTCTATGTTTGAATGTACACGAAATATATATAAAAAAAAAATACTGCACATATTTAGAAATCTGAATAATGGTATTAGGCATTCGAATTAAAATTAACAAAAAAAAAAAAAATATTTTAACATAAATATTTGTTTTGGCATCCTAAATAATCATCATTTACTTACTCAATACCTGCGAAACCCTGAAATGTGTGAAAATTCACACTTCACATCAATTTTTATTATTTTAACACTTCTGTTAAAAATTAGGCCACCTCTTGAGTCGCCGTTTATTTTAACATGTTTTTCAATTTTTAAATTTCAAAATTGCTTTTAGGGAATAAGAAATTTTGTGGAAGAACTGTTAAAATAATTTTAAGGTCGTCTTTAAATTAACTACGGTGTTAAAAATTATAAAACAGACCTAAATAAAGTATTACATTTGTTTGTCTCTTAAACTTTTCGATAGAGGATTTTTTGTGCACCACTGTAGAAAAAGGAAGAATGTTTTGTTGTACAAGGTGTCTCAAAAGAAATTTTATATTTATTTAGCTTACTGCGTGAACACAACGTATCCGATGGGCGCGGGGGTTATGTCAATCGGTAGCCTGGCTCTTGGGAATTCAGTTGCTATGGAGCGTTTCTCGGGAGCAGACCGCGCGTTATGCGTGCGAGAGTTTTACAAAAACGGTGATTCGGCGACTGTAGCGCGTATAAAATTCTGCAGTATTCGAGGTTTTCGCCACTTAAATGATGCGCCAAGCATTCCTCTCATTCGACATTGGGTTAAAAAGTTTGAAGAGACTGGTACAACGCTGGATAAATCAAAATCCGGGCGACCTAGGTCATCAAGAACGGTAGAAAACGTGGAGAATGTTAATCAGTCTGTTCGTGACGACCCGAACCTTTCAATTCGGAAGCGCGCAAGTGCTTTAAATGTGCATAGATCATCATTACATCGCATTATGCACAAAGACCTAAAGCTGCACCCCTATAAAATTCAATTGGTGCAAGAATTAAAGCCCCAAGATGCCAGTCAGAGGCTTAATTTCGTAAATCAGGTGATTGAGCGATTTTCAACGTTCACCAACATTTTGTTTTCGGATGAAGCTCATTTTCATCTTAATGGCCACGTAAATAAGCAGAACTGCCGCTACTGGAGTGCAACGAATCCGAAACGCAAACATCAGAAATCCCTACATTCGCCTAAAGTGACCGTATGGGCTGCGATGTCGGTGCGAGGAATTATCGGCCCTTACTTTTTTGAAGACGAAACGGGGCGTGAAGTTACAGTGAATTCAGAGCGTTATGTGAAGATGTTAGACAACTTCTTGGTACCTGAACTGCAAAACTTTCCTGGCTATAACCAAAGAACATGGTTCCAACAGGACGGAGCAACTTCACACACGTCCAATATGTCTCTGCAACATGTTCGTGAAATTTTCTCAGACAAATTGATCTCCCGGAGAGGTGACATAAATTGGCCTCCACGCAGTCCAGATTTAACCCCTATGGACTTTTTCCTATGGGGTTATCTTAAATCTAAAGTTTACGCCAATAAACCGACTTCACTGGCGCATTTGAAAGAAAATATCCGTCACGAAATGGCAGCCATCCCTGAGTCCACCTGCCGAGACGTCATAAGTAATTTTACTGTTTGATTAAATGAGTGCCGAGAACGCGAGGGTCTACATTTAGACGATATTATTTTTAAGAAATAAATCCCCAAAAAGTGTATTTTAATAATTAATAAACATTTTTTCTATATACGGCTTACTTTTTTTTTAATCGATCCACTAAATATAAAATTTCTTTTGAGACACCTTGTATAATAGTACGAATGACTCTCAAAGGCAATTGATGAAAATTGCATTAAAAGAAATTGATTGATCAGAATCGTTACTCAGGAAACGAGTTACAATAAACACAAACTCAAATCGACAGTTCCGAATGGACATGCATCGATGCGAACCAGGGCCAACAAAACTATTATAAAACGTGAAAAACAAACTAAATGTTTCGCAAAGAACACGTTTGACATTTAATAGATTTAATCTTATTAAAAATTTCAATCAAAAACTATATCTTGATACAAGACTTTTTGTATATTGTATTAGGTCGTCAAGGATGAAATTTGTAGAAAAAAAGGCAAAGTTAGTTGATAACTTACAAATATAAGGAATTATTTTATTCATAAAAGTATGCATCCATATTGTTTATACACTTTTGTCATTTAAGCGGCAGGTTGTTCAGGCCGGTGATATAAAACCCTGGAGGACGAGAGTCAATGAATTCCTGGAAGGCCAGTTTTACAGCATTGTCAGAGTAAGCAGTCCCATTCACGTACAGTCGGGAGTGAAGCAAGGCTGCGTATTGTCCCCACTGCTATTTCTCATCACTATAGATGCAATCTTGCGTGCAGCAAACTCCTCGCAAAGAGGCATCCAATGGAACCTTGCCACTCGCCTAGAGGATCTGGACTACGCTGATGATCTCTGCCTACTTGCCCAGTCACTTCAAGACATGCAAAGTAAACGGAAGATCTGGACAGCTTTGCTCGTATAGCAGGGTTTAAGATCAACGTGAACAAAACAAAAGATATGCGCGTAAACATCGTAAATACTCGGAATATTCACCTTCAAGATGCTACCATAGACCGAACGACCAAATTCCGCTACCTTGTCACCGAAGACAGGGGAGGTAAGGTGGATATCATGTCCAGAATTCAAAAAGCAAAGCTAGTGTTTGCCTCTTTGAACAAATTCTGGTCATCAGCCCACCTAACCAAGAAAACGAAAATCCGAGTGAATACTCGGATAAATAATAGCAATGTGAAGTCTGTACTGTTATATGCCTGTGAGACATGGTTGGTTAACGAGACATTCACCGATAAACTGCAAGTCTTTGTTAATAAATGTTTAAGAAGGATAATGGGAATCCATTGGCCGGACACCATAACCAACGAAGGACTATGGCGAATAACAAAACAGTCAGAGATCGGAAATGAGATACGCTTGCGCAAATGGAGATGGTTGGGACACATACTTAGGCGAGACTCAGACAACATAACCAGACAGGCCCTTCACTGGAATCCGCAAGGAAAAAGAAAGATCGGGCGACCGAAGAACACATGGAGGCGCACAGTGGAGAAAGAATTGCGAGACATGGGAAAGTCGTGGGGCGAAATCCTCAAGAGGAGCAAAGGGCCTCAATAAAGCATGTCCATCTGGTGCGGTTCTGGGCTAAGATCTTGATTTCGCCGCATGACTTTCCCATTTCTCGCAATTCTTTCTCCACTGTGCTATATATATATCCCCTACCGACTTTTTTTTGTTCCCCAATGTCAAACAAAAAATGCGTGGGCAGCGTTTTCATCACCTCAAGAAGCTGATCTTCGAAAACCATGTTTTTGAGATTACAACTTCAAAGTGGAAAAAATGTTTCGAGAATTGGTTTGAACGCATGGAAAAATGTATAAATCTTAAAGGCGAATATTTTGAAAAGCGATAAAACAATTTGTTCCAAAACAACATTTTTTCTTTATTAGTTTTTGTAAAAACTTATAGGTAGCCCTCGTATATCTTTCTTTGTCAATCCCTCTGGTTACGATGTTTTACTTGAGTATGAATGCACGATGCATCAAGGAGTAACTAGCAACACAATCCCAATTAAATCGGGGGTAAAACAAGGATGTCCGTTATCTCCGTTGCTTTTCATTTTAGACCTTGACTGGATACTAACACATATAAGTGGGAACAGAAATGGTATATTGTGGGATCTCCAACACCATTTAACAGACCTAGACTATGCAGACGATATCTGCATGCTGTCTCATAAATTCGACTCCCTTCAGGACAATCTGAACCAACTTACTCAACTTGCCAAGCTAACAGGACTCGAGGTTAATATCTATAAAACAAAAACCCTGCACATAAACACCACCAACACAAGACAGTTAAAAATTGGCCAGGAAGATATTGATGATGTAGATGAGATTTGTTACCTTGGCAGCATAATTGCCAAAGATGGAGGAGCAATGCTGGATATTGAGCAACGCTTGAACAAGGCCAGGCAAGCTTTCGGTATGTTAAATGCTGTCTGGAGATCCAATTATATCTCAAGAAACAGAAAGCTGCGCCTGTTCAACACAAATGTGAAATCTGTGCTACTCTACGGATGTGAGACCTGGAAGGTTACCCGTGTAATCTCTTCCAAATTGCAATCCGTTGTAAACAGATGTCTCCGCAGAATCATCCGAGTGTTCTGGCTGGAAAGAATATCTAACGTAAAGCTATGGCAACGATTAAACCAAACAGATATCCAGAAGCAAATAAAACTACGCAAGTGGAAAAGGATAGGACATGTCCTGAGGAGAGAGTGGACTAGCGTGCCTGGAATGGCCTTGGATTGGAATCCACAAGGCACATGCAAAATCGGAAGGCCGAAAATAACCTGGAGTTGAACCGTTATTCAAGAAGCGAGGAATTATGGAAAATCATGGCTGGAGATTAAACATCTTGCGGTGAATAGAAACGCTGGAAGAGTTTTGTGGAAGATCTATGCTCCTCATAGGAGCCAAAGGAACATACAGAGTGATTATTTAATGGCGAGACGACGTCACCGAATTATCAAATAAAATAATAGAAAATCAAATAAAAGAATGGCAGGAAATCATTGACTCAATAATTTGGAGATGACGGAAGTGTCTACTACGCGCATGCGCGCATAATCGCCTGCTACGATGTGTATGAAACGGCAAATTATTAAAACTTCCAGTGACGTCGTCTCGTCAAAAAAATAAATAATCACTCTGTATATATGAATGCACGATACCCTCTCTATTCGAAGTTCCTCTGAAAGCCGAACAGAAATGAATATTCTGTACATTAAGGTTGATTACTGGTGATTTATTTTTCTATAAATCTGAGAGAAACTATATCATATTATGTACCGAATGTATACATACTTAGAATGAAGTATGAGCTCGTTTTAATTCATCCTTTACTGATTAATCAAAGCACAATATGTCAAGTAGCGAATATCGAATAAGTAATCCAGTGTTATTTAGTGTGATGTGAGTGTGTGATTTGGTGTTTTGCCAAGAGTGGCGCTAGCATCGTTCGCTGTTGGTCAGTGCTACCAACTCGTACAAACCCTATAATGACTGAGTCGTTAAGCGGCTTAATCTACGTCCAATTCCATTGCAATATGTGCTTATGTCATCTGCATACAACCAGAGAGTTTAATATCATTTTCAGATTTAACAGTTTTATCAATTGATGCATAAGTAAAGAAAATATCCAGATATTCCCACAAACTAGATTAGTTTTACTTGATAGTTCAGTAGTCTGAACCAGTGTTCAAATAGAATTGAATTGCATTGTTCTGAATTTTGGAAATTAGAAATATTATTTAGTTTAGTAGCAACGTTGACAGATTGTTTTTAGGGATGCTAGATTTTCTGTTAGCTGTTGTATTCATCTTTTGCAAAGCCTTCGTCTTCTCACTTGCTGAATCTTTCTTTTGAAAATCTCTTTACCATTCCGTCATATATCCTTCTCATTGAACATCTTGTAAAAAAAAAAATCCAAGAGTCATTTCAAGCCACTTGAAAATTTACACAGTGGTTCCCAACCTTTTTGACTTGCGGAGCCCTTTTTATAATCAATTTCTATAGTGGAGCCCCTAAGGCCTGCCCTATGTCTTATAAATTAATGGTGTTATACCCTTTTCACACTAGAACTTTAAGATCGGATGTTAAAGTGAATGAGTCTTTAAACGCTACTGTGAAACCGTATGGCCTCGTCTAAATACAAGCGATGTTTAAGACAGAGATCTGCGTCTTAAACATCGTCCAAATTACCAACATAATTTCTATTATAAAAAAAATACTCTTTGAATTTGTGCTGTCAACATTTTATATTATCATAAACAAGAATACTGTATTATATCGACGTTATAAGAAGTTTGTACTTATTTTTATAATAAAATTATTTATTTTAATAATGTGTTTAATAAAATACAGAGCTACAATAATTGAGATAAAATGTATCGACTTACATGTTAATACAGGTGTAATATATTCTTTATTGTAGTGTCTTTATTGGAGAATGAAATGAAATATCCTTAATTGTTACTGGTAATTTCATGACGGTAACTTGAGGACAAAATTACTGTAGCTGATGACAGCACCGAAAATTTAAAAGTGTGAAAATTTAAAAGCACCGAAAATGTGAAAGCATACCGATGTTAAACATCGTTGAACTTTAAGTTCACTCGTCTTAAAGTTCTAGTGTGAAAAGGGTATTAAGAAGTAATGTTACGGGGAAGAGGGTAGAATTTCTCACTATAAATTTTACAATAAATTCACTTTTCTCTTTTACAGCTCACTTATTGATAGATAGACAGATTTTTATACAATGAAGCCAATAATCAAGATCACGCAGTTTATTCAAACAATAATGCATCTCGCCGATTACATTCCAGTTGGAGTCATAAAACAGAGTCAGAAATCACTCGGACATTCCTTCAACTTGGCAAATTTTCGTTCAGGATGTAACAAATAAATAAATAAATAAATAAATATATTTTATTTAGCCTATAGTAATATCCAGTTTTCTTATTTTGATTTTGTTTTTTAATTCCAATTCTTTTGATTTTATTCAATTTTTATTTATTTTATTTCTTGTAACTGCTGCGGATCCCCTGAGAAGTGCACGCGGAGCACTTAGGGCTCCGCGAAGCATAGGTTGGGAACCGATAGTTTAAGTGATAATAATAATAATAATAAAGTCAGCTGCGTGCGTAGTTAGGGATTATACGTCAGTCGCTTGTATAAACCTGTCATAAATATATATGTAAAGTCATGTCAAATTCAATGAAATTTATACATCGAACTTATTATATAATTGGAATAATAAATAGAACAATCAGCTGTTTGCACAATGGGGGTAAGACCGTCAGCTGAGGAATTATAATTGCTGAGCGGGCATTTAGCCTAAGCATTTTATAATGTAATCAATGATGTAACTGACGATCTTTACCCCGTTATGTCGGCAGCTGACGATCATTTTTATTTAATATAATATGTAAACTATTAATTATAAAAATTGCTTGTCGCCTAATATTAATTCAAGTTAAATTTCGTAATTTTAATCTATTTTTTTATGATATTATTTAATTATTTCGATCTATCTAGTTCGGTGTCACGATATAATATAGTAATAGTAGAGCCCTGTAAATTCGCGGTTTACCCGCGGATATCCGCCATTTTTCTGCGGTTGCGGATAAATTATCATTTAAATCGTGAAGATACGGATCGGATGCGGATTATATATCATATCCACTTATCCGCAATATCCGCGTGAACATAAAATCTTCAGTTGGACTCCTTTTCCTACGGAAGACGCGTTTAGAACCCCAAAAATGTATCGGTAGCATTTGTATTGTGTTTATGGCAAGAGTGAAATAATGATACGTTACGGAACTTTTTACTTCTTTTACTCTTCCAATAAAGATTTACTTTACGCTCACTTAAATAGTTAAATTTAGTAGAATTTATATACAGTCGTCTGATACAACAATTTCTTTGGATTTATTTAATTTTAATTTTAATTTTTTTATTTATATCCAAGGTACAAAATAAAATAATTAGATTTTTTTACAAATAATAATAATAATAATAGTTTGTACAGTCGATAAAGGCCCATGGTCATTGTAAGAACACAAGGACTGTTCTACCTCATAAGCCCTTAAAAAGTATAAACATATAAATATAGCGCATATTAACTTAAATAACCTGGGTTCTTTGCTATTGACAATAGGGGATAGGCATAAAATTTATATTTCCTTAAAACTACATTTTTTTGATATTTTAATGTTAGTTATGTCACCTAACACAACAAAAATCACATTTTAATTAATATTATAGCCAAATTTTTTAATTAAAATATTGTAAATTTGAAATAAGCCGACCACGCCGCGAAGGTTGCCGAGTAGATACGACTGAGACTGTAAGGGTTTGACGTCACAGATACAGACAAAACATAATGTTTACGTGTTTATATTGTATTGTTTGAGAGTTTTGTATTTGTTTTTAAACAATTTTTCACGCATTTATTATTAAAATAATTTATAAAATATATGTACTCACATTAAAATGGTCTTCACAAACATAAATTTTACTTTTTTCTGAAATATCGGTTTTATTTCGCCTCATAGCTTTTCTGTTGTTTTTCGTCATCAGGTAATGATATAAATTATTTTTTTGGATTTTCTAATTGAACTATTTGTGCACATTGGTACTAAACAATATTTTCGACTATGTTTCGAAGTACTGGGGCCTGGATCTTCCATATTTTATATATTTCAATATAAAATTTAATTCGGTAAACATAAATTGTTTTTATAGAATTAAACTTTATTTTAATTAAAATCACTCTAACTTTACATAACCTATAAAAGTTATACAAACAAATAAGTTCACAACAGACTATGTACGGGTGTCAGGACAGAATTACACTGGACAAAATTACACGGGACAAAATTACACAGAAGAAAATTTTCGTATGTGTAAATTAAAGTAAATTATATGTGTAATTTTGTCTTAGTGTAATTTTCTTATGTGTAATTTCGGCCTTGTGTAATTTCTTCCCTGTGTAATTCTGTCTATGTGTAATTTCTTCTGTGTAATTTTGTCCCGTGTAATTTTGTCCAGTGAAATTTCGTCATGTAACCCTATGTACGCCGGTAAGCTAGTAGTGTCATGCGTCAGTTAGAAGGGGTATGACGTCACACGTCGTTTTCGCGCGCTACATACATTTATGATTTTTTTAAGCCTTTAAATTAAAAAAAAAAAAATTAAAAACTGTTTTTTATGTTTATATGCAACAAGAGGAATATAATAAAAAAATTTAAAAAAATCGTGCCTATCCCCTATTGCACAATTGTTATAACCAACATTGAAGCATGTAAATATGTAACATTCCCTAACTTGGGAAGAATTAAGGCTGAAAAGAACATTGCAAAGGACATGAAATTAAAAGGGCAAGATGATCCTATTAGATGTTAAGACTTTTTTAAACTTTTATACATTATTATTAACTTTTATAAACCTTTATACCAATGTGTATTGCCAGTTTATCAATTTAAAAATAATTATATAATGTATCGCCTTATTTTGCATTTTTGGAAATATTAGTAAAAATTAAGCATGGTAATTTGCAACATTTAAAAACATATGAAGCTCATAAATTAAAAAAAAATAAAAATATCTTAAAATTCTTGAAAACGTCATATAACTTTCATCTTTTAATAATGATGAATTTAAAAATTTAGTTTTATTATTAAGAATTTATTTTTTTAAATATGCTGATCTTATAGGACTTTCCTTGTTATTTATTGGTCATAAACGTGTCAAATTAATCTATTTAATTATTTCTCAATATTGCTGCTCCAAAACAATATTGAGATATTTTAAGCAGTGGTAGCGCTAGCGGGGGTCCACCCCCCAAACTTGCTTTGGCCCCCAGTTACTCCCCCCAGAATTGGTTGGAGAACATATTTTAGAAATGTGTTAAACAATATAAAAATATTTCCTGCCCCCCCAAATTTTACTCAAATTTTTTTTGCCCCCCCCCAGGTTTTAAGAGCTAGCGCCGCCACTGATTTTAAGAAACTAAGTTTCTAAGATATTGCTGTTTAAAGTTTTACATTTTATATAAACTTTTTTCTGGACCCATTAATATTAATATCATACAATTTTAAACAATTCAGTAATGTTACTACAAGGTGTCTCAAAAGAAATTTTATATTTATTTAGCTTACTGCGTGAACGCAACGTATCCGAGAGGCGCGGGGGTTATGTCAATCGGTAGCCTGGCTCTTGGGAATCCAGTCGTTATGGAGCGTTTCTCGGGAGCAGACCGCGCGTTATGCGTGCGAGAGTTTTACAAAAACGGTGATTCGGCGACTGTAGCGCGTAGAAAATTCTGCAGTATTCGAGGTTTTCGCCACTTAAATGATGCGCCAAGCATTCCTCTCATTCGACATTGGGTTAAAAAGTTTGAAGAGACGGTACAACGCTGGATAAATCAAAATCCGGGCGACCTAGGTCATCAAGAACGGTAGAAAACGTGGAGAATGTTAATCAGTCTGTTCGTGGTGACCCGAACCTTTCAATTCGGAAGCGCGCAATTGCTTTAAATGTGCATAGATCATCATTACATCGCATTATGCACAAAGACCTAAAGCTGCACCCCTACAAAATTCAATTGGTGCAAGAATTAAAGCCCCAAGATGCCAGTCAGAGGCTTAATTTCGTAAATTCTCAGGCAAATTGATCTCCCGGAGAGGTGACATAAATTGGCCTCCACGCAGTCCAGATTTAACCCCTATGGACTTTTTCCTATGGGGTTATCTTAAATCTAAAGTTTACGCCAATAAACCGACTTCACTGGCGCATTTGAAAGAAAATATCCGTCACGAAATGGCAGCCATCCCTGAGTCCACCTGCCGAGACGTCATAAGTAATTTTACTGTTCGATTAAATGAGTGCCGAGAACGCGAGGGTCTACATTTAGACGATATTATTTTTAAGAAATAAATCCCTAAATGTGTATTTTAATAATTAATAAACATTTTTTCTATATACGGCTTACTTTTTTTTAATCGATCCACTAAATATAAAATTTCTTTTGAGACACCTTGTATATGCCAAATAAGGCGAAACATGTTAGATATTTCCAAAGAGACAGCAAATCCTGTGCGATTGTGCGGATATTTTTACGGATGCGGATCAGATGCGTATATTTATATTTACAAAGGTTGCGGGAAAAACGTATCCGCGCAGGGCATTAGTTATTAGGTTGTCTGGTATTTGAAAATAAGTCTTTCTTGACTGAGCGTTGAAATCTCCAATTTGCAAGCAATCTGTCTAGCATTGTCTTGTAATGCACAATGCAATACAATATATTGTGGAAGCCGTGTCTACTCGCGTTGATTCCGCTCTGTTCGTTTGGCCTATTCGTTTCGCCCGCTCTACGGATACTAATTGTTCAGAGAGCAATGTCAATATTAGATGAGACATTTGATTGGCAATGTTATAATGTTATTACCTTTTCACATCAAAGTGATCTGATAGAGGATTAAGTGTGTTCATCATTTATAGAAATTAATCCTAATCTCATACGGAACAAGGGGTTTCGGCTTGGATTATTGTTGCTATGGATATCTCCATGACAATTTCAACTAGATCACATCAATATCTGAATTTTAAATTTACAATCAGTTTACTTAATAAATAAAATTTATAGTTTAAGTATTTCCACTGTCCCAAGAAAGTTGTTACCTTAAAACTGCGTTCACAGCTCTAAAATTAATATACGCTGTGACTTGTACCCTGTTGATTGTCACTACAAGTTTGTCATACCGTCTGAAACCTTAGTATTGGTTTGTTCCAATTTTCAGTCCACTTTTCAGTAACACGAGAAAATGAGATTTTAATGTTGGTAGTGATATTGTTTGTATACTACATCACATTCAGACAATTTTTTTAAACATAAAATGCTAAAATCCTGTTAACTTTAGAGTACGATATTTTAACAAATAATTAATGTAAGGGACTTAATTAAGAAATTTTAATTTGGAGATGTTGAACAAAATGTTAAATTTTCTGAAAGTTTTAAATATTTTTTGTGAGATAGAACAATTGATAAAGCAAAAAAAATCAATATCAAAACAAAAACATGTTTTATTACTTTATATATTATATAATTATTGTATAGTGGATTATAAATTATAATTTAACCATACAAGAATTAATATTTTTAAACTTAAGAAAACCAAATATTCATAGTACTTTTATTAATCTAACTAATTAATTAATTAGAAACTAGAACAAAAAATATATTCAGGAAAATGAAAATACTGTTATAATATAATATTCTTAATAACTACCGATGGCATATAGGGAAACATTTTTGTGTTTAGTTTGGGAACAACTAAGGTATTATTATTCGTTTTGTACATATTCAGATCAATTCTGTAAAAAGTTACTGTGTAATAACGTTACTACAACATAAAATATTATAAAAAGTATAATAGCTTTCATTCATGATAATAACTGACCTTGCTCATAGTGACGAATTTAGTTACAATTATCATAGTAACAGACCCAGCAAACATTTTTATACGGGCCAGTACTGATAAAGCACATACTCCCTGGCATTGAAAGTAATGGGCCAGTACCCCGGTGTCCCCGGGGCCGTTACTGGCCCATTGATGTATCAGTTGCTGGCCCAGCAACGGTAAAGTGCAAAATAATCGCATTAGTTGCAAGATTTATTTCTGATGGTTTTAAGTAAAAAGTATGAGTGAAGAAGAGTGCTTATAAAATGCTGGTAAAGTACTTCGTATAGGCGGAATGCGAAATACAAATGTGAAGTACATTATTAATACTGGCGTTGCTCTTACTTTTGGTGCCAGTAATTTACCAGCATAAAAGCAGTTTGCCAGCATTCGGCCGTTAGTTGAATGTTTGCTGGGGAGTTACAAAATTGGTCTGATTCTTTCTAGTTCTTTTTCTATATAATTGATATGCTATTATATTTTATTTGTAAAATGAATTATCAAAATTAATAGAAAAACAATTTTTTTTATAAATTAAATGTTTTACGTAAATTGTAAAAATCAAAAGATTTTGACATGATTTGATAATCAAAAAAGTTTTCCCTTTCAATTGAATAATTATCAGTTTTACTTTAGGATAGTGTAAACATGCAGAAACATCAAAAGCAATTTAGGATACCACTTGAATGAAAAGTTAGATATAAAATAAAATTATGTGAGTTTTAAGACAGGACATAGAACAAAACAATATTAGAATATTAATCGACTTTTGTCAAAACCAAGACAAAAGACAACAACATCATCGACTTCTTTGCTGCTGTGCGCCAAAATTTTTAACTAAATAACTAACTAACATCACCGACTTGAAGCCTATGGCAGATAGACGAGTTAGATGGAGAAATTTTATTGACAGTCTATACTCGTTTTAGAGGCAGACCAAGATCACCCGATGATGGACAAGGCTTGATGATGATGATGATGAATTGATTTTTGGATATGTAACAAAGTACACAGTCAAAAATATCGAATGTGACTGCAACAAGTAAAATATTTGAATGGCTACAGAACAAAACAGTTCCGGAAATCCCAAAAATAACTCAAAAAACTAAAAAATCAGCTGTGACCACCACAGGACCGATCGCCATCACAAAGTACTTGCATAAAATACATTCTAGTAGCAGAGTAGAAATAACTTGGCCTAATATTTTCTAACAGAGATATTATCATGACCTTGGAAACGTTACATATATAAGTATGAAAATATAGATCCTTAGAAAAAATTTCGAAACATTTTTCAAATTTTTTTCGTTTTATCAAAAAATGTCTCAGATAAAAGCTATTAGATATTGCATTTATAGCAACTTTTGTTTTTTCGAAATATTTTTCTGTGGCTAAATATTCGCAAAAATCTTAAAATCGACACGAGTAAACTTCTATTTCCAGTCAACCGATTTTTACCAAAAGTTGATCAACTCGGGCCATTGATGTCAAAAACTTAAATATGAAGTTTCATAAAAATCCTTTTAGCCGAATTTGCTCTGCACGTGTATACAGATAGACCGATGGACGCACAGACGGACAGACAGACAGACATCATGCTAAAAATAGTCAAAATGTTATGTAGGGACCTCAATTCGTGGAGATCCATCGAAATCTCGAAATGTCAAAATCGGTATGATCACAATACCTCCCTTATATATGTTGGCGGTCGGTAATAAGGAGCCGGCCGAAAATGAGACTAATATTTGTTGAGGGCATAATGAGAGGGCATTATAGATTCAAAATGCTTCGGTTGTTATCCATATATCCATTTAACCTCAGCTGGGAAAGTCATATTGGACAGATCGCTCAGAAATTATGCAGATCGGTATACTGTATAAGAAACTTAAAATCCAATGTGTCTCGAAATGTTCTATTAACTGCTTATTATGCGCTGTTCGAATCCCATATCACGTATGCGTTGCTGGCTTGGGGACATTCTACTCATACCCAGCGAATTTTTCGCTTACAGAGACGAGTTGTTAGAATTATTTGTGATCTAAAGTATAGACAGGACTGTCGAAAATATTTTAACATTTTAGGAGTGATGACTTTCCCGTGCCTGTACATCTTTCACTGCCTGATTTGCATGCACATAAATAAAAATAAGTTCAATAGCCAACAAGAACTCCATAGGTATGAGACAAGGGGTAAACACTTAATACGGCCGACTTACACCAGACTCAGTTGTACCAGATATTCGGTTAATTATTACTCCACCAAATTTTATAATATCTTGTCAGAAAATATTAAGTGCTTGCCTCTGAGCTCTTTCCGATATACTTTAAAATCGTTTTTCAAGGAAAATCCATTGTATTCATTTGAAGAATTCTTGGATAACGATTTTAATAACTTGTGTTAAAATGATATGTACACATATATTTTTATTTAAACTATAATATAATATTTTTTTCAATTATACTTATGTTGACGTGTGTAAAATATAATATTTCAAACACAAATAAATATTATTATTATTATTATTATTATATGTTTATATCTCGTATTCTAGGCTTTATGGCCAAATAACAGCGAAGTGCAAAAAATAAAAGATTTAAAGTACGCCACATGCTACCAAAAAATAACCTTCTGCGTCTTTTATATACAACTGAATTTAAAAAAGGCACCCCTATTCTACTTGACCCAGGCTGGGTCAAGTTTATAAATACAGGCTGTATTTATAAGCCTTTTTAGCATCTTATAAAATATTTTGCTGATAGTATCGCACTTCCAGAACCAATTTATGTTTAAGCTGTATAATTTAAAAACGCACCTAATACAAATTTCTTTACAGTTGGTAACACTTCTTTTCTTCATTTTTTCAACAGCTTTCAACACTTTACTAAATAATTTTCAACAAGTCATTCCACATATCAAAAATGACATACTATTAAAATTAATAAGCACTAGAATATGGTTTTCACAACAATTTTAAATTGAAGTCAGCCATAACTAGAGTTATGGCAAACAATATAACTATTGATGTTTCTGGATAACTCTAGTTCCACGAACTAACATAATAATGATAAACTTCCTCTTCACGTAACAAGCGGACACAATTAAATTATTGTCATTAACGCGAAAAAATCAATAATCAACATTTCATTATTTCCGATAATTATATATACAGATGCATTTGCATGTTTAGCAAAAAAACATTGATCACGAAGAGATATGAAAAAGATACACTTTTTTATGTTATGCTGCAATCACAATGTCAAAATTATAAATTAAAATTAGTACTTAGATTTAATGTAAATTGTTATATGTAACTGTACGTTAGCGTTCACTACCTTCTTAATTAGTATTTATAATTATAAATTAAAATTAGGAGATTGTAAATTCCAAATATTATGCTTTATTTCAAGTTGACGCATGCGCGGTAAGCATCTGTGTGATCTGACTAACTAAAATTTTCTATGACCATAGGGGAAACTTTTTAAGATCGCAGCGCCATATGCGGCAAAGCTGGTACACTCGAAAGTGACATTAAACTGTTACTCGTGTATTTGTTTACATGGTAAAAATGAACACGAGTTGTATTTTTCCTGTTTTCCGAGCTTTTTTTTAATTTACAGGTAATCTACGATTTACAAGATATGTAATAATATACTATTTTAAAGTAATTTCAAGGAAATTTTTAGTTTTTCATTGTATTTTTAATTCTTTTTGACTGTCTGTCAATATAATAACAACAAAAATATGGTAAATATATTAGTAAAAATTAATATCTCTGCCTGAAAAAGTAGAAGGGCCTTTTAATATATCAACTGATGATTTAGGCAAATTTTGGGTGGGATAAATGCTTTTTTTCAGTCTTTTCTTGGACGTAAAATATCACTTTCCATAAAATGCAACGAGCAAACATGCATGCATGGGCTTGGATTTTTGCCCATTTTTAGTTTTTGGATCCATAAAAACCTACTATCCACTTTCTCTCTGCCTCCAAACGTCGTTTCAATTGATATTTTTTTTGCGGCACACATCAAAATTGATTGTTTTTTTTTTCCATGATTCACAAAAATAAAACACAAACAACAGAAAAACACGTATTTCTCCATTGAACAATTAAAAACAATGTCACTTTTGTATCTTCCGCAAATTGCCACCAGATGTCAGGGCGCTTAGGATGTTTCCCCTATAGGTGCGTTTGGCATAACTGTGCAGTATAAACTCTGTGTCGTGCAAGTTTTTTATCACGTGACCACTGTGCACACTGTCTAAGAAAGTCAAAGACGAACGCTTTGTTCAGATTGTGCAGTTATTCTTGTTATTCTAACCTATATATTTTTTTTCTGTCTGTCTCCTGCTAATTGTTTTGTACGATAATATATAAATGGTGAAGGTTTTGCAATGCTTTTAAGTAATATAAAAGAAATTTTATTTGATGAGGAAGACAATTCAGAAAATTTTTCCAAACTAGAAAATATTTTGCAAAAAGTGTTTGAATATGCAGAGAGCACTGTTCCAAACATGACTACAAATCAATTTAAAGTACATTTCCGCTTGTATCCAGAAAATTTTAAGTTTTTTTGAGTGTATTTACATGTTCCATCATGAGGTTCATGTCTATACTATTTATTTAGCAAATGCTGCAGCCTAAACAATGATATCTTGATTGTTTTCACTCATATTGTTTATTGTATTTTTACCGCAAAAAACACCATTGCACAGACTGCCACACGATCTGAACTTGTGACGATTGTGCAACACAAACTGCACTGCACAAGTATATGCCGAACGATCTTCGTGCAGCACAAAGCACACATAAACTTTATGACGAACGCTTCTTGTGTAAATTATGCAGAATGTGTAGATTATTAGCTTATGCCGAACGCACCAGAACAATATGATTCTGTTTCTGTCCATCGTTTTCTAGTTTTTATACCATAGATATAAATTTCTCCTCTATAGTATTTTTTTTTTTTTTTTTTTCTATACTATGAAACACTCATAACCTCATTAGCTAATATAAACTAAAGTCACTAGATTATACAAAGTAGCGCAACGGCGGCCATACTGGGGCTAAAAATGTCGCCAACACAAATGATTTTCAGTGATTCCAACAGTAAAAAAATTTATGTGAAGTGTGAATTTTCACACATTTCTGGGTTTTGCAGGTATTTAGTAACTGAACGATGATTATTTGGGATGCCAAAATTAATTTTGTCAATATATTTTTTATGAATTTTAATTCGAATGCCTAATACCATTATTTAAGTTTCTAAATATATGCAGTATTTTTTTTATATAGCAAAGTTCATTAAGATTTTGAAAATTGCACCTATGGCTTCCATTGGTTGCTTACATCATAAGTCCCGCCCTTTGATTTCGTCAAACATAGAATTAAATTATAATTTCAACACTTTCCACTGGTTATTAAATTTACGCTTTTAAAAATTAAATGCAACATTTACCAAATATAACTAGAATTTTAGCAAAATAATTTAAACAAAATAAAAATGCAAAAAAAAAAAAAACAAAAAATAAAATCAACAGGATTCGAACCCTAGTTTGCTAGTTAATTTATATTATTAAGCGTACGACAAATCCAACCACGCCACGAGAGCTACTGATCTGGTATGTTACACAACGTATTAAATAGTTAACATATTTTAGTTAAAAACACAAAGAATGCGTTATTTTCCGAAAACATAATCTGATCAAAAATTCCTGTTGTACTATTCCGGTTCACACCAATGTACATTACTTAGAATTTTTTCAGATTTTTACTTTAAACCATCTGGGCTACAGGGTGTGGGACAAAAATTTTTTTTTATTAAAATTAAAATTTGATCGTTAATCCACGTACCAAAGGCTTTCATTTGATACCCTACTCAGAATTATAATAAAATATATTTTTTTTTTCGATGAGCACAAATTTGTTTATATTTTTAGGGGGATATGTTTTTTAGATGTTTTAGTATTTTTCCTATGTGCGGGTCAAAGAGTTGTATAAGCATGCCAAATTTCAACTCTCTAGGTTTAGCCGTTTGGCTACAATTTTTACCGAACAGACAGACAGACAGACAGACAGACAGACAGACAGACAGACAGACAGACAGACAGACAGACAGACAGACAGACAGACAGACAGACAGACAGACAGACAGACAGACAGACGACAAAATGACGGTATAAGGGTTTTTTTGTCATACCTACAAAACCCTAAAAATAAGAAACTAGTACTACCAAAATTTTTATTTTAAACATTGTAATCAAGATTTTTTTAATTAAAGATGCACTATAACGAAATTGTGGTACAATTTCAATTATTTTTTTTATTTTTATTAAATAAAATGGATATAATATATAAATTTAAATGAAACTTAACCTTAAATATTTAAACCAAAGATAAAGGAGGTTATTAAATTAGAGCGAGAAAGAGAGATGTGACAGCGCAGACGCAAACTTAAGAACGTAAAAATTGCTGCTTTAGTTTGCTTAATAGGGGAAGCAATGTTGCCAATCAAACCCTGGTGTCTGTCGGCTTCTTCAAAGGCTTGCGCTACTTTGTATAATCCAGCGACTTTAATATAAACAACTGTCAAATATCGATCGATAAAGTAGAAATCGATAAAAGTTTACTGATACAATGCTAAATGTCGCTATCTTAATTGTCAAACAAAAATAAAAAATATATAATGTTTCTTCATTTCCCTAGGCCAAACTGTGCTCTGTGGGCATCTACTAGTGCTCCGCGGTCTTCTAGTATTGCTATATATAGCGACGCGACGAATTCTTCTCGTGAAAGGTGCTCCGCGGCTCAAAAAGTTTGGGTTATTCTGCTCTAGGCCTTTCGGCGTTTAGTGTATTAACCATTACAAATAAAATAAAAAATAAAATACCGTATACGCCACTGTTACCGTGTTCCTCTACTATTATTTCTACTGTTAATTCTAAGCAATATTTTAACAATTTGTCTATTCGACCTTGAAAAAAGAAAAAAATATCAAAGAAAATATAAATGTAACAAACTCAAATAAAACAGCAGAATCTTATATTATATTTAGCAGTGTCCTCATTAAATATGAAGAGATAACTGTATATTTCTGCGAAACTAAGTCAATGAAAAGGTCCGACAATGTAAAATTTATAGCAAATAATTTATTTAAAAGATCGTAGATAAAAAGTGCGAGAAATAGAGAGAAAGAAAGAAAAGTCACTCAAATAAGAATGGATGAGAAAAATTGGTTGGTAATTTTCAACCTCCCTTTTCCTGATTTATGTTGAAAATCTATAGAAAATCCACACTGAAACAAAATATAGTTCTAAGGAACAAATTTACGAGTTCAAATTTTATTTCTGTGGGATTATTGTTATCTACAGGATTTTAAACAAAACTGTCCATGTTAGAGTTTTTAAATGATTTTGTATTTAGACTACTATGATGTTGATTGTTCGGAGACGTATCCGTAACTGACTAAATGTTGCTAATTAGGTGGATCGTTTCTCGTCATGGTCAGATGGTTTATGACCTCTTTGGGGTAAAAATAATTTCTTAAATGAAGGAAAAGTATAGTATTTCCAAAATGAAATGGTCACCCTTGTTAAGAAGCTTAACAAGCGGCAATGGGTTTATGGTAGTAATCCCAAGACTTATAGCTGTAAAAAGAATATAAGAGGTATTATGGGAATTTTAAATTTATATAGAATAGATGTAACACTAGTTCAATTGAAGTTTCTTAAAAACCATTAAGGATATTTTTCAAATGTATAATCATATTGTTTCTAAATTTTAGGGGTTATTATACTTGTTTGTTAGTTAATTTTCAACGTTCATAGTGTGCACACATTAACAACATGGCTCTTTGGCGACCATTTGATTTTGAAGAAATTCCTAATTTCTGTAGTGAAAATAGTGAATCTGTGCAAGGTGATTTGGGGTGGGAAAATGTGGACGTTGATGTGGAATGCGAAAATTTGGACGTGGCTACTAAAGAAAAATGTCATTTGTCAGAAGATTGCAAAGTTCTGATACTGAATGTTTATAAAAAGTTAGTTTCGGAAGGTAATGACAAACCTATACTTAGAACTGTGGAATTAACTAGTGTTTCATACAGAACAATTCAACGTATCAATGTTCGTGGCAAAAATCAACAGCGAAAACAACCCGATTTACAAGTTTTCAAGAAAATATACGACTTTTATTTGAAAAATATAGTGCCGACTGTGCATCTTTTAATAAAAAAGTTGGAAGAAGACGAAATTGAATTTTCATACAAAGTTAGCCGAATTTATACGCTTCTTAACAAGAGTGGCCATTTCATTTTGGAAATACTATACATCACTAGTCTTAACCCAGTAATAAAAGAGCTATTATGAAATGACTAAGTTATTACCCGTCAACAATGACGGATTTATAATATAAAAATCTCAACTGTTTGTATGTGTATTTGGTTTTATTTTTTAACGTATCTTAATTGCGAATCACGGGACAGAATATCACCCGTTAGCCAATCACGGGAGAGGGTGTCACCTGTCAGCCAATCAAACGACAGGGTGTCTCCAGTTAGCCAATCACGAGAACCTTGGGGAAAAATTAAGGTCATAATGTTACCGACACTACATACAGACACTTGCTAATTATATAGTTAGATTATTTATTCCAACTTTTTAAGATGGGAAAACGATTCATTTTTACTCTGTACATTACATTTATATTGTGAAAACTAAAATCAATTTGAGACGTAATTTTATGCTCAGATTCTTAGAAAATAAATCTGCAAAATATTTTTCATATCGATCATAGGATATAGGAGTGTCTAGAGTTTCTTGTTTATGCCTACGAAACCCTAGACATTTCTGTATGTAATTATATTCGTAGATTCTTAGAGAAAAAAATCTGCAAAATATTGTTGATATCAGTCAAAGAATATAGGGGTGTCTAGCGTTTCTTGTTTATGCCTACGGAACCCTAGACATTTCTATATGATATTTTATCCGTAGATTTTTAGAAAATAAATCTGCAAAATATTTTTTACATCAATCATAAGATATAGGAGTGTCTAAGAGTTTCTTGTTTATACCTACGAAATCCTAGACATTTCTATATGTTATTTTATTCGCAGTTTCTTAGAGAATATATCTGCAAAATATTGTTCATATCGGTCAAATCATATAGGAGTATCTAGAGTTTCTTGTTTATGCCTACGAAATCCTACACATTTCTACATGTAATTATATTCGTAGATTCTTAGAGAATAAATCTGCAAAATGCCTGTCAATCAAGAGACCTTAAGAGTTCCCAGTTAGCCAATCACGAGAACCTTAGGAAAAATGACGTCACAGTGTTACCTAGATCACAAACACACACTAGCTAATTATATATGTACGATTATAAAAGTACAACCCTATAAAATCAATTATAATGCTAATTTTTCATAGTCACGTTTCTCTGGACGAGTTCATCGTTTAGTATCGTAAGTTAAATGAAGTGGAGTCTGGGATTTTATCCCATGTCTCAGTACTTCGTAGGCAACCATCTTACCACATAACCCCAACTCAGACATAACCTAATAACTGTACCAGGTCTACAAGTATGAAATGCGGATTTTTTTCAAACTTGCCGCGCAAACAATGTTTATAGTTCAAAGTTTCAACACATATGACGTTTTGTTAAGTTATCATTAAGTGTCAAATGCGTATAGGTTATAATTTGAAAAGTCATAAAAATCATATAGTTTTGTTTTACTGTGTTAAAAATGTAAAATTTTGTGCCAAATAAAGAGCATTCGCGGACAGTACTATTGTTTTGTTTTCATTTGAAAAAAACTGCTGCTGAATCATACCGACTGCTTCGAGAAGCTTATGGTGAATATGCTCCATCGCAAGATACGTGTAAACGATGGTTTCGGCGTTTCGCAAGTGGTGACTTTGATCTTACAGACAAAGAACATGGAAAACCTCCAAAAAAATATGAAGGTACAAAATTGGAAACATTGCTACAGGAAGACGATAGTCAATCACAAAAACAACTAGCAGAGCAGTTGGGCGTTAGTCAACAAGCTGTTTTTAATCGCCTACGAGAGATGGGTAAGATCCAGAAAGTCGGCAGATGGGTTCCACATGCATTGAATGAGAGACAGATGGAAAAACGCAAAAACACTTGTGAAATTTTGCTTGCACGATACAAAAGAAAGTCTTTTTTGCATCGTATCATTACTGGCGATGAAAAATGATTTATTTTGAAAATCCCAAACGCAAAAATTATGGGTGAACCCAGGCTTACCATCCACATCAACTGCAAGACCGAATCGCTTTGGCAAAAAGACAATGCTCTGTACTTGGTGGGACCAAAATGGTGTGGTCTATTATGAATTGTTAAAACCTGGTGAAACAGTTAATACCCAACGCTACCAACAACAACTGATCGAATTGAACAATTCGCTGCTCATAAAACGATCAGAATACGAAAGAAATCAGCACAAGGTAATCTTTCTTCTCGATAACGGTCCATCACGTAAGGCAAAAGCAGTTTGCAACACATTGGAGGCACTCAAGTGGGAAGTGCTACCCCATGCCGCTTACTCACCAGACTTGGCCCCTTCAGATTACCACTTGTTCGCATAGATGGGTCACGCACTTGCCGAGCAGCACTTTTGTTCATATGAAAATGTGAATGAATGGCTAGATGAATGGTTTGCGGGGAAAGGGGAAGAGTTCTACTGGCGAAGTATTCACAAATTGCCTGAAAGATGGGAAAAATGTATAACTTCTAATGGAGCATACTTTGAATAAATAAACTTTTACTGTTCTTTTGAGTAAAATGTGTTTTATTTTTAAAAAAAATCCGCATTTCATACTTGTAGACCTGGTATATAAATTATGAAGTATTTCAAGAATAGTCGGTATGTTATACTATATCACTTAGTCCAGTTACAAATTTAGATCTCATGAAATGTTGAAGAGAATATTAAAATAGTTATTGTATTCCAGAAGCGAGTCACGGTTTTGAAGCACAACATGAAATACTACTTAAAAAATTAAAATACGTATATTGACGATTTCGCTAACTCGATTCGTATGTCGCGTGCTTTTTTAAATACAACATACGAATACATAAACAGATTAAGACATTTTAACATTTCAATCAAAGTCATCTGTTATGCTAATTGATTTGCAAATTTTTAACAACTCAAAGTCAACCCACCATCACCGCAGAGTAATTAAACTAAATACTTTCAAACAGAGAAATTATTATTCAAAAAGATAATAACTTGTTATATTACGTTGATATTTTCATGATACGTATTTATGTCATCATGGAAACGTATCTACATATAATCAGACTAATTCTGTAACTCAGTTACTAGATCATAGTAACTAAATTTGTCACTATGAGCTAGGGTATTTCGTACTTCGTAAGACAAAAGACACTACAATATTTAGTAACATGTTACTATAAAAGTTCCTATCATAGTAACTACCAAATGATGGTGTTTATAAGTAATAATTTAGTTCTTATGAAGATAAAAATCAGCTGTGGCCACCACAGGACCGACCGCCATCATAAAGTACTTGTATATAATACATTCTTGCAGCAGAGTAGAAATAACTTGGCCTAATATTTTATAACAGAGATACTATTTACCATGACCATGGAAACGTTCATATAAGTATGAAAAAATTTTCGAAATTTTTCGTTTTATCAAAAAACGTCTCAAATAAAAGTTATTAGTTATTGCATTTATAGCAACTTTTGTTAAATAAAGTTCTTCGAAATATTTTTCTGTTGCTAAATATTCGCAAAAATCTTAAAATCGACACGAGTAAACTCCCATTTCTAGTCAACCGATTTTTACCAACAGTTGATCAACTCGTGCCATTGATGGCAGAAACTTAAATATGAAGTTTCATAAAAATCCTTGTAGCCGAATTTGCTCTGCACTTGTACACAGACAGACAGAGGGACGGACGGACAGACAGACCGACAGACATCATGCTAAAAATAGTCAAAACGTTATGTAGGGACCTCAATTCGTGGAGATCCATCGAAACCTCGAAATGTCAAAATCGGTATGATCACAATACCTCCCTTATATATGTTGGCGGTCGGTAAAAATGGCGGACATTTGATTTTAAGTGTCATTTTTAGATATAATAGATAATTAAGAAGATTAGTAAATTAAATATATATAAAATATGTATGTATGAGTTTAGGTAAATGTTTATATTGCAGGAGATGAAATATATTAAAGATCAAAAAGTCTTTCCCAATTCCAATATGAGTCTTTTTTTAAATTACTAAAAAAAATAGTTTTTGTTTAAAAAAAAAATAGCAATAGTTCTATGCAGTGACGCAAAAATAGTTTCATGAGGGGGGAGGGTTATACAATGAGACGTATGGAAGTAATGACAAAACAAGGAAAATGCATCGAAGTAATAAAAAATCCAGCTTCATGGGAGGTTCTAACACCCAAATCCCACCCGCCTGCACCACTGGTTCTATTGTCGAGAATTTGTCTTTGCATTCCGTTTTTTTTTTTAATTTCTTCAATCAAATTGTTTTTTTTTATAATTTATAAATGTATATACCATAATATAGGGATTTGCAGCTAAGCACCCTACCATCTGGTGAGCGTTTCATGAACTTGTGTACTACATATAACATTTCGTTTTGTGTATTGGTTTTGTATGAAGTTTGTTTTGAAAGTTTTATTATAATCATTGAAAAATGTATAATACATATTGTTGTGTGCCTATATGCAATTCATTGAAAAGAAGAAACCCGGAAATATCGTTTCATTTGTTTCCACCAATATCAGACACCGTACGGTTCAAAACAAAATTGGGAAAGCAAGAGGTTAGGAATCGACGCGATGTTTAGATAAACAATTTAAAAATTCGAAATAAAGTGAGCCCTTATATCAAAGTTTGCTCATTACATTTTAATGATAGTAACTACAAAAAATATTTTCAATTTTGTATTTATTATCGCATATCTTGAAAATTTTTGTTATTGTGTGTGGGTTTGTAATGCACAAGTCTGTAGGCATAATGCATAAATCTTTATGAACTCTCTGTTTTTTTCAGTGACTCCACACAATATTATATGCCCAGCATTGTAGATTTCTACCCCTTGGTAAACAACACGGGAATTATTATTTCCCCCAATATAGTTAAAATAATCGACAGTGGAAAACTGTGCCGCCATAATTTAAAACCAGATCACAAAATGTAGTATTTAAGATGTTTACAAGTAATGTCACTTTAAAAAAATGTCCTCACAATACGTGTGAATACTTACTTGATTATAAAATTTTAAAACAAAATCAGAAAATCCCAAACAATTATTTATTTTTTGTCGTTTTTTGATACACTTTTCGCTATTATTTACTAGTAAATGTCAAGTGGTATCTGATTTAGAATGGTTTCAAAAAAATCCGCGTGGCGCTACGATCTTAAAATTTTTCCCCTATATATTATGTAACAAAATAATGTAAGCAATACAATATTTTGACATTTTTAACCTCAACTGTCATCTTTATACCACCAATGCGCATGCGTGTTGCGCTTCTGTAACTAACTTCATTCTTTTCTCAGTAACTGTCCCTAAGATATAACTTTCATAGCGACGTCACTACAGTTGGATATTACAGAATACGAAAAATGTTAAAGTTACTATTAAAGTCACTATAAATGTTATCTTGTAATAACGTTACTACACGGTAGCTATTATAGTAACTTTTTACAGAATTGATCTAAATATCCAAGATTTTTAGTGAGACACAACTTCAAACTTCAAATTCAAAGTATTCAAATTGTAAAAATTTTCTTAAATCCACGAATTAGTTGAAAATCTGATATAAACGGAGATTTATACTCTTGAAGTTTTTCCATTAGTAAAGTAATGACAATAAATAATCCATGGCGATTGAGTGAGGTTATGTCTCGCGGTTACTAGCACCACCACGCGGCAGTAAGACCACTTCTTTCCATGGATTAACTTTATTGTTATACTAGTTAAAGCAACGTCATAAAAAGTTACAAATTTCTATTTTACAGTTTAATTTTAAAGTTACAAATTGATGTTATGAGCTGGAAAAGCGCATATTGCCGACTTATAAAAATATTGCAAAGCAACTATAAATTTTTTCAACAAATGCTTGAAGATTATATTCTTCTTACATCATGCAACAATCCACTGTTTGGGTCTTCCAAGATGAACCGAAACCCACAAAAGTTGTTCGTTCACGAGGAACTTCCAAGAAAATGATTGCTTGTTTCTTTGGTTGTACTGGACATGTCGCAACCATTCTTCTAGAGCAGGGATTCTCAAAGTAAGCGATACCGCCCCCGGGGGGGGGGTTAGAACGATCCAGGGGGGCGATAGTAGCCTCGGGTGCATTTGGGGGGCATTGAAAATGATGAAGACTTGCTAACCTATTGTCAACACTTGGATGCTCTCCATTCTGATTTCAACCAACGATTTGAAGATATTATTAAAATGAATATACCCGATTGGGTTTTGGATCCTTTTTCAAGTGCAAACACTCCAAAATTACAAGAAGAACTGATAAAAGTTAGACAAATAACGAATTGAAATTTAAATTCAAAGACGGCTACCAACAGTTCTGGCTGCAAAAGCAGATTCCTATAGCTTATCCTGGGTTTTGGGCTATAATACAAAAGTTGTTAATTGCATTTTCTTTGTCATATTTAGTGAAACGTGGGTTCAGTGCGGTCACAAATCTATTAACAAAAAAAAGAAACCGACTGCAAATAGCTAATCGCGGTGAATTAAGAATACTGCTGACAAAAATAGAGCCGAGGATTGATACATTGATAAGCAACGCACCAGGTTCATCCTTCTCATTAGATGAGAATATGATTTTAATAAATAATTTTTAATTTCAATATTCAAGGTGTCTTTTTTACATCTTTCTTTACTTTATTTTAGAACGTAGGTAGAAATATAGATACATATATCTTTCTGTTTGTTCGTTTAAAGAATGTAGATTTCCAGGGGGCACAGAGTTAATTTTTTTCTGAAAAGGGGACGTTAGGCCAAATAAGTTTGAGAACCACTGCTCTAGAAGATCAGAAAACAGTTAATGCTGAATGGTATACAGTAATTTGTTTACCAGAAATCATCGAAAAAATCAGAAAAAACAACCTAAATCATCGCATCATTCTTTATCATGACAAAAACATCGAATTAATGTCTCATTGCTCATATTCACCTGATTTATCCCCTAACAACTTTTTTTGTTCCCCAAAGTCAAACAGAAATATCAACTTCAGAGTGGAAAAAATGTTTCGAGAATTGGTTTGAACGCAGGCAAAAGTTTATAAATCCTAAAGGCGAATATATATTGAAAAGAAATAAAACAATTTGTTAAAAAAAAAAAAAATCTTATTAGTTTTTCTAAAAACTTAAAAGGTAGCCCTCGTGTTATGGTCATGAAACCTGGAAACAGGAGGCCTGGACTCACCTCGAGCTGTCGGCGTGACAGCCCCGAATGACACATTGGCGTAATGATGATGATGAAATAAGATATTTAGAAAAATAATTAATTTGGAGGTCCTTGAATTGCTCTTGTTCGAGGACCAAGAATTCCTAAATCCGATACTGATCATCACTTAAAACTAGATTTAATCTTTTTTGCAAGTGGAATCGAGTTGCTGAATTAAATTATTTGATTGCCCATGCGAAATAAAATCATGAATTTGTTTTTATTCGATTGATTCTGTGGGAAAAACGACAGAAACAAAATCGGTAAAACATATGTTTTTTACGACAAACTACAGAATATTTTTGCATGTTTTTACACAGGCAAGCAGCCAAACATGAAACATATACTGCTTCCTTGCAATGAAATTATAATTTATATCTACATATATATATATATATATATATATATATATATATATATATATATATATATATATATATATATATATATATATATATATATATATATATATATATATATATATATATATATATATATATATATATATATATATATATATATATATATATATATATATATATATATATATGGGAATACAATAAGAATACTTCAATACTTGGCAAAAATTTACTTTCAATATATTTATAAAGGCAGGCATTTTGTTTGTTCTTTTTTAAATTGTTAATATGCTAAAAATAAGTGCATAGGATAACGTTGTAATTAAATTATAAAATTCAAATGGATTAATTTTTTTGTCATTCAAAAATCATGGAATGTTGCCAAGCATAAAATTGAAATATCGTTGCATGTATAGGTAAAAGTTCATTTATATCAATAAAACTAAGAAGAATCATAAAGAAATAAAGAAGTGTAAGAAGTTAAAAGATGATAAATGATATCCGAAATAAGGGGTTGTTGATTTGATGTTTGACGATGTGGAAATTATAAAGATACAGTGGCACTCAATAGGTTCAGGGAATGTAACGTTTCTTAGACAGCCTATGCATCATATTCGCTCGATTGCTCATACAGTGTGTAACGAAAAGATCATTTTACCCTCTTTAAATGACATCTCAAACGTGCAACAAAACTACCAGTTTATTTATGTAGTTAGTGGGTAAAGGAGATCTTTTTAATCGAGTGAAGAGTACGAGGGCTACCTTTTAAGTTTTTATAAAAACTTATACAGAAAAAAAAAATTTCAACTTGATTTTTCAATTTTTCAATTTTTCAATTTTGAAACAAACTCTTTTATTGCTTTTCAAAATATTCGCCTTTAAGATTTATACACTTTTGCATGTGTTCAAACCAATTCTCGAAACATTTTTTCCACTCTGAAGTTGATATCTCAAACACATGGTTTTCGAGGGCTTCAACAGCTCCTTGAGGTGTTGTAAATCTCTGTCCACGCATTTTTTGTTTGGCATTGGAGAACAAAAAAGTCGTTAGGGGATAAATCAGGTGAATACGAGCAATGATACATTAATTCGATGTTTTTCTGCTTCAAATAATCGATGTTTTTCTGCTTCAAATAATCAATTATTTGACATGTTGTGTGAAATCTTTCATTGTCATGATGAAGAATGATGCGACGTTTTTGTTTTTCCTGATTTTGTCGATGACTTCTGGCAAACAAAATGTTGTATACCAATCAGCATTTACTGTTCTCCGATCCTCTAAAGCAGTGGTCTTCAAACTTTTTTGAGTCGTGGAACCTTTTATAGTCTAACAATATACCGTGGAACCAAAAAAATAATAATAACATAAGTTTGATACCACTGCAGGGTGACCAGATTTCAGTTGAGGTAAACCCAAGAATGAAAAAAAAAAAATGGAAATACAGTGTATATTTAATTCCTCCAAGTACTGAGCAAAAAAAGGTCCTCACCTCCAAAATCCAAGTGATGAGCAAAAAGGTCCTCACCTCCAAAATCCAAGTGATGAGGAAAAAAAAGGTTTAATTTCTAAACTACAAAACCGGAGATTATGATAACAAAACCCAGAGGGCTGAGACTCCGTGGAACCCTTGAGGACCTTGTGTGGAACCCCAGAGGGTTTAATAGAACATAGTTTGAATATCGCTGCTTTAAAGGGATGGTTGCGACATGTCCAGTACAACCGAACAAACAAGCCTTCATTTTCTTGAAGTGCTTCGTGAACGAACAACTTTTGTGGGTTCCTATTCATCTTGGATGACCCAAACAGTGGATTGTTGCTTAGTTTCCGGTTCATATGAATAAATCAAAGTTTCGTCACCTGTAACGATGTTGTATACGGATTTTGCAGTGCCTAGGTTGAATTTTTTTAGCATTCCCTTACACCAATCAACACGAGCCTTTTTTTGAGCTTCGGTCAAATTATGCGGAATCCATCGGGAACAGATCTTTTCATATTCATGCAAAATCGAATGTATTGCAGTCTGCGATAATGCCAAATGATGCCTCTATCACACGTTAAGTCACATGCCGATCTTCTTCAATCATTTTGCGCACAGCATCGATATTTTTTTTTTTTAATTCCAACTGGTTTTGGTCTACCTTCACGAGATTCATCACTGACGGACGCACGACCATGACGAAATTCTGCAAACCAATTGTAAACAGTCTTTTCTGATGGTGCTTCATTACCAAAAGTTGAACGAAGCGAATCTATGCATTGTTGTTGAGTTGGGCCTTTACTAAAATCGTAAAAAAAAATCCAACGAAAACCTTCACGAGTAATATCCATTTTTTCACAAAGTTTTTTTTAAACGCCCTTTGTTAACAAACTACTCGGTCAATTTATTTGAATTATTTGAACAAATTTTACGAATATATTAATGACACATTTCAATATTGCCATCTAGTGGTCGTTTGTAAAAACATAAAAGATAACCCTTTTCACCAAATTTCTAGAGTTGCTAAGTTTTTATCGACCGCCAACATACATAAGGGAGGTATTGTGATCATACCGATTTTGACATTTCGAGATTTCGATGGATCTCCACGAATTGAGGTCCCTATATAACGTTTTGACTATTTTTAGCATGATATCTGTCGGTCTGTCTGTCTATCTGTCTGTATGTTTGTATGTCTGTATGTCTGTATGTCTGTATGTCTGTATGTCTGTATGTCTGTATATCTGTCCGTCTTTCTGTCTGTGTACACGTGTAGAGCAAATTCGACTAAAAGGATTTTTATGAAACTTCATATTTAAGCTTTCGACATCAATGGCACGAGTTGATCAACTTTTGGTAAAAATCGGTTGACTAGAAATGGGAGTTGACTCGTGTCGATTTACAACAGAAATTATATTTCGAAAAAAAAAAATATTTAACAAAAGTTGCTATAAAAGCAATAACTAACAACTTTTATTTGAGATATTTTTTGACAAAACCAAAAATATTTGAAACATTTTTAGAATTTTTTTCTATTTTTTCATACTTATATGTATCGTTTCCATGGTCATGATAAATAATATCTTAGGGTGTCCATTCTTCCCGCATTTCGTGGGACGTCCCGCATTTTGATTTGGTGTCCCCAGGGCCGAATTTTGCTCTGTACTTATATTTGGGAGGTGAAGACCTTTTTTTTGCTCTTTACTTATATTTGGGAGGTGAGGACCTTTTTTTTTTGTTTGCTCTTCACTTATATTTCGGAAGTGACGACCTTTTTTTTGCTCCGTCCCGCATTGCCGTCTCCAAGAAAATGGTCACCCTATAATATCTCTATTAGAAAATATTTGACTCTGCTGCTAGAATGTATTTTATACAAGTACTTTGTGATGGCGGTTGGTCATGTGGTGGCCACAGCTGATTTTTAAAAAATACTTTAACAGAGAAGCTTTAAACTTAATTCGCTGGACCTTATAATGTTTCAGATTAACGAATATTTAATACCAAAATATCGTAAACTAATAGTTTAGGTCTGTTAGAAATAGTTAAACTCTCCCTTTTAGCCATCCAAATCCACCTTTCCTTAACACCTTACAATACCTTAAACACCTAAATCAATCTGGTCAAAGATCAGGCTGTCCTGGCGTTCCCGAATATCCCGGCGGTGTGCGGGGTGGCCCGGGGCGTGCGGCCCGGGGGGGGGTCTTGTAGGGAAAGAGACGAGGAGGGGGAACGTTTCCCCGCCGGCACTTGGCTGCCGTAACTAGGTCGCCGGCCGCTCGCTGATCAATACCCGCCCACTCTCTGCTATTGTAAGAGATGTTGATAAGATGTACCATCACCACGGATATGGGGGGTTATGGAGATAAGGATACAGAATTATGGGGTTACATACTGTTAACAAATTTTACAAAAATCTCGTTTATAACCTGACATGTATAAAATAAATATAGACCAATTGGAGGAGCCATGAGGTTTAATAAAGATTGGGAAAATAAAAAATTTATGTGAAGTGTGAAATTTTTACACATTTCAGGATTTTGCAGTTATCTTGATAGGGACGGAGGAAAAATTTTACAAAAATCTCGTTTACACCCTGAAAAGTATAAAATAAATATAGTCTAATAGTCTCAGCCACGCGGGAAAATAGAGAATGAGGAAAAAAAAATTATGTGAGACTGAATTTTCTCACATTTCAGGGTTTTTGTAGATATTTAATAAGTAATGGGTGTTTTTTTTAGAGGTATAGAACTTTAAATTGCAATAAAACAACGATGGATTATTCGATTGACATGAATTTTTTTATTCGAAAGATAATCTTGTGGCATTACATTTTAAATATGATTTCTGGCATATGACCGCCACGGCTGGCTCGGATGTAGTCCAATCTGGACGTCCAATTTTCGATGACTTTTTCCAACATTTGTGGCCGTATATCGGCAATAACACGGCGAATGTTGTCTTCCAAATGGTCAAGCGTTTGTGGCTTATCCGCATAGACCAATGACTTAACATAGCCCCACAGAAAGTAGTCCAGCGGTGTTAAATCACAAGATCTTGGAGGCCAATTCACAGGTCCAAAACGTGAAATTAGGCGGTCACCAAACGTGTCTTTCAATAAATCGATTGTGGCACGAGCTGTGTGACATGTTGCGCCGTCTTGTTGGTATGATTTAATGTAATGCCACAAGATTATCTTTCGAATAAAAAAAAATTCATGTCAATCGAATAATCCATCGTTGTTTTATTGCAATTTAAAGTTCTATACCTCTAAAAAAAACACCCGTTATAAGAAGCCAAGTTAGTTAGTTAAAATTTTTGGCGCACAGCTACAAAGGCTATTTGCGCCTAACACAGCCCAATATAAGAAGCCAACATAATACTAGGGTTACCTTTTATGTTTTTACAAACGACCACTAGATGGCAATATTGAAATGTGTCATTATGATATTGGTAAAATTTGATGTTTGTTGTGTGGCAGCTTATAAATTAACCGAGTAGTTTGATGACAGCGAGCGTTTAAAAAAAACAAGTTTGTGAAAAAATGGATTTTCCTCATGAAGGCTTTCGTTGGATGATTTTTTACGATTTTAGTAAAGGCCTAACTCAACAAAAATGCATAGATTCGCTTCGTTCAACTTTTGGCAATGAAGCACAATCAGAAAATTTACAATTGGTTTACAGAATTTCGTCGTGGTCGTCCGTCCGTCAGTGATGAATCTCGTGAAGGTCGACCAAAATCGGTTGTGATTCACAAAAACATCGATGCTGTGCGCAAAATGATTGAAGAAGATCGGCATGTGACTTACCATGAGATAGAGGCATCCTTTGACACATCGCAGACTGCAATACATTAGATTTTGCATGAGCACTTAGCTGTGAAAAAGATCTGTTGCCGATGGATTCCGCATAATTTGACCGAAGCTCAAAAAAAGGCTCGTGTTCGTGTTGAAAAAATTCAACCTAGGCACTGCAAAATCCGTACAACATCATTACAGGTAATGAAACTTGAATTTATTCATATGAACTGGAAACTAAGCAACAATCCACTGTTTGGGTCTTCCAAGATGAACCGAAACCCACAAAAGTCGTTCACGGAGCACTTCCGGGAAAATGATCGCTTGTTCTTTCGGTTGTACTGGACATGTCGCAACCATTCCTTTAGATGATCGGAGAACATTTAATGCTGAATGGTATACAACAATTTGTTTGCCAGAAGTCATCGACAAAATCAGGAAAAACAACCAAAAACGTCGCATCATTCTTCATCATGACAATGCAAGCTCCCACACAGCACGTCAAATAATTCATTATTTGAAGGAGAAAAACATCTAATTAATGTCTCATTGCCCGTATTCACCTGATTTATCCCCTAACGACTTTTTTTTGTTCCCCAATGTAATAATTTCACCAAAGGCTCTGAGTTACATAGTTCCAGAAGCCTTGTTTGTACAAGCCAGCACGTCCTTGGTACACAGGTTTCGTTTCACTTGCGCAAGCGGGGCTTTTCCAAGCTTACATGAATCAAATTCAATCCATCATCAAGCGGTTTGTACAATTAAAATGCTTGCGCAAAATTATCCTACAGACGCTAAAGCCTATTTGTACAAAAATATTGATCATGCGTGCTTGTCAATCATGCAAGTTCGCAGTTACGTATGTAGCCACCTTAAGAGTCTTTTTGGTCATACCTAAAGTCACTAGATTATATAAAGTAGCGCAACGGCAGCCATACTGGGGCTAAAAATGTCGCCAACACAAATGATTTTCAGTGATTCCAACAATACAAAAATAAGAAACTAGTACTACCAATAATTTTTATTTTAAACATTGTAATCACGATTTTTTTAATCAATGATATAACATAATTGTGATACAATTTCAATTATTTTTTATATTTTTATTAAATAAAATGGATATAATATATAAATTTAAATGAAACTGAATCTTAAATATTCAAACCGCTGACAAAGGAGGTTATTAAATTAGAGCGAGAAAGAGAGATGTGACAGCGCAGACGCAAACTTAAGAACGTAAAAATTGATGCTTTATTTTGCTTAATAAGGGAACCAATGTTTCCAATCAAACCCTGAGGTCTGTCGGCTTCTACAAAGGCTTGCGCTACTTTGTATAATCCAGTGACTTTAGTCATACCAAGGAAACCATTTGTCCAGAAGACCAATTTCTTTAATTTGTGGTTGCATAAAGTAGGGGTAGCGCAAGACACATATACAGTCTGTTCCAAACGGTTAAGCGGAACTAGATTTTGCAGTCTAGTTACTTTCATCGTTTAAATCGTGCTTTTCGGCCGTTTTGTTTAAGCTTTGTAAATCATACTTACAATAAACATTTTTTTGTTAAGGTTAATATCATTTTAAAATATCATTTTCTTTATATTTTGATTTTTTGTGTCTTTCTTAATACAAATTTCCCATTTATTTATTTATTTTTTTATTAAAATATGTAAAAAAATAATTTAATGTCATTCGTTTCCATGGTTTCATTGTTGGAATTTTAAATTTTGACATTCCAACGTAAAAAATGAAATTACCCAAGCAAGGTCCCTTCTCGTGACAACCTAAAAGAACGAAATTCCCATGTAGTTCCGCCTAACCGTTTGAAATAGACTGTACATTTGGACATTTTTAAATTAAAATTCGTGGGTTTGTATCCACCTCTTGTAATTTTTTATAACTAAATCTCTGTGAACAATCCTTAAAATAATTTACAATATGAAACTGAAATACTTATACATGGTATTATATAAACTTCTCAACTGCATATATTTAAATTTAGTCCTTGCAGATAATCCAGTAATTGTTTTAGAAAATCTGTAGTTTAAATACTCCTGTATAAACACATATATTAATAAAGTGTGTTATATGGGTGAGAGATTAGGTTATACAGCTCGTTGGTGAGTATTTTACACAATAATACCCTGAGAGCTGCATGTAACAAAGTCCACAGACTTCATTAAATAAGCCTTGACGCACTGACACCTCCGTCTTTAACGACCCATAGGGACTGACAACGATTTTTAAAGGGTAACTCAAATTGATTGTAAGGTTAGGTTTTTCTTAACCCCAGAATAACATTGTAGATTACTGATTAATATTGATTCTTCTGCTGTATTGATAATGTTTATATCTACATTTATTTTGGTGCCCTTATTCGTGTCTTGACGTGTCGCTTATGGTGCGAGATGGCTCATTTTACGGCTATTAACTCCCGTCGACAGAACATTGTTAATGAGAAAATCTCACCTAATTTTTCATGCATACAGATACATTTACACCTCAGCCGCGTGTTTGCAATATGAATCTCATACTAGCTGAATTTCCACTCATATCAGATTTTTATATATATGCTGTTCACTTTTGTAAGGACAAATCAGATTTAGTTTATTTTGGTTACTTTTATAGTGCATTACTGACTCTAAATGTCATTTAAAAATTTTCCTTGCGCTATAAATCAGACTTCAGTTTTGTTGGTTATGATCATTATAAATAAAATATCATTTTTAGGATTTTGTAGGTATGACCAAAAAACCCTTATACCGTCATTTTGTCGTCTGTCTGTCTGTCTGTCTGTCTGTCTGTCTGTCTGTCTGTCTGTCTGTCTGTCTGTCTGTCTGTCTGTCTGTCTGTCTGTCTGTCTGTCTGTCTGTCTGTTCGGTAAAAATTGTAGCCAAACGGCTAAACCTAGAGAATTGAAATTTGGCATGCTTATACAACTCTTTGACCCGCACATAGGAAAAATACTAAAACATCTAAAAAACATATCCCTATAAAAATATAAACAAATATGTGCTCATCGAAAAAAAAAATATTTTTTTTAAATTCTGAGTAGGGTATCAAATGAAAGCCCTTAGTACGTGGATTAACGATCAAAATTTTATTTTTGCAAAATAAATTATTTTGATGCGATTTTTGCCAAAATTGTGCAAAAAAATTTTTGTCCCACACCCTGTAACCCAGATGGTTTAAACTAAAAATCTGAAAAAATTCTAAGTAATGTACATTGGTGTGAACCGGAATAGTACAACAGGAATTTTTGATCAGATTATGTTTTCGGAAAATAAGGCATTTTTTGTGTTTTTAACTAAAATATGTTAACTATTTAATACGTTGTGTACCTAAACAGTAGCTCTCGTGACGTGGTTGGATTTGTCGTACGCTTAATATAAGAAACTTGCAAACAACTTGCAAACTAGGGTTCGAATCCTGTTAATTTTTTTTTAATTTTTTTTTTTTGCATTTTTATTTTGTTTAAATTATTTTGTTAAAATTCTAGTTATCTTTGGTAAATGTTGCTTTTAATTTTTAAAAGCGTAAATTTAATAACCAGTGGAAAGTGTTGAAATTATAATTTAATTCTATGTTTGACGAAATCAAAGGGCGGGACTTATGATATAAGCAACCAATGGAAGCCATAGGTGCAATTTTCAAAATCTTAATGAACTTTGCTATATAAAAAAAATACTGCATATATTTAGAAATTTAAATAATGGTATTAGGCATTCGAATTAAAATTCATAAAAAAATATTTTGACATAAAATTTGTTTTGGCATCCCAAATAATCATCGTTCAGTTACTAAATACCTGCAAAACCCAGAAATGTGTGAAAATTCACACTTCACATCAATTTTTTATTATAACATACAGTGAACCCTCGATCTAACGGACTACTCGGGAGAACGGGTGTCCATTAAATGCGATTGTCCGTTAAATCTGAATATCCGAAAATGGTGTCTATATGTATTAAATTAAAAGTACATAAATTAAATTACAAATCATATATTTTTTTATAGCGAATTTCGCGATATTTTTGCTATACAATGAGTTAGAACAATAACAAAGTAATATTTATTTATGAACAAAGTATAACATAAGAATTTATCTGTACAATATTTACAATACATGATATGAATAATTCAATAAAAAATTTATTCGGAAACTGATAACGGAAGATTTGCAGACAACGTTCTAGGTTGAGGAGATTTTTGTTTAATTGACTTGAAGAATGCGTCCAATTTTAATTACATTTTCGTCGATTGTTATTTGGTAACAATAATTTCCCTAAATTTGCGAAAATGAGAGTAATATGGTTTAATTTTTTTAATTGCTGGCTCTTCTTCTTCATCGCTCTCATCGTCCGTTATATTTTAACCCATAATTTCTTCAGTTATCTCACTTTCCGACATAATTTGTTGAAAATAACTGAGTTAAGAAAAAAAATAATTTTTTAATTTTTAATTTAGAGATCTGAAAATTTTGTCCGTTAAATCCGAAGTCAGTTAAATCGGGGTCCGTTAGAGGGTTCATTGTATGTCAAATTGACATTTTACCACTTTTTAATACCAACATGAAATAAAATTTCAAAGGTGCAAACTACTGAAATCAAATTTTTCTCTTAGTTTGATTTTACAAAAGTTAACAGCATATAGGTATAGGCTATGCCAAACGTTTAGGCGGAACTAACTGGAAATTTCATTTTTGTAAGTTGTCATGATCTCTTCTTTTATGGTTTTAAGTAACTAATGGTTGCTAAACAAAATTATCAAAAGCCTCACTTAATCGGTAAAAGTTATTAAAATTGAAAATCTAGTTCCGACTAAACGTTTGGAATAGCCCTTATTTAATAAGAAGCAGAGAGAATGCTGTTTTTATAGTCACAACAAATCAACAGTTTTTTTTAAATCAATTATATTCTTTATTTGCTTACGAAGATCTTTAATTAAGTTTTTTAAACAAAATTTAAATAATTTGCAAAAAAAAATTGTGGCAATAAAATTTAAAATAAGAAATCCCAGTGATTTTTTTGCATTTGCTACGTATTTTGGTCTTCATTAAATTAATAAGAAATATATTGATTAATATTTTTAAAAAAAATTATAAACATAATTTTCACTATTAACAATGAGTTATTTGATTTATAAGATTTTGCTACTAAAAATGAGTTATTCCTCTTGGATGCCTTAAAAAGAAAAAAACTAATGTAATTAAAAAAATAGGTTGAATCATGACGTATAATAGTAACTGGCGTCTACTGCATACTACCCAGCAAACATTCAACTAACGGCCGAAAGCCGGCAAACTGCTTTTATGCTGGTAAATTACTGGCACCAAAAGTAAGTGCAACGCCAGTATTAATAATGTACTTCACATTTGTATTTCGCATTCAGCCTATACGAAGTACTTTACCAGCATTTTATAAGCACTCTTCTTCACTCATACTTTTTACTTAAAACCATCAGAAATAAATCTTGCAACTAATGCGATTATTTTGCACTTTACCGTTGCTGGGCCGGCAACTGATACATCAATGGGCCAGTAACGGCCACCGGGACACCGGGGTACTAGCCCATTACTTTCAATGCCGGGGAGTATGTGCTTTACCAGTACTGGCCCGTATAAAAATTTTTGCTGGGTACACACATGAACTCGATTTTCAGCTGTAAAAATTTGTTATTACACTTTTAATTTCACCCAAATACACACACAACCTTAGTCATAAACACAAAAAATCCATAACATTATTATCCATAATTTAGCCATGAATTAAAAAATAATAAATTTTGTCAAAAATACTGCGACTATGTACTGAACTATGATACTGTTGACATTATGTTGGTAGTATCGATGTCTTGTTAGTGTGCTGTTGAAGGTCGTCTGTGTATAAGAGACCTGCAAGTGACATGTGCCTGATGAGCAGCAGAATTAATGTGAAACATTAATATATGTCTGTGAGCGACGCGCTTCTAACACCACGAGCGCTCTCTATCGTCAACATCCAGACACTCCACCAACTACCAAACGTCATCCAACTAAATATTTAATGTTTTGTCTATAGTAACTTATTGGCCTTTTTATGGAAACACGTTTCGAGATTTAACATCCGTTTGTAAAAAACTTAATTGTTTTTCAACTTAAGCTAAGTTCACAGCTCTAAAATTATTTGACTACTAGATAATAATATAAAAAATTCAATTGTTTGTATGTGTATTTGGTTTTATTTTTTAATGTATCTTAATTTCATCGCCGGTCAGCGAATCACGGGACAGGATATCACACGTTAGCCAATCACGGGAGAGTGTGTCACCTGTCAGCCAATCAACAGAAAGGGTGTCCCCAGTTAGCCAATCATGAGAAAAATTGACGTCATAATGTTACCGACACTACATACAGACACTTGCTAATTATATAGTTAGATTATTTATTCATGAACTTTTTAAGATGGGAAAACTTAAATTGGAAAAATTAATTTATGCCTACGAAACCATAGACATTTATGTATGTAATTATATTAGTTGATTCTTAGAGAATAAATCTGCAAAATATTCTTCATATCGGTTAAAGGATATAGGCGTGTCTAGAGTTTCTCTTTTATGCCTTCGAAACCCTAAACATTTCTATATGTAATTTTATCCGCAGTTTCTTAGAGAATAAATCTGCAAAATATTTTTTATATTGATCATAGAATATAGGAGTGTCTAGAGCAAGCATGTCAAACTCAAAGATTAACATGGGCCAAATTAAAAAGGTTTAAGTTTAGGAGGGCCGCAAAAAAAAAAAATCAATGTTCATAGAAACGGATGTTTATTTCGAATAGTAAAGTATAAAAAAAAAATAACAAGAAAAACTTAATGTTTACTTCCTGACACTTGGCTTCTCTTCTCTGCTACTATCTTTCCTATCTCGGGAGAAATCCTGTTCGCAGTTATTACTTTCAAAACTGACCTAAGGTGAGCATCGTTAATTCTGGATCTGAGAGGAGACTTATTTCCTTTCATAAGTGTTAATTTACTGCTCGCACCGATAAGTACTTCCGAACATGGATATAATTTCATATGCGAATTTTCGAGTATTTTCAATCCTGGCTGGTAAATATTTGTAAAATTGAGGCACACCAGTTTCAATGAATTTTGCCTTCAAATTTGAATCGCATTGCATCTCGATCATCTCCATTTGCATATGACTAGGTACTGAATCTATATTTATTGATAAAATCGAAGAAAACAAAGAAAAATTGCTTTCCAAACAATTAAAATCTGCAAATCTTGTTTCAAATTCAGTTCTAAGACTTAAAACCTTTTCTGAATATCTCTGATACGATACATTTGTATCTAAACTTGATTTGTTCATGTTGCACGTCGGAAAGTGTGCTAGATCTTGCTAGATCTCCATCTTTCAGTTGCTTTTCCCAAAGAACTAGCTTACATTTGAATGTTTTACCTTTGTCACACATGTTCGTAATGATCTGATCTTTTCCTTGCAGCGCTAAATTTAAATCGGTTAAGTGTTGTGTTATATCAACCATGAAAGATAAATCCTGCAACCATATTGGATCAGAAAACAAACTTACGTCTTGATTTTTAGTTATTAAAAACTGACATATTTCTTCTTTCAAATCCCAGGATTGTTTGAGAATTTTGCAGCAGGATAACCAATGTACCTCGGTATAGTAGGACAAACCAGAATATTCGCGTTGCAATTCACTTAAGAAAACAGAAATTTGTCGCTGATTTAAGCCTCGAGATCTTATAAAATTAATAACTTTTTTTATATATGATAACACATTTTCCATTTTTATTACCTTCGTGCATAATACTTCTTGCTGTATAATACAATGCGTATGATGAATGTTGGAACCATCATGAATTTCACTTAATTGTTTTCGTAGTAATGCCACGAAGCCGTTGTTTTTTCCGGTCATCGATGGAGCGCCATCAGTAGCTACAGAAGTTAATTTTGACAGAGGTAGATTGTATTTTTGCAACAGTTCATAAACACGATTAAATATATCTTGTCCTGTAGTAGTACCACGCATCGGTATTAGTTCTAACAATTCTTCAAAAATAAGCGCCTTTTATTATGGAAATTTTATGACGTGATATGATAATGAGAATTATAAGAGTATGAAACACAAAACGCCCAAAAAAGCTTGCTTTTGAAAACATAGACGCCCAATTCGGCACTATCGCAATTTGTCGTAAACGAGGCGCAATTTGCCTTTTTCGGTCGCCCAATTTGCGATAAATTGCCCAGCCTGGCAACGCTGTGCATGACTAATAGACAAATGGCGTTGTTAGTATTAGTGGAAGAGATGCGTTTGCCCGTACTTTCAAAACATACATGCCACGCGACTTATATCTAAATCATTAAGATAGGCAACCCGAACGAGGCAACTGTTTATCGGATAATACCTATCCTATCCTTATACTATGTCGGTCGGGCCGCAAAAATACTAGTTTCGGGCCGCATGCGGCCCGTGGGCCGCGAGTTTGACACCCTTGGTCTAGAGTTTCTTATTTATGTCTATGAAATCCTAGATATTTCTATAAATAACTATATTTGTAGATGCTTAGAAAATAAATCTGCAAAATATTGTTCATATCACTCAAATAATGTAGGAGTGTCTAGAGTTTCTTGTTTAACTATATTTGTAGATGCTTAGAAAATAAATCTGCAAAATATTTTTCATATCGATCATAGGATATAGAAGAGTCTAGAATTTCTCGTTTATACCTACGAAACCCTATACATTTCTATACGTTATTTTATCCGGAGATTCGTAGAAAATAAATCTGCAAAATATTTTTCATGTCTATCATAGGATATAGGAGTGTCTAGAGTTTCTTGTTTATGCCTACGAAATCCTAGACATTTCTATACGTTATTTTATCCGGAGATTCGTAGAAAATAAATATGCAAAATATTTTTCATGTCTATCATAGGATATAGGAGTGTCTAGAGTTTCTTGTTTATGCCTACGAAATCCTAGACATTTCTATACGTTATTTTATCCGGAGATTCGTAGAAAATAAATCTGCAAAATATTTTTCATGTCTATCATAGGATATAGGAGTGTCTAGAGTTTCTTGTTTATGCCTTCGAAATCCTAGACATTTCTATATGTTATTTAATTCGCACTTTCTTAGAGAATAAATCTGCAAAATATTGTTCATATCGGTCAAATCTATATCTATAGTTTCTTGTTTATGCCTACGAAATCCTACACATTTCTATATGTAATTATATTCGTAGATTCTTAGAGAATAAATCTGCAAAATACCTGTCAATTAAGAGACCTCAAGAGTCCCCAGTTAGCCAATCACGAGAACCTTGGGAAAAATGACGTCACAGTGTTACACAGATCACAAACACACACTAGCTATGAGTGTTTCACTGTAGATTGTCACTACAAGTTTGTCTTATGTTAACGCAAACGACAGTTCACAGCTATAAATTTAATGCACTATGCGTTGTCGATTGTAGATAGTTTTCCAAATTTTGTAGTTAGTGCGTTGTTTTAATGAGACAGACATGAAATATGAAGAGCGAGTTACGTTCACAGAAAACACAATATTAAAAGAGTGCTGGAATGGGAAAAAGAGTGCTGATATCAAATGGGGAATAAAATGGGAAAATATTACGAAAGGAACGGTTTTTCATAGAAGAGGTCACAAAAAGAAGAAGAGAAGGTCAACAGATGACAAACATAACAGTAGAAAGAGACCAAGAAGTGCAGTTACAAGAACAATATGACAGAATACAAGATTCTACATATAACAAAGTGTACAAAGATATAACCACTATTGGTTTACCCAGATACTGGGCAGAAGGAACGAGGAACTAGAAGGTAATCGCAACCAAAGAAATATTCAGATGTGTCAACGAGGAGAGGGCAATCATTAAAAATATGTTTATTAAATAATCAAAATAAAATCCTAAATCAGTGAATTCATCCTTTAAACCGATTCAAAATCCAAGATTAAAGTTGAGAGTATTTAAATTTTTTATTCATATCTTGTATATCCGATAGTCATTACTTATTCTGTGTGTTGTCGGAAAGGTTTGCGGCAAAGCTGAGAACATGTTTAAATATGCCATTTTCCCGGTCAGACAAAAGCACAGCCCTAAAGCGATAACATCAAATGCTTTTTTGTCGCTTTAGTTTTTGTCACCTATTCATAATCTTTGCTTTGATGTTAAGAAATTATATAATGAGAAAAAGACTAGTTCAGTTGCGGTTTTAATGAAAATATAAAATAATTGTTAATGTCATGGTGTTTTGGAGGACCAACTAAATTAACAATTGTACAATAAACAACTTAATTAACTAGTGTTTAGTCATAGTGACTAAACTAATTGTATATTATAATTATTATCATTTAAAATTTTGAAAGAATGCAGATGACATCAGCTCGTTACACTCCCAAAAATGACTAATTTTACCATAAAAATGTCACACAGTTTTTAGTAAAATTCTACAAGATGCTTAAAGATATTTTCATTTTCTTTTAATATATATTTAATAAGGAGGAAACAAAAGTAATGCAGATTGCTACCAGTGATGGATCTATTCCAGGGGTATGAAACTCATATACACGGCCTTGAAACGGTTTTAAGTTATATTCCATCCACCGACAGCGCTAAAAGCGTTTTTTTTATAACCAACATTTTGAGAACACTTCATTATCGGCAATTTGCGGCAATTGTTTTTGACGTTGTAACGATAGGTGACAGTAAATTGTGATTGTGACAGTGATGAATTTTATAAGAAATTTTAAATGTTAGCACCACATTTTTTATTTTCAAATGGTGTAGTGTAATTAATAATATTTTAAATGGTAAAAGCAAAAGAAATATAAATAATGTAATAAAAAAAATGGCACAGACTAAATTTAATATGTACAATAAAAGTAAATATAAAAGTAAAAAATAAATACTTGTTTATTTATTTCATATGCTTGCTTGCAAATAAAATAATAAAACTTAATGCTTACTGAAGTATTAACTTTTAACAATTGTAATTAATTTTAATTTTAGGAAATTAATTAGGAGAGTTGTAAATAAATTAATCATAATTTTCGGTTCAAGGCAATCTTTAGTTTTCTACCAAAATTACATTTTATTTTTCAATTTTGGTAGAAAATTAATGATCCCGCATTCATAGCAATTTAAAATGTAAAAATATATTAGTGTGCACTGCGGGTTGCATACTATCTAATCCTAGTTCATATTACAACCACGAATGTCGCAACTATCGCTGTCCAAACCCGTAACGTGGGAGTCCGCTATCTTCCTTGTTTTATAATTTTTGATCTATTCTGTATCTTAAAAAGTTAAAAATTAACCTCAAGGTCGAAGTAAAAAAAAAATTAACCACGCTTTAAATGTTTAGTTATTCTGTAACTCTGTGCCGCTAAAATTTTAACCTCGATGTGGTTAATTCAGTAGGTTAGATTTGGAATTTTAACTCCAGCCAAATACATGGTGTTAACATTTAATCAGTTATAATTCTAACCTCTAAACGTCAAATAGCCAGAAGAAATCCATTTTTAGAATTAATCATGGCAAGTCTGTGTATTTTAAACCAATTATTACTAGAACACATTGAACAAAAAGAGGTTAATCAGTGAAAAATTAATATAGGTGAATAAAAAATACATACGAATGCTTTTTAGGAGATCAGTTTGAATTAAAGAAAGGCAACTTGATATGAGTTTAATTTATCTAAAGAAAATTTTTAAAATAGTTTCATTTGTCTAAAACTTTTACGGAATATCTCGTTTTAGAAATGTTATTTTTTGAAAATCCGAGAAGAGCCAAAAGATTTCCCGATATATTACAAGTAAATACCAATTTAAAACTGTGATACATTTATAAATTTTGATTTCTGGGTTTGTTTAAAAATAAAAATAAGGTAAATATAACCTGAAAATAAAAATATCTTAATAAAGAAGAAGTAAAATGTAGAAAAAATATTGATACATTTGCATGTTATGGTAATATTATATTATAAACTTTCGGCACTAATAATTATGTAAAAAAAAATATTGTACATTTCCGCATTATATATTTATTATATTTGAACCTTGTTCATTCACGATTCAACCCAGTGGCGGCGCTAGCGGTGGGTCCAGGTCCCCCCCCTAAATTGCTCTGGCCCCCAGTTGGCTCCCCCAGAATTTCTTGGAGAAAAATGTATTTTAGAAGTGAGGACCTTGTTTTTTAGGTCATCACTGTGTAAACGATGATTTCAAATATTTCCTGCCCCTCCCCCCCAAATTTATCTCAAAAATTTCCTGGCCCCCCCAAATTTAAGATCTAGCTCCGCCACTGTTTCAACCACAACACTTGTTTACATTAAATCTACACTTACACAAGCAAAATACGTTCCCTTGTAGATAATTTCACCATATACTTTTAACCGGTTATAACTTCAGATACAGAATAAGAAACAAGGTTAAAATTTTAACTGGAAGTTAAAATATTACTTTCTAACCATCATTTTTAACCACAAAAGATACAGAATAGATCCAAATAAAAGTGTTTCGGCTTGTTGAAAGAAGATCTCTCGTAACACTAAGGTCCACATATTAAAAAACCAATATAAAATCTGTTCTGATGTATGGCAGCGAAATTTGGAAAATTACTAGAGAAATTACCCTTAACATCCAAGTTTTTATTAACAGATGTCGTCGCAAATTTTTCGCATTACTTGGTCAGACCCAATACTAATCTTTGGGAATCAGCAGCACAAAAACTTACCCCAGACTGACATACCAATCAAAAAACAAATAGAAGAAGATAAAAAGGCAAGGCAAAAGAAAAAACTTAAGAAAACCCTGTTCAAAAATTATTAAATTATTTATTTAGTATGAAACGAACGACAATTTCAGAAGTAACTTAGTAAAAAATTCATAGGAAGCTGTAAAAGAAAAGACGATTATGAAGTCTTTTAAGAGATGCGTTATAAGCAACGCATTGGATAGTATCGAAGATGGCTTGGTTTTTGAAGAGATAGACAACAAAGTTCAAACGAAAATAATACGAACAGACACATTAACAAGACGAGTGATGATAGTACAGAGAGTGAAGATGATCAAAATGTTGCTGTTACAAGTTATCGTAATAATAAATATTTTTTCAAAAAGTTGTCTCATGAATATAGGATGCGTCTTATCGTCCTTATCGTATTATGGTCCGAAAAATCCAGTAATTTGCAAACGGTACAGCGAACTGACGAAGATGTTACTTATATATGAACTGTTGTGGGACGTTTATTGTTTCAGTGTAACGATTGTTTGGATGGACATAGCGTGATAGTTTTGTGGTATTGTTAATATGTGTTTACTAAAGGGTTAAATGAGGATGTGCTCTGCCATTATAGCAATTATAAGGAGGGCGTTGTTTGGTTGTTGCAATTGTGAAGATGCAGTAGACGTGCTCATGTTTCTGGCGTGATTGTGGCAGATCACAGCTTGACTGACTGCCATTGTCTGCCACTGTCTGCTTGCCTCAATTCACCTTCTCACAAAGGCAATGGATTCTCTCCGGTTCGCTCTTAACTCAGCTTGGATTTACGCCAGCTTTACCTGCCCGACGTCACATGAATATCGAACATTTTAAACATTTATTTTTTTCTACAAGTATTTAAATTTAAATCATAATGACATAAAGAATGAAATCAACACAACGGTACATTGTTATTAATAGTTTTTTAGTGGCTGCAGTCAGGGCGGTTCCAGACGAAAGTGCAAATAGACCGGGAGCTCGTGACATTTTTGGTCTCCGATTTCATACAGCATGCCTTTTGGAGGAGAGAATATTTACCCTGTAACAACAAAAAAGAGATGGTACTAAACCCCTGCACGCTTTTCGGTCATAGGGAAAATTGCATTTCCACTTGCACAAAATTTTTGTGTTTTTCTCTGATTTAATATTGCTTGCCCTTTTGTCAAAAGAAAGTTATAACAAATTTAAAGTCTTTTTATTATAGGCATGCTGTATGAAAAATCGTATTTTTTTATTACAAGATCATATGACCGTTTGAGCCCTTTGGGACCCTCCGAATCGCATGCATATATTTAAAAGACTTTAAATTTGTTATAACTTTCTTTTGACAAAAGGGCAAGCAATATTAAATCAGAGAAAAGCACAAAAATTTTGTGTTTAAGTGGAAATGCAATTTTCCCTATGACCGGAAAGCGTGCAGGGGTTTAGTACCATCCCTTTTTTGTTGTCACGGGGTAAATATTCTCTCCTCCAAAAGGCATGCTGTATGAAATCGGAGACAAAAAACTCTCATGAGCTCCCGGTCTAAAAAGGTGCCCCCAAATGACCAGAATGGACTTGAATTATTTAACGAAATATTAAATTTTAGAAAAATATTTCTCACTTCTACAAAACTCTAATTACTTTAGAGTATAAATAATGTACACTAGATAGTGTGGCTAATGGCAACAACGCTGCCATTAGGAGTCCAAATAAATATTGGAAATATTAGAAATTCAAATCGAAAAATAAGATAATCTTTTAAATTTACGTGAAACTATTTTAAAAAATTTACTCTTTCTGCAAAAATCAATGAATTTTTCCATTTGAAACTAATTCTTTATTTATTTGGACTCTTAGTGGCGACGATGTCATCATTGTCCACACTGTCTAGTCCAGTGTTCTTCAACCTTTTTGCCCCCGCGGACCGATGAAAATAGAATAAATATTTCGCGGACCGAAATATTTCGTGGCTGCAGAGTTGTTTCTGAGAGACGAAGCGCTACGTTAACATCCATTCGATTTCTCTGTTTGGTTTTTGATATTGACATGACTAAAAAAGTCTTTTCGCATAAATAGGAAGTAAAAAAAAAATGACCAATAATTTGATAGCTTTATAATTAAAAGATGGATATTTTTTTCCAAAATTGAGACAATGATTGCATTTTATGTCTAGACACCAGAGTGACATCAAAAGACAACTCGATCAGCTTTTCTTTCTCACGAGGATCAAGTGCACATGACTTTATATCTTCTAAGAATGGATTATTAATCCAGAGGTTGCCTTTACAAGGATCCTTATTTTCAGGGAAATAATTATTAAAATTTTCAGCTAATGCTCTTAAATTTTTACTTATTATGTTGAATATGACTTTCTGGTTGAAATCAGCAGCAATAAAAAATTCTTCCAAAAGTGGAAACATTTCTATATCTTCCTCTTCTAAGCGACTATTCCAAAGAACTAGCTTCTTCAGAAGTATGAAAAATAACGAGGGGCGTTGTATTGGGGCTAGTAAATATTACTAAATCATGGTTCGAACAAAAGTTAGCTTCTGCGTCGACTAAAAAAATGTGCTATATACTCGTGAACAGAAGTGTGCATCTAGGAGGGACATTCAATAACTAAAGAGACAAATTGATGTAGAAAAAAAACTGTATTTTTACAAAATGAAACTTTTAAATTCTTAACATAATCCCCACGAATATTAATATACTTGTACCAACAATGAACTAGTTTTTTTTTATGCCTGATGCAAAGAAATCTTTGTCTTGTTGTTTGAGCCAGTTTCCCACAAATTCTTTAACTTCCTCGTTGTCGCTAAACTTTTTTCCACGTAATGCCTCCTTGAGTGGACCAAACAAATGAAAATCAGAGGGGGTCAAATCTGGAATGTAGGGAGGATGAGGTAGTATCTCCCAACCCATTTTTTCAATGGTTACTTGGGTCAGCATGGCGGTATGAGGGCAAGCATTGTCGTGAAGCAATATCACGCCTTTTCTTTGAGATCCGCGACGTTTTTCTCTCATTGCTGGTTTTACTTTGTTCATCAGCATGTCTGAGTAGTACGCACTGTTTATTTTACGCTGATCTTTCAAATAATCACAAAAGACGACACCTCGGGCATCCCATTAGACAGTCAACATGACTTTTCCCACTGATGCTTGCGTTCTGAATTTCTTTCGTACAGGTGAGCTGGTTGTCTTTTGGATTCTGGTTCAAAATGGTGAACCCAAGTTTCATCAGTTGTTAAAATATAGAAAAATAAATGCAATTTTGCTCGAAAACGTTATGTTTTCTATATTGTTCTAGAAATTTCACCACTCGTAATTTAACTATAAGTTGAAGCCCTTAAGTTCTTCATATACAGGGTTAGAGGTTGTGATGCCGTCTCCAGAATTCTTCAGAAATCTTAGAAATTTTTAATTCTCGTTTCTTGAGAATTATTTTTTGTAATTTCGAGTATCAATGTACTTTAAATTTATTTCGCTTAATGCTATCATGCGAATTTTGTTGCATTAAATATAAAATATATAAAAAATTCATGTTAGGCTTACCAGTGTAATTCTAAGTACAGAAAATTGTTCTGTAAATTGTTTGTAAGTTTTTCAAAACAAACGACTCATAAGAGTAACACGAGTACTTTTCATTCTTGAGAACATCTTTTATTTTCTTTGTATGACTTTTAAGTTAAGCTATTACTGTAGTTAACAAGTTTCTTTTGTCACGGAAACACCGGCACGATATTTTATATTTTTGCCAACTTTCTAGATATTTGTATCATCTTGCAAATCATAAAGCAATTTCTATAAAGGTGTTAATAACAAAAACTACCGTGGTTCTGTAGTAAAACGCTTGCTTACAGAATATGAATAACGAGAATTAAACATTTTTGGAACCGGGTACCCGATACCATTACCCAGTTATTACCCACTACACTTTAATTAATGTATCTGCGGCCTATAACGTCTACAACGTCTTACAACGTCCATTTTAAAATGTCTGCCGATCATGTGATTAAAATGGTGTATATGGTAGTGCTGTATTTACAGAATAATGACGTGAAACGGTTGTCTATATGGAACTATTTCATTTTATGACAAACCTGTATGTATAACATGAAGGTCTGATGTACTGTCGTAAAGAAAAAGGTAAGCTTCCCTTCGCTATATAAGGTTATAAAAATAAAAAGTAAAATAACATTTTTTAAAGATTTAGAAAATATGACCAAATTTAAAATAGAGATACATATTTTAGAGCATATATTAGTGTAGAATTCTGTAATAAAATTAATACAATAGAATGTTACTTTCGATAAGAAAAATAACACGGCAATAGTTTAACCTCCTAAAAGATGGCTTAGCAAGAGATCTCTATATCGTAAGATCTAGAATAAATGATTGTATTTTAGCTGAATTCCAGTAATTAATTAGCAGATCTAGGACTAGACGTTAAATCCTGAAAGGATAATATACAATTTTTGAGACAAGCACTACAACACAGATCATATGAGAACAATTTCTGGCTATGTGGTCGAAAAACTATTGACCAATAAAACAATATAATAAAATATAAGACCACACTTACAATATGTAATAATAATGAAACGGTATTTTATTTAACAAGCATATAATGAATATATGCTATATTTCACGAGGTTGAGTGTTATAACCCTCGCCTATGGCTCGGGTTGTAATTATCCGATTTGTTGATTTATCTATCTATCTATCTATCTATCTATCTATATATATATATATATTAGGTCGTCAAGGATGAAATTTGTAGATGAAAGTTGGTTGATAACTTACAAATATAAGGAATTATTTTAGTCATCAAAGTATGCACCCATATTGTCTATACACTTTTGCCATTTAAGCGGCAGGTTGTTCAGGCCGGTGGTATAAAACCCTGTCGGACGAGAGTCAATGAATTCCTGGAAGGCCAATTTTACAGCATTGTCGGAATTAAACTGTTTTCCTATTAAAAAGTTGTCCAAATGGCGGAAGAAGTGGTAGTCAGTGGGGGCTAGGTCTGGTGAGTATGGAGGATGATGAAGAAGTTCCAACTCCAATTCCTGTAGTTTTCCCACAGTCATTTGTGCAGTGTGTGGTGTAGCGTTATCATGCAATAAGATAGGAGTCGATCTGTTGACCAATCTAGGCTGTTTTTCTTTAAGTTTTTGCATCATTTCGTCCAGTTGGTTGCAGTATATTTCTGCTGTGATAGATGAGCCAGTTTTTGTTTTTGTTTTTAAGTTACCTATACGAAATTTGGCGAACCAATTTGATATTGTCTGCTGCCTAGTAACACTAGAGCCAAATACACTATTAATGTTTATAATAAATAAATATCTAAATAAATAATTAAATATCTGCGATGCCGTAGTTCCACGCAAGAACTCATACTTAGTGCAAATTTCCGATCCATACTCAACAAAATAAATTAAAAAAAAAAAGTTTTTCGTATTTTTTAGAGTATACAATGATTTCTTTAAACAGGCGACATCTGTAACTTTCCAAAAAAAAAAAAACAACGGTAAAGCGACTTTCTACCTACGAACTAACGACCGACCTGTGTCTCGAAAACATGTTTACTTAACCGGATACTGAGCCGGATCAATGAACCGGCTCAACAAATTGAACGACCTCCACTAATCCGGTTCCGCAAACTGAGCCGAAATTCCCATCTCTAGTCCACATCGTCATCAGGGCCGTTTTATTTATTAGGCACTTTAGGCATAGTGCCTAGGGCATTTCTTCTTCTTTTTCTCCACCACGTACCACATGTTCTATTTTCATGTACTCTGATGTGCATTAATTTATTCTTTTGAACTGGTTGCATTCTAAGGTAAAAACTGCGGTGTGAAGTCCAGGATTTCTGTTTTGCGTTTATGTTCTTTTTTTAAACCGTGTACTAAAAATGATTTAGGTAAAAACGTGTACTTAAACAGATTACATAATTTCGCATCATAACATAACACGCCTTAACAAAAATCATCCCTTTTACAAATATAAAAAGCATTATAATAGTCGTTCCAGAGCCTATTAACACACATTTCTGTGTCCGTGAGGGCGGGTACTGCATTGTGGCGAGGTCGACAGGGAAGTCAGCAGGAAATGTTGAATAGTCATGAACCGTTGTCGAGAGATATATGACGGCGTGTCGGTGTCGACCGTCTTTACCCCCCCCCACGTCTCCAGCACCTACCAGCACTACCATCTAATGTTACCACAAAGACGTATTTCTTGATTCTGATCCAGATCCAGCAAAATTGAATAAATAACGACTTAAAAAATGATTGATGAACTAAATTTGGTGTTCATGGACCCAAGAAAGAAACGGACGGGATAAAAATGTGATGAGAGTGAATTAATACACATTTCAGTCAGATTTTTTCGTGATGGTGAACTTACGAATTATTTAACACTTTTATAAACAACGACTTCCTTTTCTTGTTTATATTCAGTGGGATTCTGAAAACTGGCGTTAATGTATCATTTTCATGGTGGAATCACAGGCGTAACAGGGGTAAGAGGCGTGGTGTTATATTTGAAAGTTTGAATTTCATGGTGGCGTTAATCTCGTGGTGGTCTGTCAATCATTGTCTCAATTTTGGAAATCGCTAGAAAAAAATATCCATCTTTTAATTATAAAGCTATCAAATTATTGGTCATTCTTTCGACTTCTTATTTGTGCGAAAAGACTTTTTCGGCCATGTCAATATCAAAAACCAAACAGAGAAATCGAATGGATGTTAACGCAATGCTTCGTCTCTCAGAAACAACTCTGTAGCCACGTATATCATATTTTCTAACAAAGAAGCAGCCGCAGATGTCGCACTAAATATTTTAATTGTATAACTGTATAACATATATCTATGTATTAATAAAATACTATCTATATTGGTATTTTTTTGTATCTTAGCTTTCAGCCGGTCCGCGAAATATTTATCCTATTTTCGCCGGTCCGCGGGGGCAAGAAGGTTGAAGAACACTGGTTTATATAAATGAGAAAAAGTAAAGGACCAAGTCAACTTCCTTGTGGAACACCCCAAATGTTACTTAATTTTGAAGAAAAACTATTACTTAATATCGTAACTTGGAACCTGTCAGATAAGTAACTTTTAAACCAAGATAGGTATAATATTTAAAAATATAGAGCAGTGTTTCTCAACCTTTTCTGTCATGGGACCTCCCAAAATAACATAAATATTGTCTGCGCCCCCCCTATATATAATATATATATATATATATATATATATATATATATATATATATATATATATATATATATATATATATATATAAATAAATAAAAAAAACAATATTCTCTTGGTATTCGTCAGTTTACATACCTGTACAGGTATGTACCTGTACAAACCATCGTAGAGGAATCATATGTTTCATTTTATTAACTTGACATATGCAATTAGCATTTATTTTTTAAGAAATTGACTGATGATGTGTAAATTGGATGTACACGAAACGTTTCATTTTATTTTATTTTATTTTATTGACAATATAAACTGACGAATACCAAGAGAATATTGTTTTATTTACATACCAATCGTCAAGAAACCTATACTCTATATATATATATATATATATATATATATATAGAGAGAGAGAGAGAGAGAGAGAGAGAGAGAGGGATCACAAGGTGTATCAAGATAGAGGAAACACGATGTTTCTTGAAAAGACAATGTGTAAACAAGCTGGAAAAAAATTTTGTGACCAGAGTTTACCCAAATAGTTGGATGGTAGTACAGGATATCAAGGATGATTTTTTATATAGGAATGTATGGCGTGTTGGGTATATTTGAATAAAGCTTTTGAAAAGAAACAACTTTTACATAAACATATTTTTAATATGTGTTATGGTTACCTATAATGGCTTGCAAGTATTTTTATTTACAAGTGTTCAAAGTTGCTTGCCATTTTGAACACTTTCGCATCCTTACCCTTTAGTTAACAGTAGCTCGGAGCATAACAAAAAATATTGCACGTTCAAGTCGTACCTTCTTGAAAGTACTGGAAGTACCTCCAACGCGAACCGTTTAAATTAGTTGTCAAAATAAGTATAATTTATTTTATTTATGTTTAAAAGGTATATTTTAATAAATATAAATGTCATATATTTATGAATATATCTTGCAATATTGAGAGTTTTTCTATTATAATTTCATGCTTCGATCTTGTATGACTTCGCGGCCCCCCGGTTGAGAAACGCTGATATAGAGCATATCCGTTCAAAATTTCACTGTACGCCATGATAGTTTTACTTCCAGATTATTTTTATTCATTCAGGTTTATAATAAAACATTAAAAGTTATTCTACGGAAAAATGTTAATCGTCCAATTTAGCTATCTTGCTCTTTCTGTTTCTCTCTCTCTCTCTCTCTCTGGCCGTTTCTCTCTCTTTCTCTATCTGTATCTCTGATTATAGTTAGATGTTAAAATGACTATTTTACCCAACCAGTTGAAAAAGCGTAATTAAAACAACAACTGAAATATTCAGTCCAAGGTTCTGATAAGGGCAAGGTTTCATTTTGATAAGGTAGATGGATTATTCTGTATCTGATAACGCGCAGTCCGGTCTGGGAGTCATTTCTCCTTATTAACTCAAGGTGTGCTGTTCACAGCGCTACGTTCACTCTAAAAATAACATAATTTGCATAGATTCTTTCTGAATCAATACAGTCATACAGATAAATGTTGACCTTACCTACCCCTTACTTTTATAATTCGTTATTCTACGGTGTATAGGTTATACGCAAAATAAAATAAAAAAAATTGATGTGAAGTGTGAATTTTCACACATTTCTGGGTTTTGCAGGTATTTATTTGAACGATTATTATTTGGGATGCCAAAACAAATTTTATGTCAAAATATTTTTTTATGAATTTTAATTCGAATGCCTAATACCATTATTTAATTTTCTAAATATATGCAGTATTTTTTTATACAGCAAAGTTCATTAAGATTTTGAAAATTGCACCTATGGCTTCCATTGGTTGCTTATATCATAAGTCCCGCCCTTTGATTTCGTCAAACATAGAATTAAATTATAATTTCAACACTTTCCACTGGTTATTAAATTTACGCTTTTAAAAATTAAATGCAACATTTACCAAATATAACTAGAATTTTAACAAAATAATTTAAACAAACAAAAATGCAAAAAAAAACAAAAAATAAAATCAACAGGATTCGAACTCTAGTTTGTAAGTTTCTTATATTATTAAGCGTACGACAAATCCAACCACGCCACGAGAGCTACTGGTGTGGTATGTTACACAACGTATTAAATAGTTAACATATTTTAGTTAAAAACACAAAAAATGCGTTATTTTCCGAAAACATAATCTGATCAAAAATTCCTGTTGTACTATTCCGGTTCACACCAATGTACATTACTTAGAATTTTTTCAGATTTTTAGTTTAAACCATCTGGGCTACAGGTGTGGGACAAAAATTTTTTTGCACAATTTTGGCAAAAATCGCATCAAAATAATTTATTTTGCAAAAATAAAATTTTGATCGTTAATCCACGTAGAAGGGCTTTCATTTGATACCCTTCTCAGAATTTAAAAAAAATATTTTTTTTTTCGATGAGCACATATTTTTAGAGGGATATGTTTTTTAGATGTTTTAGTATTTTTCCTATGTGCGGGTCAAAGAGTTGTATAAGCATGCCAAATTTCAACTCTCTAGGTTTAGGCGTTTGGCTACAATTTTTACCGAACAGACAGACAGACAGACAGACAGACAGACAGACAGACAGACAGACAGACAGACAGACAGACAGACAGACAGACGTAGACAGACAGACGACAAAATGACGGTATAAGGGTTTTTTGGTCATACCTACAAAACCCTAAAAATCAGTATCTGTTTTTTTTTTCTTTTTAATTTTATACACACACCGGCAAATTTAAAGGAACAGATGTAAAAATCTAATTATTTTCCCTGTAGTGTACATATAATAATTATAATATTAATAATAATTTTTCATATCTACAGAGGAAAAGGTTTAGACAACGGTGGAGACGTTCAATTGGTTGATGGGAGCATTATAAAACATCTTAATGCCGAAGGGTCTTACACATTTTTAGGCATCAGTGAAAGAGGTGTCCAAGATGTCATTCTTATTAAGCAGGCCCTTCGCAGCAAGTATATGGCACGACTTAGGCAGATATGGAGATCTTGTCTGTCTGGCAAGAACAAGATCGCTGCCACAAATATACTTGCTGTCCCATTAACTACCTACACTTTTGGTGTAATGAAATGGAATGTTGATGATCTTAAGGATCTCGACAGAAAAACCAGAAAGATCATGAACATCAACCGAAGTCTTCACCCGAAATTTTCTGTGCAAAGCATTTACCTCCCACGTCTAAACGGGGGTCGGGGATTACTTAATCTGGAGTGTTTGCAAGATCGACGCTTGGTTACAGCTAACAGTATCCTTAGAAGTCAGGACCCACTATTAAAGTTCGTTAGTGAGCACGAATTTAGTGGCAAAGAGGCGTTTCTTGACCAGGCAGCGCGAAGACCAGCAACGAGATTTAACCTGGCAGACTTGAGTCCCGTCAGAGAAAACGCTGGAGTACAACTCTCTCAGGAGGAATACAACAGAGTTACCAGTTCGGTGAAACGAGGGGAGATAGACATTTGTAAAGAAAAACACATGAGTAAAAATATGCACTCTGTGTTCTTCAGACATATTAAAAGTCTAGAGTTGTCCACCGAACTCACGTTCTCGTTTCTTAAGTCTGTGGGTTTGAGATCGGAAGCAAAAGGTTTTGTGTTTGTGTGTCAGGATGGTGTTATAAATACTTTGGCGTACAGGGCTCACATATTCCAAACGGCGGAGCCCACACTGTAGGTTGTGCCACCACCATCCTGAAACGATTATGCACATTCTGTCTGCTTGCCCATCTCTTGCAACGTCGAGATGAGCATTTTTTTTAATTTCAGGACCCCCTTAGGTCTTTTCGGGACCCCTCTGAGGGTCGGGACCCCTCGGGTAAGAACCGGTGGACTAAATATTATTTAAAATTTAACCTAACAATAGGCATTCAAGTACAAAACCTTACTATTATTTAAAATATTAGATACAGTATATCCACTGCTGTAGTCCGTTTATTTATATTTAAAAGTAAAAGTAAATATGTTTAGGCTTTTAAATTAATCTATTTTTTATTTATTTATATCATGATGACCGGTTATTTGTCATTAAATCGATAAAATAACAGGTAATTTACTCGCATCGACCTCTTTGAACTCGAATTACAATACAAATAATATTATCAATTTCACTATTCATTACAACAAAACGCTTTACAGCACTTCCACGGAACATCTGCCGTATTCTGAACGAACGCGGAGGGAATCAGACCAAATTTAATAAAAATATGAAAGGATGTTTCGAATATTTTCAATGGAAAATGTTTACAAAGTCTGAAATTCAAATCCCTCTTGATTTTTATTTTATTACAATTTGCAATTTTAAAATAAATTTTTGGTAATGTACTACAAGCAACAAGCATAATATTTTGTACTGAGGTTAAATTACAAAAATAAATGTGAAGTGTGAATTTTCACACATTTCAAGGCATTGTAGGCAATGATGGCATCCTAAATTTTCAGGAAGCGGTTCTATAAAGTCATGTGATATTTAGGAACCTATTCTATATTTTTAAGAGTGAAAACAAATCACTTACTTCCATTTATTAAATATAAGGAAAAAATTTTAAGAGCGTATTATTAATAACCTATAAAATAAATATTACATTTGCAACACTGCAGGGCACGGCGCACGATTCAAATCTGAAGTCAGAGTAATTCATTTATTTTTAATAATTCTAACAACCGGTTCCCTAAGGTTTCAATAATTTTAAGAAACGGCTCGCGCGAACCGGTCCGTACCGGTAGGATGCCATCACTGATTGTAGGTATTTAATAATTGTACGAAGCCAACATAATGCTGGATGTCTAGGAATATTAGTCTATAATTATAAGTTATGAACATTAGATATGAACAGTGTCATATTTGTACAAGATGTTTTATAGAAAATTTAATATTCATGTACCTGCGAGAGAGACTCGTTCCCAGTCATTATTTTATTGTAGAAGTCATGCGACTAATACCCTTTTCACACTAGAATTTAAGACGAGTGAACTTAAAGTTCACCGATGTTTAACATCGGTATGCTTTCACACTTGATGTTTAAATCTCTGGTGATGTCATCAACTACAGTAATTTTGTCCTTAAGTTACCATAATTAAATTACCAGGTTTGAACTGTCTGCGCAGACGCACATTTTGAATTATTATAAACAAATATGGATATTTCATTTCATTCTACAATAAAGACACTACAATAAAGAATATATTACACCTGTATTAACATGTAAGTCGATACATTTTATCTCAATTATTGTATCTCTGTATTTTATTAAACACATTATTAAAATAAATAATTTTATTATAACAATATGTATAAACTTCTTATAACGTCGATATAATACAGTATTCTTGTTTATGATAATATAAAATGTTGACAGCACAAATTCAATGAGTATTTTATTATAATAGAAATTAAGTTGGCAATAAGGACGAAGTTTAAGACGCAGATCTCTGTCTTAAACATCGCTTGTATTTAGACGAGGCCATACGGTTTCACATTAGCGTTTAAAGATACATTCACTTTAACATCCGATCTTAAAGTTCTAGTGTGAAAAGGGTATAATTCGGGTTTAATACTTGCGTTGATAGACTGTCTAGAACAGCGTTACCCAACCTTTCTTTATGGCGGACCGGCAAGCGACCTAAAAAAATTCGCGCACCGGCAAGTTTAGAAAGTAATGTGCATCATAAAAGTTTTATATTTTTTATTGCACTGATTACAAACACAAAAAAACATCAAAATAAAAAATCCCATATGATTAGTGAAAAGAGAAACAAATTATTACTTAAGCAATTAACAGATTAAGGACCTAGATTTTCATCTCAAAATTAAGTGGGTTATAACTTATTAGGCGAATAGTTGCATAGTAAAAAAATATATCTTTTGGACGTTTAACAGTCCCCCCCCCCCCTGAAATAATAGAAGCGCAATTGTTTTTTAACTTATCAGTTAAAAAAATACGTTTTTTTTCTGCTCATCAGTTTAAAAAATAATCTTCAATAAAATATATTTTATATTCACCCCATAAAGATTATCTGAACTGAAATAAACCGATATTTTTTTTTCGGTTCAGTTCCGGTTCGAAGCCCTGCATATAAGTATGAAAAAATAGATACTTAGAAAAAAATTTCGTTTAATCAAAAACGTCTCAAATAAAAGTTATTAGTTATTGCATTTATAGCAACTTTTGTTAAGGGACTATTACCGGTTATAATTTTCAAAAAATCGTTTTTTTTTACATTTTTTGATTCCTTATACCTTCAGAAATCATATCCTAAATTTTTATAACGAAATTCAAAAAAATAAGAAATTGGTGGCAATTTTAGCGCATGCGCTTTTTCGGTGCGCGACAGCTGGTTTGACGAGTTTCGGCAGGTGTGCTTCTCAACACCGTTATTCTGTTCAAATACATATATATATATATATATAATTAAACATATAATAAAACATTAAAATATATATATAAAACACTTTGGGCTATCGTTCCCAAACATACGTTTGTGGGAAGAGAAGTTACTGAGTTGGCTGCTAATATTTCATTAGCAATATTTAATGAAGGTAGAACGTCCCTCTTGAAAATATTGGAGGTAATGGGATGCATAATTGGACACTCTGCGTATGATTATGTTTAAAAAAAAGATGAGGAACGCATTGAGATGGCCAATAAAGCGAGTACCGCGGCGTCGAAGGAAGCTCGCTTGGCAAAGCAAACTGCTCAGCAAGAGGAACAGCAACAAATGATTGATTCGGGAGTACTTTTATATGGACCAGGGATTGCTGATTAACCAATTGTAAGGGCTGAAACTTAATTTTTTTAAAAATATTACAATACAAATATTAAAAAAAACTTTAAAAGTGATTTTCTCGAAATGGTGTTTTTTCAATCGGCCCAGACTTATTCTCCATAACTACACAACGGATATTTTTAAAATTTAGTGAATTTTGTTCATTTTGATGTCCTCTACCGTAATTTACCAGAAAATTGCAAAAAAAATTGAAAAAAAAGAAAATTGATAAGGTTAAAAGGGAAAAAAAACATGATTTTTAGAAAAAAAATTTCACCTATCCGCCATTTTGTTTTTACACCTTTTTTTTATAATAGGTGGTAAATTACGATGTAAGACACCTTCATCTTTCAAATTATTTTTGAATTTTTTGTTTCAGACTTGTCAATTTCGAGATTAACCCCGGGCCATGGAGCATCATAATTTTTTGTTACTGAACTTTGGCGCCATCTATATAATTATCTATGTATTGAAAAAAAAAAAAAAAAAAATTTTTTATAATCTTGAATATAATATTAATAAAATAAAAAAAGTTGCACAACGTTCTATAATAAAGGAAACGAGAAAAAAAATATTTAATTATAGGTCATTTTTTGCCTTTCTAACCGGTAATAGTCCCTTAAATAACTTTTTTAGAAATATTTTTCTGTTGCTAAATATTCGCAAAAATCTTAAAATCGACACGAGTAAACTTCCATTTCTAGTCAACCGATTTTTACCAAAAGTTGATCAACTCGTGCCATTGATGTCAAAAGCTTAAATATGCAGTTTCATAAAAATCCATTTAGCCAAATTTGCTCTGCACGTGTACACAGACAGACGGACGGACGGACAGACGGACGGGCAGACAGACAGACGGACGGACAGACAGACGAACGGCCGGACAGACAGACCGACAGACATCATGCCAAAAATAGTCAAAATGTTATGTAGGGACCTCAATTCGTGGAGATCCATCGAAATCTTGAAATGTCAAAATCGGTATGATCACAATACCTCCCTTATACCCTTTTCACACTAGAACTTTAAAATCGGATGTTAAAGTGAATGTATCTTTAAACGCTAATGTGAAACCGTATGGCCTCGTCTAAATACAAGCGATGTTTAAGACAGAGATCTGCGTCTTAAACTTCGTCCGCATTGCCAACTTAATTTCTATTATAAAAAAATACTCCTTGAATTTGTGCTGTCAACATTTTATATTATCATAAACAAGAATACTGTATTATATAGACGTTATAAGAAGTTTATACTTATTGTTATAATAAAATTATTTATTTTAATAATGTGTTTAATAAAATACAGAGCTACAATAATTGAGATAAAATGTATCGACTTACATGTTAATACAGGTGTAATATATTCTTTATTGTAGTGTCTTTATTGTAGAATGAAATGAAATATCCAGATTTGTTTATAATAATTGAAAATGTGCGTCTGCGCAGACAGTTCAAAACTGGTAATTTCATGACGGTAACTTAAGGACAAAATTACTGTAGCTGATGACAGCACCGGAGATTTAAACATCAAGTGTGAAAGCATACCGATCTTAAACATCGGTGAACTTTAAGTTCACTCGTCTTAAAGATCTAGTGTGAAAAGGGTATAATGATGCCTTCTATATGACAACTATAAAAATAGCCATCGCGCCTTCATTGTTTTGGCGCCTGTAACGGTGGCATCGCTCCCACACCCCTCTTACCACTGCACTGTTTAAGACATAATCACATAAGAAGCCCCCCGGTAGCCCGCGGTGTTGATTCGAAAACATATTGTCCACATTGATCGAGCCTAATGGCTTAAATTAATTTCCTCCTAACGAGAAGGAGCGTATTCTCACGGTCCTCTTATTAACTTAGCCTTTCATTCCCGATTACTACAATATAATACATTAGCACCAGAATATATATGTTTACGAATCAAAATAGTGAAGAAGGCGCCGATAACAGATGAAAAATAACTAAATTGGATTAGGATTACAAGGACAATTGATTTACAAGTTTGTTTTATTAATTGATGCCCTATTTTTTGACTTAATTACTTATGGAATAATACTTTAAATTAGATTTCACGCCAGTTACACCAGTTTTTCCTCAACAGGTCAAAATACTTTTGGGATCACCCGTGTGCACGTAAATAAATAAATAAATAAATAAATAAACTATTTTTCTTTTTACGTTTATGGCCTTTGCTCCGAAGGCAATTAACCAGGACAATTTTAATTTTTCATGTTGAACATTCCATGCCTGAACAGGATTCGAACCCGAAAACTAAGCAACGTAGAGCACGTATGGTACCACTACGCTACGCCGGTCGGCGTAACTAATTATAAGATGCTGATTAATGATTTTCCAAAAATTCTATCACGTCTAGATTTAGAGATATTCAAAAAAATTGATGTGAAGTGTGAATTTTCACACATTTCAGGGTTTTGCAGGTATTTAGTAAGTGAATGATGATTATTTGGGATGCCAAAACAAATTTTATGAAAAAAAATTTTTTTTTTGTTAATTTTAATTCGAATGCCTAATACCATTATTTAGGTTTCTAAATATGTGCAATATTTTTACCGACCGCCAACATATATAAGGGAGGTATTGTGATCATACCGATTTTGACGTTTCGAGATTTCAATGGATCTCCACGAATTGAGGTCCCTACATAACGTTTTGACTATTTTTAGCATGATGTCTGTCGGTCTGTCTGTCCGTCCGTCCGTCCATCCGTCTGTCTGTCTGTCTGTCTGTTTGTCCGTCTGTCCGTCCGTCCGTCTGTCTGTCTGTCTGTGTACACGTGCAGAGCAAATTCAGCTGAAAGGATTTTTATGAAATTTCATATTTAAGCTTCTGCTATCAATGGCACAAGTTGATCAACTTTTGGTAAAAATCGGTTGACTAAAAATGGGAGTTTACTCGTGTCGATTTTAAGATTTTTGCGAATATTTCACAATAGAAAAATATTTCGAAAAAAATTATTGAACAAAAGTTGCTATAAAAGCAATAACTGACAACTTTTATTTGAGATATTTTTTGATAAAACGAAAAAAAAATTGAAAATTTTTTTCAAATTTTTCCCTAATAGTCCCTAAATGTCATTACGGACATTAATTTTTTAAATTAATTAATTAATTAATTTTTTCTAGACAAAATAAGATGTGAGAATTTCAAAAATTCAAACCTCAAGTCTCTATCTCTTACCTTTTTTGACATAAGATTTTTTTAAATTCCATTAAAATTAAAATTTTCCCTAATAGTTTTAGGTCATTACGGACCAAACATTAATTTTTTCTAAACAAAACAAGGTGTGAGAATTCCAAAAATTCAAACCTCAAGTCTCTATCTCTTACCTTTTATGAGATATGAATTTTTTAAAATTCCAAAAAAAATCAAAATTTTCCCTAATAGTTTTAGGTCATTACGGACCAAACATTATATTTTTCTAGACAAAACAAGGTGTGAGAATTCCAAAAATTCAAACCTCAAGTCTATTCCTTACCTTTTTTGAGATATGAATTTTTAAAATTACAAAAAGTTTCAAAATTTTCCCTAATAGTTTTAGGTCATTACGGACCAAAAATTAATTTTTTCTAAACAAAACAAGGTGTGAGAATTCCAAAAATTCAAACCTCAAATCTCTATGTCTTACCTTTTTTGAGATATGAATTTTTAAAATTACAAAAAAATCAACATTTTCAATAGTTTTAGGTCATTACGGACCAAACATTAATTTTTTCTAGACAAAACAAGGTGTGAGAATTCCAAAAATTCAAACCTCAAGTCTCTACCTCTCACCATTTTTGAGATATGAATTTTTGAAATTTACAAAATAAAATCAAAATTTTACCAATTAGTTTTAGGTCATTACGGACCAAATATTACAGAAGAAACAGCGTAAAACTGATTTTATTAAATATTTAAACCTTAGGTCTCTATTTCTTACCATTTTTGAGATATAGTTTTTGATTTAATACCCAAATTTACAAAAATAACTACACTTTCACGAGACACAATATATTCCATGTTAAAATACGTACAAAAAATAACTTTATTTATAAGAAATTTATAAAAAAGACATTTTAATGTTATCTCGATGTTTTGTTAACCACAAATGAATTAGTATGGGATTAAAAAAATAATTAATCCTCTTAAATAAGTTGATAAGGAAATTTTATATTTATATCATTAGCAGGAATTACGTAAAAATTTATGCGATGAAACCTGTTTATCTGAAAAAATATATAAACTGTGATTTTTTATAGTTTACAGGATTTCGTAAGCAGGGCTGATATTAAAAATATTTGTTTGGTAGGTGGGCTGATATTAAAATACTACAGTTTTGAAATTATTGTAGAAAACATTACAAACCAATTTGCACCAAGCTTGGAACCTAATTTTACGACCTATTTATTTTTAAGGTCCCAAACAATTAATTCAAATATGTTATTAAAATTTTAAAGCGCTAAATTACGAAAAATCGATATTTAAATTTGACAAAAATCACGTTTTGCATGAACTAAGTGGACAAATAATGGTTTAAATTGACAAAATAAGGATTAAATTTGATTTGAATGTTTATTATAATGTTTATATGTTTATGTTTGTTAATATGGATCTTACTAGCATTACCTAAATAAATAAACTATTATTATTATTATTACTATTATTATTATTAACAAACATAGGTTTACATTATTTTATTTATTCTTTTTTTAATATTATTATGTATTTCTGATTTTTTTAAATATGGAAATGCCAACTTTAATTTTGCAAACAATCATATCTCAGAAACGGTAAGAGATAGAGACCTGCGGTTTGAATTTTTAAAATCCTCAGAATTTACATAGTTTAGAAAAAAATGAAGATTTAGAAAAAAATTGATGTGAAGTGTGAATTTTCACAACATTTCAGGGTTTCGCAGGTTTTAGTAAGTGAATGATGATTATTTGGGATGCCAAAATAAATTTTATGTTAAAATATTTTTTTTGTTAATTTTAATTCGAATGGCTAATACCATTATTTAGGTTTCTAAATATGTGCAGTATTTTTTTTTTATATAGCAAGGTTCATTAAGATTTTGAAAATTGCATAACCCCGCCCAGCCTGTCTCTATTTTTTCATACTTACATGTAACGTTTCCATGGTCATGATAAATAATATCTCTGTTAGAAAATATTAGGCCAAGTTATTTCTACTCTGCTGCTAGAATGTATTTTATACAAGTACTTTATGATGGCGGTCGGTCCTGTGGTGGCCATAGTTTATTTTATTTTTTTGACTTATAAAAGGGCCTCAAACTCTGTTTGCCCAAGGGCCTAAGACGACCCTGCTTGAAGCCGAACCCGTACCGAAAACCAGAAAGAAATTGTACATATTTTTCGTGAACCAGAACCTGGATCAAACCATTACATTGCAAGGTCAGTGAACCAAAACCTGAACCCGAACTTTTTATTATTAACCGACAGACACATGGGTGACGTTATTAGAGTTTTTTGGTCATACCTACAAAACCCTAAAAATGTAATTTGCTAAATAAGTAATTGCGCAGTTTATTAAGATGACGAGCGAGTATTTTATTATAATATTTCATGAAGTTTATATGCTAATACAAGAGTGCAGGTGAGAAATCGTTTATTTCCGGTAAAGGAACTTGATTTCCGGTGAAATATGATAGAACTCTGTCAGAGCTGAGTTGCTTCTCCGTTCTCCCTTCCAGCAGACATCAATATTTCCTAACTCAATTCCCTGAACTTCTTAACCTCTTAATATTAACATTTTTGTCAATTTTTTATGCTGAATTTGCAAAAGTGAGGTAACTCACAATGTTTCAGAATACTAAAAAACTCTTTAGAATTAGAATATTTAAAAGTTTAATTTGATATCTTCTCTAATATCAAAAAAATGTGTACAGGGTGGTTGAACTTACATTATCCAATGCACAACTTTATTATTACTGAAAATAGGGCCATGATAAAGCCTGTGGCGGCAAGTGTTTAGTAGTTTGTACATGCTGTTATTCAGCTAAGCAAGGATATGTTCAACTCCTGCTTAAATCAAATAATTCATGTAAAAAATCTCTAAGATTTTGAAATTATGATTTTTGACTCCGATTTTAGCCAAAATATAGTTTTGAGCTAATTTTGAAGTGAGCATTATGAAAAAAAAAATACTGAAGAAATTCATGCTTTCCTAGTTTTTGAGTCGATTTGGGTCAGTTAAAAAAAAAAGATTTTTTTTTTTTGTTTTAAACTATGTTCACAAGTCAATTAGGACCTCAAAATTTCAAAAATTTCAATCGCAGGTCTTTATTGCATTTCGTATTTGAGATACGTCCAGGCGATTATGAAAATTTCTTTAAATCACACCATATTAAAATTTGTCATAATTTTAAAATAACCAAAATGAATGAGGCCTCAAATATTTTCTAGACTAAGGCCCGGTCTTTCCACCTTCAGATAAAGTTCCAGGTAACTATCTGACAGATAAGGTTATTTTTAACTTCATCTGCTGAGTAAATGTCATCCCTTTTTTCTATACAAATGTATCTATCGGATAGTTATCTAACGGATAATGAGACTGACGTATTGGATTCACTGACTGGTATTGACATTTACTCAGCAGATGAAGTTACAAATAACCTTATCTGTCAGATAGTTACCTGGGACTTTATCTGAAGGTGGAAAGACCGGGCCTAAATAAACTACGCGGAATCTCAAAATTCTAACTTCAAGTCGTTTTCTTTAACCGTTTTTAAGTTGTGATTTTCTATAATTAATATACATAAATAAAATAATATAAAAATCTTATTTTGAATTGTTGAATCAGATCAAGATAAAGCTGCGTTCAGAGTTCTTTAAATTAGTTGACTGTGCATTGTGAGCTGTGGATATGTTTAATAGATTGTTTTAACATTCAAGGCAGCGTTTACAGCTAAGAAAATTAGTGAGTTACGAATAGTGCGATATCTGTGTGTCTTTAAACCAACTACGGTAGCTTCCTAAAATGTTTATTAAATATTATAATTTTCCTAATTCTGCCGTTCTAGATTTTCACTAACTAAACCTAACCTAATTACCTAAATTGGTCATATTTATGGTTCGTGTAATTTTGCGAGAGATTTGTTGTAATCGGCGCGATGACATTTTGTTAGGTTATGTGAAGGCATACAGTGAGAATGTTCTCTCCGATGTAGACTGAGATAGCCAATGTGTTTATATTTTTGTCTCATTAAACCAACTCACTAGCTATAAGTTTGTAAAACTATTGACAATCGACAAGGCATAATCTATTAAATTTGATGCTCTGAACAGTTGCTCGCCTTACCATATGACAAACTTGTTAGTGACAATCAATAGTGCACAAACTTTAGTCTATATTTCGTTAACCAGGCAGCTAAGTTTCGTGGTGAGTCGATGCGAAAAGATTATAAAAGAACCGTTTTAAAAATACACCCAATTAACTCCAATTTTGTTATAAAAATACTGATACTTATTTTCCGGATAATATTGAGGAATTTTCACACCCTGTGTATGTGTGTGTATGTGTCTGTATGTGTGTCTGTGTATGTACGCGTGCGGTAACAAAGTAAATGGGCCGCTAACATTATTTACCGTAGAATGGGCAATTTGTGAACATACTAAATGAATCTTGATCAATAGTTCGTGAATATTTCAAACCAAATTTCAAGACACCCTTTTTTACTCAAGGAAATGATTGAGGATCAGTATCTCAATCTCCTTATATATTTATTAGAATAATAACTTTAATAAAAGAACTTTTAACAGAATAAGCCGCTCAGGAACATCATAAGTGATGAAAATCTTTTACATTTAAGGAGAAATATAAGGTGTTGCTATTAAATTAAAAGAATGAACATCTGTGGATTGACATATTAAATAAAAATATAAAAATAAAAATACTAGGTTAAGTTTCACAAATTCTTTAATACAGTCTGTTCCAAACGGTTAAGCGGAACTAGATTTTGCAATCTAGTTACTTTCATCGTTTAAATCGTGCCTTTCGGCCGTTTTGTTTAAGCTTTGTAAATCATACTTAAAATAAACATTTTTTAGTTATAGTTAATACCATTTTAAAATGTCATTTTCTTTATATTTTGATTTTTTGTGTCATTCTTAATACAAATTTCCCATTTATTTATTTTTTTGTCATTAAAATATCTAAAAAAAATATTTAATTTTGACATACGTCATTCGTTTCCATGGTTTCATTGTTGGAATTTAAAATTTTGACATCCCAACGTAAAAAATGAAATAACCCAAGCAAGGTCCCTTCTCGTGACAACCTAAAAGAACTAAATTCCCATTTAGTTCCGCTTAACCGTTTGGAACAGACTGTACTCGATACGTATTTCGGCTATGATGCCATTTTCAAGAGTTTCTCACAAACTAACAAATACAAAAACTATTTTCTAGTATATAGTTATTCAGGTAAATATTTATGGCTAAAAGCAAATAAAGGGTCAATATATTATATTCTAATTTTCAGTAAATGACTATTGTATAATATTAGTTGCTCGTTCATTAAGGGAATTCCCGATTGTAAATTTTTATGAATGAGAAAGATGTCACACATCAACAAGGTCAACGAAAAGATTCGTGTGAGCCCCCCGCACGTGACGTGAAAAAATAACTGTAAAGGAGGCGTAAGGTGGACGTAGACGCGGCGAACAACCTCAGAGTAATTAGTGAGTACTTTGAGGGATCGTTCCCAAAGACTGAGACAATTTGGATGGTTTACCCTAGGAACATAGATTCAGACAGTGAAATCCTTTGTCCCATCCTTATGGATCTGTTATGTATTAAGTTATGGAACTATTATAAACGAAGCTTTAGTCTGTTCGGCAATTTTATTGTTAGTCTTTGTAACAACAATTAGTTAAAACTTTTGGAGCACAGAATCTATGGTTATTTGCGCTTAATACAGCCCATCTAAATGACTAGAGTATATAATAAAAAGAATAAATAAAACAATAAATAAATAATTAAAATTGTATACATATACAGGGTGTTTGTTCGAAACGGGGCACCCCGAAAATCTTCTTTATTTGTAAAGATACAAAGAATCTTCAGAACAAAAGTTAAACTAGACAAAAAGGCCCATCTAAAGGTTACTATAAGAATTCTGAGGCATTCCGGAAATGATGTCAACTTTTGATCTGGCATAGGGAATCGATAATTTTATATCTTTTTCCTAAAACTACATTAAATTAGCTTTACAATGACACCAAAAAATCATATTTTTATGTTAACCATTTGAAAATGGCGACCATTTATTTACAAAATAATAATCAACTTAAGTTTTACAAAGTTGAACGTAGCAAGATTTGAAAACAATAAAAAAAGAAACAAAATATCTCTAAAATAAACTATTTGACTATTTAGAAAAAAAAAAACTATTACTTTTTAAAATTATTTTACAAAAAAAAAAAATTACAAATGTTCGATCATACCACCATTATTGTCCACACATTTTCTCATTCTTAATAAAAACTGTTCCATCGCCCTTATAAGAGTACACTCTTGGATATCCCGGATTGCATTTCTAACCCTTTCTTCTAAATCTTCTTTGAAATGGTTAACATAAAAATATAATTTTTTGGTGTCATTGTAAAGCTAATTTAATGTACTTGTATCTTTACAAATAAAGGAGATTTTCGAGGTGCCCAGTTTCAAACAAACACCCTGTATAATCAAAAAAAGCACTGACAAACACAAATAAATTAGAATAAAAATCTGTTCAAAAAACTGAACATACATTCGAAAAACAACGTAGGGTGATGGTAAGAAGCTCTAACGGGCCAGTTACCATCAGATATTACAGATCAAAATAAATACCACATTAAAACAAAATGCACATAAATTACAAAATTTTACACATAGAACAATACTTTTGATTCACTTAGGCAAAATATTTGACAAAACTGACAAGTCATAGCACCGGCCTAACCTCTCCCTGACATCCTTGAACTGTACATACTGAGTTAAAATGTGTAACACAAGAAAATCTGTGTTACACGTCTCGAAAATAGGAAGCTGGTTACCTCGAAGGAGGTGACCATGGGGCCACCAATAATACTTTATACGAAGGTATGAGGTAGTGGATTCCTCCCTGAGGTGAATCGTGCAGGAAGAATCCAATGGTTTAACGTCTCTTTTAATTTGCGTTAACTTTACATTTTGTATGTTCCTATCATGGTGTAAATTGGCTAACACCAGATGTTTCTGGCAATATGAAACTCATATCACTTAAAGGTCTGTGGGAGGCGGCTTTTGCAGCTACATTAGCTGATTCATTACCTTTAATATCAACATAATGCCAACCTATCAGACAATACATGTAGATAATCGATTTATAAAACCCTGTTATTTCAAATTTAAATGGATAATCGTTGTAGATTATTGATTTAATTTTGTGCATAGAATATGATGCAACTGCGTTGCAGTCTGACAGACAAACACAAAGAACATCGTACACGTACAAAGGTCTTAGAAAATCTGTTTTATTCATTGTCAAAAGCGAGATTCAATCCCGCTACTGCTTCAATCATATATTGATGTATTGATTCCTGATTCACTCCCCGTTCTGCAAGGAAACCTAAACAACTGAACAGACAAACATATGGGGTCACTATAATACACAGTTAAAGGGATCTATTGTCATGATTTTAAGGATTTTGTACCTATAATCAAGAAATTCATATACCGTCAGTCATGTCTTTGTTTAACAAAAAGAAATATTACGGAGCCAAATTCGGCGAATACGGTAGATTGAAATAGGAAATTGAAATATCTCACTTATCAATGGTTTCTGGCCAATCAATTATCCCTGAATGTGAAAAAAGCACAAAAACTGCTAATAACTACTAAGAAACACAACTTTGACAATGTCTCTGATGTTCAATTCTTGGGTGTACGTATTTATCCACTCTTAAAATGGGATCGACACACTCACAACTTGTCCAATAAGTTGTGCAAAACTATATTTCTCCTCAGAAGCCTAAAGGATTCCACACACCAAAGCGGCCGCGGTGGCGGCCACGGTAGCGATACGACTAGCGATCAGGTCTCCTCACACTAACGCGGTGGGAGTGGCGGTAGCGGTAGCGATCAGTTAGTGAATCACGGTATATAGTTGTATGATAATATTGATTGCGAGAATACAATAGAATAATTAATTGTATGTAGAGGAAAAATAATAATCTACTCACAGTCTGTTTCAAACGGTTAGGCGGAACTAAATGGGAATTTCGTTCTTTTAGGTTGTCACGAAAAGGGACCTTGCTTGGGTTATTTCATTTCTCACGTTGGAATGTCAAAATTTAAAATTCCAACAATGAAACCATGGAAACGAATGACATATGTCAAACTTAAATTAATTTTCTTACATATTTTAATGACAAAAAATAAATAAATGGGATATTTGTATTAAGAATGACACAAAAAATCAAAATATAAAGAAAATGACATTTTAAAATGATATTAACCTTAACCAAAAAATGTTTGTTGCAAGTATGATTTACAAAGCTTAAACAAAACGGCTGAAAAGCATGATTTAAACGATGAAAGTAACTAGATTGCAAAATCTAGTTCCGCCTAACCGTTTGGAACAGACTTTACTATTAATTTCCAAAACTTTTCCTATTTCGTTCCACACTTTATTTGTTTTCCTAATATTCTTGTAATCAGGATGTGCTAAGTCATACAAAATTAAATGATCCTTTACTGATCTATGATTTTTTCTGTTAAATTATCTATTTTCGACATTATTTTCTTAAATATATTCACTCTGTGGTATATAAACAATGAATATCGCGCGGCCTAACGCAACTTGTCGAGTTCGGCCGCCAGTGTTTGGTGATCGCTAGACTGAACGCTGTATTCGGTGGCATTCTCAGATAGGGGAACGCTTGTATGTGCGTGGTCTCATTGTATTGTATAGGTTGCGTTAGGCCGCTGCCGTATCGCTACCGTGGCCGCCACCACGGCCGCTTTGGTGTGTGGAATCCTTAAGACATTCTGTAACACTTGAAATTTTGCTTCTGACTTATCACTCTATTTTTCATTCCCATATATCATATGTTCTTTTAGCCTGGGGTCACTCTGCCCCGGCTAATAGCATCTTCTCTTTACAGTGGCGTGCTCTTAGAATCATTAAGGGGGGTTAGCTATCGAGCTGACTGTAGACTCTTCTTTACTGAATCTATAATATAATACGCCAACGTGTGTCCCTGGGTGGCTGGGTGCGTGTTATCACGTCAAAATAAATTTGAAGCGAGATTCCGAAATGTAACGAAATATTCCGAAGCTTACTAAAGTGTAATCAGCTATAACTTGACTAAAAACATTGATATTTTTCAGCGGTTGGTATTTAATTTATCTGAATTTAATAAAATAACAAATAGAAATGTGTAGGATTTCTTAGGCATAAACAAGAAACTCTAGACACTCATATATGCTTTAACTGATATGAACAATATATTGCAGATTTATTCTCTAAGAAACTGCGGATAAAATAACATATAGAATTGTCTAGGTTTCGTAGGCATAAACAAGAAACTCTAGACACTCCTATATGCTTTGACTGATATGAACAATATTTTGCAGATTTATTCTCCAAAAATCTACGAATATAATTACATAGAAAAATGTCTAGGGTTTCGTTGGCATAAACAAGAAACTTTAGATACTCCTATATGCTTTGACCGTTAAGAACAATATTTTGCAGATTTATTCTCTAAAAATCTACGAATATAATTACATATACAAACGTCTAGGATTTCGTAGGCATTAACCAAAAAACTCTAGATACTCCTATATGCTTTGACCGATATGAACAATATTTTGCAAATTTATTCCTTAAGAAACTGCGGATAAAATTACATATAGAAATGTCTAGGGTTTCGTAGGCATAAACAAGAAACTCTAGATACTCCTATATGCTTTGACCGATATGAAAAATATTTTGCAGATTTATTCTCTAAGGATCTACGAATATAATTACATATAGAAATGTCTAGGGTAGTCAAGATGAAATGAAAATGACATTTTATAAAAACAGCTTACCTCAACCAAAGATATTTAATGTAAGTATAGTCTGTTTCTTTGGTTTAAGCGGAATTAGATATCGAAATCTACTAACTTTTAAGGATTGAATGCGGCTTTTAGTTTAACAAAAGCCCACTATGATCGTTAAAAAGTCAACTCGTGATAACTTAAAAAAATAAAAATTCCATTTAGTTCCGTTTAAACATTTGGAATAAACAATTTACGAGTGATAGGAGTCGGGAGTCGGAGTCGGAGTCGGTTTTAAAATGAATTATAAAAAAAAACAGCTTGCAAAATGATGCTTAGACTTTTTCAAGTTATTTTAATGTAAATTTTTATTTTCTATATTTTCATTAATCTAGTTTTCTTCGTTAATCTTTTAATTAAATTTTTATCTTGGTGGATTTGGGGTCAGTGTATAGTATGAATATAAATTTTGCGTTGAAGAAATAAATCACGATTAGGATTATCGGTAGATATCCGATTTAATTATTTTTTATAAAACTACTCTCAACGTTCAATGCATACAAATATAGTTTCATACACAGCATTTAAAACAAAACTGATGTAAATCAATTTAATTCATTATTTTGTCCTATAACTAATACAAGTTATCCAATAAAATATGTAAAATATATAAAAATATACATCTCGAGGTATTGTAAATGTTTCCATAAAATCTTGTTTGAAATGTTATACGGAAAGATATATTTCCAATATTGCAGTTTCGTATCAAGAACAAATTTCAAAGTGTAGCAGTAAGGGATATGTCTAGAAGTGACTTCATATAAGCTCCTTAACTCTTAAGGAACTGAACTGATTTTGTCAAGTTAATTTATAGACTTTATAGAAAATCCGGTTTACTGACCAATTACAATATATCGCTTATTATTTTTTAGCTAAAACCAATTTAAATTAAAGTTTCGCTCCCAGAACGACATTGGGTGCGTTTTGTTGTGCCATTTCTGGTTTCGGTTTAGTCAGAATACGCGTTTTGTTGCGACAGTATTCTCATTCTATTCATTCTACTCATTCGATGATTCGAGGTCGAACGACTGGAATGAATAAGTGTGGTGGGGATGAAAAGTAATATTTAAATGCAGTTGTTTTCATTTGGTTTTTAAATGTATTAGAATTAAATCTTGGTATTACTGCTTCAAAATAATTTTTACTGTTAGGTATTTTCTCATTTTGTGTTCTAAAATAAATATATACCTATATGATTTTAATATAGTATTGTTAAATCTAAACTAAAAATGTATGTATTCTACAATTCAATTACTCGTTCTAAAACATTTCTAGAATATTTGATTCAAATATAAAGTTTTCTTATTCTGCATTTATTATTTAGATTATCCATTTAGGTGAAATATGTTCGTTATTTGTTCTACAACCATATGACTTAACCTCCATGCAAATGTCATTCCATGTTTACTTCACGATCAAAATTGTCGTTTTCTTGCGCATCAATTCTAGTACTTCTAACCAGCCACCAACAAAACGCACCCATTAGTACACCATATTTTAATCAAACTCTCATTGGTGGCGTTTATATTCTTTAATTTTTGAGAGCTCTGTGCCCCAAACTCATGTTAAGTACGAGGGCTTCCTTTTAAGTTTTTACAAAAACTAAGAAAGACATTTTTTTTTTAACAAACTGTTTGATTGCTCTTCAAAATATTCGCCTTTAAGATTATACACTTTTGCATGCGTTCAAACCAATTCTCGAAACAATTTGTCCACTCTGATGTTGGTGTCTCAAAAACATGATTTTCTAAGGCTTCAACATTTTCTTGAGGTGATGAAATTCGCTGTCCACGCATTTTTTGTTTGACATTGGGGAACAAAAAATAGTCGTTAGGGCATAAATCAGGTGAATACGGGCAATGAGACATTAATTCGATGTTTTTCTCCTTCAAATAATCAATTGTTTGACGTGCTGTGTAGGAGCTTGCATTGTCATGATGAAGATTGATCCGACGTTTTTGGTTGTTTTTCCTGATTTTGTCGATGACTTTTGACAAACAAATTTTTATATACCATTTAGCTTTCGATCCTCTAAAGCAGCCGTTATTAAACTTTTTATAGTCGGGATCCCCCAACTAGCCTAAAATATTTTCTGGACCCCCCAAGAAAATTTTTAAAATAATATTTTAAGTGTTCTTATTAATTTATTGTTCAATAATTTTAGTTTATTGTAATTTTAAAAACAAAAACTGGTAAAAATTAAATGTTTCCTCTTAATTTCGGGACCCCCTAAGGTCTTTTGGGGGTCGGGACCCCACGGTTAAGAACCGCTGCTCTAAAGGCATGTCCAGTACAACTGAAAAAATAAGCGTTCATTTTCTTGTCAGTGCTTCGTGAACGAACAATTTTTGTGGTTTTCGGTTCATCTTAGAAGACCCAAACAGTGGATTATTGCTTAGTTTCCGGTTCATCTGAATAAATCCAAGTTTCATCACCTGTAACGATGTTGTATACGGATTTTGCAGTGCCTAGGTTGAATGTTTTTAGCATTCCCTTACACCAATCAACACGAACCTTTTTTTGAGCCTCGGTCAAATTATGCGGAATCCATCGGAAACAGATCTTTTTCACAGCTAAATGTTCATTCAAAATCGAATGTATTGAAGTCTGCGATATGCCAAAGGATGTCTCTATCTCACGGTAAGTTACATACCAATTTTCTTCAATCATTTTGCGCACAGCATCGATGTTTATTTTGAATCACAACCGATTTTGGTCGATTTTCACGAGATTCATTACTGACAGACGCACGACCACGACGAAATTCTGCAAACCAATTGTAAACAGTCTTTTCTGATGGTCGTTCATTACCAAAAGTTAAATGAAGTAAATCTATGCATTGTTGGTGAGTTAGGCCTTTACTAAAATCGTAACAAATCATCCAACGAAAACCTTCAAGCGTAATATCCATTTTTTCACAAACTTGTTTTTTTTTAACTCTCACTGTAAACAAACTACTCGGTCAATTTATAAGCTGCCACTGATTTCACAATAACAAATGTCAAATTTTAGAAATATTGTAATGACACATTTCAATATTGCCATTTAGTGTTCGTTTGTAAAAACATAAAAGGTGACCCTCGTACTACAGCCAACGGAGTGGCTAAGCTCGTTAAATCGTATAGTTCGGACTGGTGACAACAGTCTGAATTGTGAGGTTGTTGAATCAATTTTCCGTTCGTGATATTATTCGGGCAAGAATAATATGTTTACGTTACTCCCACTTTCACAATCATTCACCCCTCATACAGGTGTAGGAGCTCGCCCCCTGACATCGGCGATTAGCCACTTTGCAGAAATAGGCCGATGTAAAATAAATAAAATAATAATAAAAAAATAATTACCAGGTACTACAACAAAAGTTTATTTTTTAGTTTGTACTCGAATTTATAACGCTATTTTACAGCACCTAGACCCTTATAGTCCTGTTATAATTTTGAGTCCAGGAGCCTTCAGGATATTGGTATTATTAAGCTTTCTTATGATATTCTTAATCATCTCAACTCTGGTAAAGAATTACTTCAATACTGACTGTATTACCGATCGATATTAATAATAATAATAATAAATATACTCAACGGTATATTAGTAGTTTATTTTTAACTGTTTCTAACCCATATTTGAGACTTCTAATTGGTTTAAATGTTCCCACTGTCTGCAAACGCGCTCTACTTGTCCTCATTATAAATTTGACCTCTGATAATCAGAGCAGGGTCCCCAGAACACCAGGGGGCCACGAATTACCACACATACACACAATTATGTTTTAATAAAGTAATTATAGACACTTCCACGTGCAGTTTCATTCACACTGCACTCACAGACGCTCTGCAAACAGCTATTATACATGATTTTTACGATCTTTCCTGGGAATGGATCATTTCTTTGAATATCAAACATGGTCAAACTTTTAACTATGTGAGTTTTATTCTGACTGAAAGAATCCGTTGAGGGCCAGAAGACAAATAAAATAAAATTAATAGAACAATATTTAAGACTGCCGCAACCTGGGGGTGAATGGCACCCGGGCGGCAGTTTATAGGCGCGGCAGTTTTTAGGGGCGGCAGATTTTTGGGGTGACTGATTTTATGGGTGGAAGATTTTAGTGGCAGCAAATTTTTATTTTTAGAGTTACACACTAATTGTTAGTACAGAAAGATAGTGTTTGAAATGTTTGGTAGTATTTCTAGCGCATTTTCCTAATTAAAAATGGAGGTGGGCCACATGCATCCATGGCCTACTTCCATCTTTAAAAATTCTAAATTTAGGTTTTTCTTGCAACTTTTATGGCCTTAATTAGAGACAAAAAAAAATACTAAATAACAAAGTTTGCTTACAGAAGGAAATATGTTTTTAAACAAGTGGTTCTCAGTTAGTTAGTTAGTTAAAAATTTTGGCGCACAGCAACAAAGGCTATGTGCGCCTAACGAGCCCATTTAAATGACTACACTACATATTAAAAACAATAAATTAAATAATCAATAAATAGATAAAACCAATAAAATTACGCATACTCAATAAAAGAAATCTTGCGCAGACAAACACAAATAAATAAGATAAAAAGGTCTGTTCGAGAATTTGAACAGAATCAGGTTGATGGTAAGAGGCTGTAAAGTAGCCTATTACCATCGAATATCACAGTTTAAAAACAGAACACATTAAAATAAGGTGCAAGACTTAAGACACACATAAAACAGTAAGTTCAATTCTCTCTGGAAGAGTATCAGCCTATCCATGAGGACCCTGTCGTCACCTAAGGCAACTGACAGGTCACAGCACAGGCCTAGCCTCTCCTTAACATCCTCGAACTGTACGCATTCAGTTAAAAGGTGTAATACAGACAAATCTGTGTTACACGTCTCACAGATAGGAGCCTCTTCACCTCGAAGGAGGTGTCCATGGGTTCACCGAGAGTGATCTAAACGAAGGCGTGTGATGGCGGTTTCCTCCCTGCGGTTAATCCTGCAGGAAGAACCCCATGGTTTAACGTCTCCCTTAATCTGTCTCAACTTAACGTCCTGTATGCTGCTCCACTCATGCTGCCACCTGGCTAGAACCAGATGTTTCAGATGACTCTTTGCGTCATCTGGGAATGTGAAACTCACATCAATCATAGGTCTATGACGCGGCTTTTGCAGCGACATCAGCCGCTTCATTGCCTTTAGTACCAACATGTCCTGGTAAACAATGAACAAATAAAAAAGATTATTTTATCAAAATGAAAACTTTGAACTGACTTTTTAAAACCATGCATAATTTATCAGAACTGCAGAACTTTTTATTTGGTCAGAAGTAGAAATATTTTTCTTCTTATTTATTTTAATACTAATTGATAGTCATTATAATCCTTAATTTATTTGTTTTTAGTCTTTTTTTCGATATTTCAAATATTTTGGTTATTTTTCATACTTTCGGTACTTGAAACGCTTTTGATATTTCAAATAGTTTGAGGTATTTCAAATACTTTTCGTACTTGAAATGCTTTCCTCATTTCAAATGCTTGAGCAATTGAAGCATTTTTCAGTATTTGAAGTAATTCTAGTATTTCAATTATATTTATAATATTTGAAATATTACTAGTATATGAAATGCATTATTTCAAATAATTTTTATCAGTGATGGCTAATAGTATTTGTTATTTCAAATACTTTGATCTGTATTTGATATTTGAAATACTTTTACTGAGGATTTGTCACAACTCAGTATTAGTATAAGATTTATTTAATATGTCACTTACGATCACCCTTAAGATTAGTTTTTATAACCTTAATTTTCCACATGACCTCTTCATTGATCTAATTTTTTGAATTTTTTTCTTAAAAAAAACCAGACCATATTGTTTCATTTCCTAATAAAACGTATTGTTTTCATCTTTTGTTATGTTGGGTAAAAAAGTAATTTTTTGCCGGTTTGTCTAGTGGTAGAAGTGAATAGCATATGGCATGTTGGTCCAACAACCGTTCGATAGTAGAATTCGTGCGCACAGCGTACGCACAGCGCAAACTCCAAAAAGCATCAGCTGGTCTTTTCATCTCTTCCTATTCTTATACATTTCTGACACTCCAACCCATTCAATGTGATATTTTATAATTTCTTCAAGACACAAATGGACAGTAAAAAAGATATTTGGAAAAGAATTGCAGAAAATTTGGTTTGGTTTATTGAAATTTGTAAAGTTATTGTATATAAATTGAGATATTTTTTAAAATATGGAGAACAATTTAAAGATTTTGCATTATTTAAAAATTTAGAGTGGAAAATGTTTAAAAATTTTTTTTGTTTACACAAACCATATTTCTACAGATTTGAATTTAGGTTTAGGTCATAGGGTAAAAACGGTCAGTTTCTAGATTTAAAAGACTTTTCTAGATAAAATATAGAAATTAATTCTCTACTATACTTGTATGAACACTAATTTTTAGAATTTTTCTTACTTATTTGTCTCGTCTGTCTGTTTATTTGTATAGCTAACTGTTTGTCTGTCTGTTTGCACAGTAGAAATTTTTCCAAAGGATTGGATATAGAGACTTGAAATTTGGCATGCAGATACAGATCTTTGGTCTGCATATAAGAAAAACACTAAGAGCCATGTTCATAATCTTTTACTAAATCTTAATAGCACTACTAAGACAAGTATACTAAGCGTTACTAAAGAATTGATGTGAAGTGTGAATTTTCACACATTTCAGGATTTCGCGGGTATATAATAAGTGAAGGCGGTATGCTGAGTGTGTAGGACAAATTTTGCTTTGTAATAATCACGGCAAAATGAACGATATTTTTAAAATAATTTATCGTCTATTAATCTAAGAGCTTTAAAAACAAATTTTATGTTAAAATATTTTTTTGTTAATTTTAATTCGAATACCTAATACCATTATTTAGGTTTCTAAATATGTGCAGTATTTTTTTTTTATATTCCAAGGTTCATTAAAATTTTGAAAATTGCGCCTATGGCTTCCATTGGTTGTTTTATATCAGTCATATGCTCCACCCCTCTGGTTTCGTATACATGACACACAGAATGAAAATATAATTCCAACAATTCCAACTGGTTATTAAATATACGCTCTTAAAATTAAATGCAACATTTGCCAAAATATAACTAGAATTTTGACAAAATAATTTAAACAAAATAAAAATGGAATTGTCTCCTCTCCCCGGGAGCAAGCTAACCATTAGACCAGGATACGCCTTTTATTATAGTGTGTTACATAACTATAACTTTTCGTCAACCAAAAAAACACAAAAAATGCGTTATTTTCCGAAAATATAGTCTAATTAAAAATTCTTGTTGTACTATTCCGGTTCACACCAATGTACATTATTTAGATTTTTTTCAGATTTTTAGTTTAAACTGGGGGCTACAGGGTATGGGACAATTTTTTTGCACAATTTTGGCAAAAATCGCTTCAAAATAATTTATTTTGCAAAAATAAAATTTTAACCGTTAATCCACGTACTAAGGGATTTCATTTGATACCCTACTCAGAATTTTAAAAAAATATGTTTTTTTTTCGATGACACATATTTGTTTACATTTTTAGGGGGATATGTTTTTTAGATATTTTAGTATTTTTCCTATATTCGAGTCAAAAAGTTGTATAAGCATGTCAAATTTCAACTCTCGGTTTAACCGTTTGTCTACAATTTTTACCGAACAGAGAGACAGACAGACAGACAGACAGACAGACAGACAGACAGACAGACAGACAGACAGACAGACAGACAGACAGACAGACAGACAGAGAGACAGACAGACAGACAGACAGACAGACAGACAGACAGACAGACAAACAGACGACAAAATGACGGTATAAGGGTTTTTTGGTCATACCTACAAAACTCTAAAAATGATGTTCATAATACAGAATTATTGTTAGTAGTGCTTAATACTGTCTAGTAAATTGTAATTTAGTAGTACAGATTTAGAAGTGCGAAGAGGCTGTATTAAGTGACTTTAAAATAGTGATGTGCCCCCATAATACTGACTGCTTTTAATCATATATATGAGCGATTTGCGAGATGTTCGTGAAATGCGTGAATTAAGAAATTAATTACTAAGAAAATTGTATAATAAAAGAAAAAATTTATTAGAATCATTAAGTGAAGAATTAAATTTACAAGAAAATATTAATTAAAATCTCAAATGACGATATAAAACCGGTATTTTCAAACGGTGGAAATATTTCAACTGAACTTCAAATATGTATTGCTTTACGTTATTTTGTTAAAGGTTCATATCAACAAGATATAGGTAACTAGGTAATAACATGAATAATTAGTTAATTACCATTACATTTTTATTTATAATTCTTTTAAAATATTCATATTTATTGTTAAAAGAAATCGAATATAAAATCGTCACCAAACACTATCAAAAAAAGGTTATGTTTGTATTTTTACCGCGATACAGTACAAGCTAGTAACGCATCTTTCATCTCTTTTAACATGTTGTACAGTGCATATGTCTATCTCTTTCTATCGACAACAGAAAACGTTGCCAAACGTACTTCTCTATTAGTTAAAAGATCGTAGTATAGGGATTTGCAGCTAAGCACCCTACCATCTGGTGAGCGTTTCATGAACTTGTGTACATCATATAACATTTCGTTTTGTGTATTGGTTTTGTATGAAGTTTGTTTTTAAAGTTTTATTATAATCATTGAAAAATGTATAATACATATTGTTGTGTGCCTATGTGCAATTCATTGAAAAGAAGAAACCCGGAAATATCGTTTCATTTGTTTCCACTAATATCAGACACCGTATGGTTCGAAACAAAATTGGGAAAGCAAGAGGTTAGGAATCGTCGCGATGTTTAGATAAACAATTTAAAAATTGGAAAAAAAGTGAGCCCTTATATCAAAGTTTGCTCATTACATTTTAATGATAGTGACTACAAAAAATATTTTCAATTTTGTATTTATTATCGCATATCTTGAAAATTCCTGTTATTGTTTGTGGGTTTGTAATGCACAAGTGTAGGCATAATGCATAAATCTTTATGAACTCTCTGTTTTTTTTAGTGACTCCACACAATATTATATGCCCAGCATTGTAGATTTCTACCCCTTGGTAAACAACACGGGAATTATTATTTCCCCCAATATAGTTAAAATAATCGACAATGGAAAACCGCCATAACTTAAAACCAGATCACAAAATGTAGTATTTTAGATGTTTACAAGTAATGTCACTTCACAAAATCAGAAAATCCCAAACAATTATTTATTTTTTGTCGTTTTTTGATACACTTTTCGCTATTATTTACTAGTAAATGTCAAGTGGTATCTGATTTAGAATGGTTTCAAAAAAATCCGCGTGGCGCTACGATCTTAAAATTTTTCCCCTATAGTGATTATGAACACTAGTAACGTTAGTATCACACTTTCTTAATTTAACAAGTAACGCTTAATTGCAATATTTAGTAAAAGATTATGAACATGGCCCTAATACTTTAAAAACCACAGCCTGGGAAAATAGAAACAATGCATTTATACAGGGTTGGCCATGGGAACCTGACGTTTTTGAAACGGGTAGTACGCTGCAGGTAGGGGGGGTAGAAGCAAACGCTAGGTTACATTCCAACCGTAAGTTCGTGCAGTTTAGTGTACATCATGGCTGAATGGGGTGTAAGACATCCTGTGTTTGTGTATGACGCGTTTGTCCAAAACGATGAATCAGCAGCGGCCCAAAGAGCGTTTCGAATTGAGTTTAATGTTGGGCACCGTGGAAGCATCCCAAGCTGAAATACAATTCTCAAATGGGTCAACGACTTTAGAACAAGCAGGAACATCATGAATAAAAAACCGCCTGGAGCCGCTCGTACGGTACGTACCCCCGAAAATGTGGAGAGGGTGAGGAAGGCTTTCCAAAGATGACCAAGGCGTTCTGCACGAAAACACGCTCATGCCTTAAGAGTAAGTCGTTCCACAGTTCGTCGTATTGTTAAACAAGATCGAAAGTTTCATCCATACAAGTTGACTTTAGTCCAGGATGACCTGCCTTGGTCTCCGAGGTCACCAGATTTGACAACATGCGATTTCATCCTCTGGGGTTATCTAAAGGCTCGTGTTTACGAGAACAAACCCAGAACATTGGATGAACTTAAGGATGCCATTCGTGCAGATGTCCGGGCGATTGACGAAGCTCTACTGGACCGCCTTCACCAAGAATTTATGAACAGACTTGAAACATGTTATGAGCAGAATGGTCATCACATGACTGATATAATTTATAAATTAAATTGGCATATAATTTACTTGAGAAATCATTGTGTAATGTTCATTTAAAAATCGTCAGGTTCTCATGGCCCACCCTGTAAAAGAAAGATTTTTTTTTTTTGCTTCATGGTATCAAATGAAGGCACTTGATACAAGGATTAACTTATTTTTTAGAAGAGTTTTTCTAATCTATTATTTTTTAAAATTTAATATGGGTATCAAATGAATGACTAGAAATTATCATAAATAGTATATTATGTTACTAGGAGTAGAACGCGCTCTTTTTTGTGCTGAGCTCAAATGTTGCTGCCGAGGCGCAGCCGAGGCTTGCATATTGAGCGAAGCACAAAAAAGGCGTTCTACTCCGAGTGACATATACTATTTTTTCTTCAAGCGTATGTATTAAAAATTTGCAACCATAAATACTTATGACTTTATAGTTTCAAATGCTATTGCTGCTAATTCCGGCGGTGTACATTGAATTGGTTGAGACATTTTTTAATTTTTGATCTTTATATTGTGTATTTTGTAACTAATCACAGAATGATCACAGAATAATAATAAAGTAACTCACTAATAACGTAACTAATTTCTGAATTCACTACAAACCACGCTACAAACATATTAAATTGACAGATGTTTTGTTTATGGCGACTGCTGCCATCAGTGCCATCTGTTGATAACTATATGAACTATTTACTAGTATAAAAATGTTCACATTTTGTTACTAGTAAAAAAATGTATCATTTCTACCGAATGTATTGAACAATGTAATGTTAGCATTATAATCCGCTTGAAGAAAAACATTTTTTTTATTCTTTTTATATTAGCATGATTTTTGCGAAACAATTTTTGTTTTCGTTTTTCGTGATCTAAAAATGTTGATCTAAAAATCTAAAAAAAAATCATAGTATTGAACATTGATGTTAATTAGAATAAAACAGATTTTTCCTACGACTACTATGGAACTGTCTCATTTCAATACTGTTAGTTGACAGGAAATTAACTTAATTTCGCATGTTACCCTCATGCGCGCGCAGGCGATGCAGGAATGATAAATGCGCCCCAATGCGCATGTGCGTTGTGCGGGTAAGAATAAATTCGCAGCAATGCGCCTGTGCAGTTTCCGAGAATTTTCATTCCCGTACTGGCTGCACGCAGTGCGCAGTTAACATCCAATAGTGCATTGGATGTTAACTATATTTATATTATATTTTCTTGATTATTTATTTATTGAAAAATGGTAATCGGAGGAAACACGCAACACGCGTAGAATACATATTCTGCACTCGAATGATTTACACGTCAAACACAAAGCCGCTAGCTCATGTAGAGTTAACGACTTTAGGAAGGGTTCCACAGAAATACCTACACCCTAAAGCGGCAAATTTTAATTTATCCATTATATATTTGACCCTCGATTAAATCTACAAAATTTCCAATTCAATTTTGATCAGTCTGGAAAAAACTGTCGGAATTTTCTTGTCGGCGAGTAACTAGTAATCTCGTGCATTGTAATTAAGCCTTGACATAAACGAGTGAATTGTTTGGCAACAAAAACTGACATTTATATACCTATTAATTAAGTATATTTTTATTAAGACATATGCATTTCGTTCATTTAGACAGTTAAACACAAATAATAAACAATGTTTTCTAAGAACAGTAATTTCTGTTATTTAAATTTCTTAATTTGTTGGAATTAGCTGTAATAAAATTGGCAGAGTGCATTTATAAAGTCACGCGAGTTGTTAACTCGCCTTTTAAATATATAAATTAACTTAGAAGCACTGTACATGTAGCTCGCTACTTACTAACACTTTGAATATTTGATTAAAGACTTACAAATCCTTGGCAGGAATGCAAGAATCGTCCTCGTTTCAAAGAGGTTATTGTCATTTTTTAAATACTGTTTGAAGAAAATATTTACACAAAATTAGAGATGATCAGCTAGTACATTTGTACTTGGATTTTAAGTACAAGAGGTTGCACAGAATTTGGAACTTCGATATTGTTCAGGGGGTCTATTCTGTAATACCCTTTTCACACTAGATCTTTAAGATCGGATGTTAAAGTGAATGTATCTTTAAACGCTAATGTGAAACCGTATGGCCTCGTCTAAATACAAGCGATGTTTAAGACAGACACCTGTATAGTTACTGGTTAAATAAATAAATAAATAAATAAATAACTTTTTGATCTGATAATTATTCCGAGTTATCGAAGTTTTGATTAACTAGACCTTGATAGCTATGCAGGGTCTAGATGCAAGTACGGTTTTTAAAACCGTCTTTAAAACCTTTCAAAACCCTGAAATGTGTGAAAATTCACACCTCACATCTTTGTTTTTCTTTTTCGCGATCCTATTATCAGTGGTGGCGCTAGCTCTTAAAATATTGGGCGGCCAGGAAATATTTGAGTAAAATTTGGGGGGCCAGGAAATATTTAAAATAATTTTTTTATCGTTACACATGAAAATACAAGTTGATGACCAAAAAAAAGTCCTCACTTTTAAAATACATTTTTCTCCTAGCAATTTGGGGGGGGGCAACTGGAAGCTAGAGCAATTTTTACGAGGCCCAGCCCCCCCCCAGGAACCCCCGCTAGTGCCGCCACTGCGTATTATAAACTAGACCAGTGTTTCTCAACAGGTGGTCCCCAGAATAATTTTAGTGGTCCGCGAAAGTTTTTATATGTGTTTTTTGCAGTTGTTTTAAATATTTTTCATGCACATTTTTTATGTAAATAATTTATTTTGTTTATTTTCTGTAAACTTTCTGTGATTTTCTACAAATAAAATAAATGTATTTAGTAGCACATCAAATATATTTGTTTTTTTGCAAAAAATTAACCAACAATTATTATTAGTGGTCCGCGTTAGAAAATTATATATTATACTGGTCCGTGATGCGTTTTTGGTTGAGAAACACTGAACTAGACTTTAAAGACGTGCAGGAACTGAAATGGAGGAAACGTATCGCTTGCTCTATGAAACTCAATATGTGCAAATCAAGGTCACACTGAAACCAACTAACTCTATTTCAGAAAGACTGATAGTAATAAATCATTTTGTCAGGCAGTTACCTGGCGTTATTTGGCGTGCACATTTTAAACACGTTTAAATTGGTTTTGTGTATTTCTATATTACTATTTATCATTTTATTAAACGCACGCCTTTGATTTTTCCTGAAATTTGTATGATCTATTGTGTTTAACCCTAGTTCGTATTCCCATATAATATGTGCGGCACACTCGGTTGTTTTTAACATTATTTCGTTTCGAACTATTCATATTTTGTCGCTTTTGTTTTGCCGCTTCTGTGTGAAAAAACAATAACTTTTTACAAATAATAAATTTTATTACTACCAATCTTTCTGAGATAGAGTATAGCCATGAAATGTCACCAAGAGTTGATCTTCACAGGCGCTATGCGCAAATGTTCTTTACTTTTACCCTCTCATAAAGGTTCTAGTGTATATTCAGCAGCAAGTTTTGTACATATGACGTTTGTACGGCACATTAATTTAGTGCTATGTTCAGAGGACAACACGGTCGTGAATCGTATGAAATTATTTAACCGTATGTCGGATATAATTTCCCAATCTGTGACCACAACTAACCTCACGGGATATAGAACGACATAATGGTATGAGTTTTCACCAGATATATAAATTAACAATCATAATTAGCATTTTGTTGGGACATTTTTGTAAATACATTATGTTTATTTGTAAAATGATAAATGATAAGGATTAAGGACTAAAGTTGTGTCTATGGTTTGTGGAGTTAATTTCCTTTTTCTTGTCTATTTGAAGTTGCAGACGTTGTATTCTCGCTAGACGCTTCTATTATGTGGGCGGAGCAATCGTTATTTTGAGGACTGCGTCACTAATGACTCGATTTGCATATACCGTTCAACTTTACAATTTTGTTTCTTGTCTAGTGACGTCATTGGTTCAAAAAAAAGTTGTAAAGTGTGAATTTTCACACATTTCAGGTTTCGTGGGTATTTAGTACCAGGTCTACAAGTATGAAATGCAGATTTTTTTTTTAAATAAAACACATTTAACTCAAAAGAACAGTAAAAGTTTATTTATTCAAAGTATGCTCCATTAGAAGTTATACATTTTTCCCATCTTTCAGGCAATTTGTGGAATCCCTCGCCTGTAGAACTCTTCCCCTTTCCCCGCAAACCATTCATCTAGCCATTCTTTCACATTTTCATATGAACAAATGTGCTGCTCGGCAAGTGCGTGACCCATCGATGCGAACAAGTGGTAATCTGAAGGGGCCAAGTCTGGTGAGTAAGCGGCATGGGGTAGCACTTCCCACTTGAGTGCCTCCAATGTGTTGCAAACTGCTTTTGCCTTATGTGATGGAGCTTTATCGTGAAGAAAGATTACCTTGTGCTGTCTTCTTTCGTATTCTGGTCGTTTTATGAGCAGCGAATGGTTCAATTCGATCAGTTGTTGTTGGTAGCGTTGGGTATTAACTGTTTCACTAGGTTTTAACAATTCATAATAGACCACACCCTTTTGGTCCCACCAAGTACAGAGCATTGTCTTTTTGCCAAAGCGATTCGGTCTTGTAGTTGATGTGGATGGTGAGCCTGGGTTCACCCATGATTTTTTGCGTTTGGGATTTTCAAAATAAATCCATTTTTCATCGCCAGTAATGATACGATGCAAAAAAGACTTTCTTTTGTATCGTGAAAGCAAAATTTCACAAGTGTTTTTGCGTTTTTCCATCTGCCTCTCATTCAATGCATGTGAAACCCATCTGCCGACTTTCTGGATGTTACCCATCTCTCGTAGGCGATTGGAAACAGCTTGTTGACTAACGCCTATCTGCTCTGCTAGTTGTTTTTGTGATTGACTATCGTCTTCCTGTAGCAATGTTTCCAATTTTGTATCTTCATATTTTTTTGGAGGTTTTCCATGTTCTTTGTCTGTAAGATCAAAGTCACCACTTTTGAAACGCCGAAACCATCGTTCACACGTATCTTGCGATGGAGCATATTCACCATAAGCTTCTCGAAGCAGTCGGTATGATTCAGCAGCAGTTTTTTTCAAATGAAAACAAAACAGTAGTACTGTCCGCGAATGCTCTTTATTTGGCACAAAATTTGACATTTTTAACACAGTAAAACAAAACTATATGATCACTTTTCAAATTATAACCTATACGCATTTGACACTTAATGATAACTTAACAAAACGCCATATGTGTTGAAACTTTGAACTATACACTCTGTTTGCGCGGCAAGTTTGAAAAAACTCCGCATTTCATACTTGTAGACCTGGTAAGAGAAAGAAGTCAACAGAATGCAACAATATTTTTTGCTATAAACGATAGTCATTTATATACAGCATAGTTGAAGTTACATTAATGCACAACTTGCCCGACTTTAATATGCGAGGGTTGACTTTTATATTTTTACAAACGACCACTAGATGGCAATATTGAAATGTGTCATTACTATATTTGTAAAATTTTACATTTGTTATTGTAAAAACAGTAGCAGCTTATAAATTAACCGATTAATTTGTTGACAGCGAGCGTTTAAAAAAACGTTTGTGAAAAAATTGATACAGTCTGTATCAAACGCTTAGGCGGAACTAAATGGGAATTTCGTTCTTTTAGGTTGTCACGACAAGGGACCTTGCTTGGGTTATTTCATTTTTCACATTGGAATGTCAAAATTTTAAATTACAACAATGAAACCATGGAAACGAATGTACTATGTTAAAATTAAATTATTTTTTTTATATATTTTAATGACAAAAAAATAAATAAATGGGAAATTTGTATTAAGAATGACACAAAAAATCAAAATATAAAGAAAATGACATTTTAAAATGATATTAACCTTAACCAAAACATGTTTATTGTAAGTATGATTTACAAAGCTTAAACAAAACGGCCGAAAAGCACGATTTAAGCGATGAAAGTAACTAAATTGCAAAATCTAGTTCCGCCTAACCGTTTGGAACAGACTTTATTGTTATCTGACACTACCGATAAAGGCGCCACTGCATTGTAGATCATGGCTGACGCAGATAGGATATTTTTGACAGGTTTAATGGTATCTTCATGTGATACAGTCTGTTCCAAACGGTTAAGCGGAACTAGATTTTGCAATCTAGTTAATTTCATCGTGTAAATCGTGCCTTTCGGCCGTTTTGTTTAAGCTTTGTAAATCATACTTACAATAAACATTTTTTGGTTAAGGTTAATATCATTTTAAAATGTCATTTTCTTTATATTTTGATTTTTTGTGTCATTCTTAATACAAATTTCCCATTTATTTATTTTTTTGTCATTAAAATATCTAAAAAAAATATTTAATTTTGACATTCGTTTCCATGGTTTCATTGTTGGAATTTTTAATTTTGACAACCCAACGTGAAAAATTAAATAACCCAAGCAAGGTCCCTTCTCGTGACAACCTAAAAGAACTAAATTCCCATTTAGTTCCGCTTAACCATTTGGAACAGACTGTATTTATTGAAATTAATTTATTATTCAATATGAAGGTTGCGTTAAATGAAATTTTCCGTTTTCTCAGTGCCCAAGTAACCTCTAGGGTTATAATTGAAGGTAAGGAGGCTTTTTTGCCACGTTTCGGAACACGATGAAAACTTAGGCCTCTATCACGACCTACTTTTGCATTGCAAAGATAAACACAACAATTCACGTTGCATTCAATTTTTTCTTGCAATTTCAAAGACATTTTTTAAAAACTCGCTATGAAAACAACAGTAAAAAAACTCGACTATCCTCCACCTGTCAGTTTCTCAAAATCTCACTACAGGCGCTTCTGTTATTGTCAGTTGACAATTACTCGTGACGGTTTTCGTTGGATAATTTTTTACGATTTTAGTAAAGGCCTAACTCAACAACAATGCGTATATTCGCTTCGTTCAATTTTTGGTAATGAAGCATCATCAGAAAAGACTGTTTACAATTGGTTTGCAGAATTTCGTCGTGGTCGTGCGTCCGTCAGTGATGAATTTCGTAAAGGTCGACCAAAATTGGTTGTGATTAAAAAAAAAAACATCGATGATAGGCGTAAAATGAAATGTTCAAGGATTGGTTTACTAGTTACGAATTTTAAATTTTTTAAATTTTAATAACTTCCGTTTCCGGTTTTGGGTCTTCATAAAAAACAATAGGGGTTTTCCCAATTAATAGGAGAATTTTTTAGTACCAGAACGAACTCTCTATGTTAAACCGTCCTTGAGTTATCGTGTATACACACACACAGACACACAGATATACGGCCGGCACTTCGAATAGGTTTTTTGGATTCCCTGGACCATGAAACGTGGTCAATCAAAATCTCGACATCGAAAATTTTCGCGATTACAATACTTGCCCCTTATACGAGGGCTACCTTTTAAGTCTTTACAAAAACTAAGAAAGGAATTTTTTTTTGGAACACTTTTGCAAACGTTGCGTTCAAACCAATTCTCGAAACATTTTTGGTATCTCAAAAACATGGTTTTCGAAGGCTTCAATAGCTTCTTGAGGCGATTAAAATCGCTGCCCACGCAGTTTTTGTTTGATATTGGGGAACAAAAAATCGTTAGTGGATAAATCAGGTGAATAGGGGCAATGAGACATTAATTCGATGTTTTTCTCTTTCAAATAATCAATTGTTTGACGTGCTGTGTGGGAGCTTGCATTGTCATGACGAAAAATGATGCGGCGTTTTTGATTGTTTTTCCTGATTTTGTCGATGACTTCTGGCAAACAAATTGTTGTGTACCATTCAGCATTAATTGTTCTCCGATTCTCAAAAGGAATGGTTGCGACATGTCCCGTACAACCGAAGAAACAAGCAATTATTTTCTTGGAAGTGCTTCGTGAACCAACAACTTTTGTGGGTTTCGGTTTATCTTGGAAGACCCAAACAGTGGATTGTTGCTTAGTTTCCGGTTCATATGAATAAATCCAAGTTTCGTCGCCTGTAACGATGTTGTATACGGATTTTGCAGTGCCTAGGTTGATTTTTTTAAGATTACTTTACACCAATCAACACGAGCCTTTTTTTGAGCTTCAGTCAAATTATGCGGAATCCATCGAAAACAGATCTTTCACAGCTAAATGTTCATGCAAAATCGAATGTATTGCAGTCTACGATATGCCAAAGGATGCCTCTATCTCACGGCAAGTCACATTCCGATATTCTTTAATCATTTTATGCACAGCATCGATGTTTTTTTGAATCACAACCGGTTTTGGTCGACCTGCACGAGATTCATTACTGACGGACGCACGACCACGACGAAATTCTGCAAACCAATTGTAAACAGTCTTTTCTGATGGTGCTTCATTACCAAAAGTTGAACAAAGCGAATCTATGCACTGTTGTTGAGTTAGGCCTTTACTAAAATCGTAAAAAATCATCCAACGAAAACCTTCACGAGCAATATCCATTTTTTCACAAACTTGTTTTTTTTTTAACGCTCACTGTCAGTAAACTACTCGGTCAATTTATAAGCTGCCACTGATTTCACAATAACAAATATTAAATTTTATGAATATAGTAATGACACATTTCAATATTGCTATCTAGTGGTCGTTTGTAAAAATATAAAAGGTAAGCTTCGTTCCCAGCATTCTGCCGGCTTGTTTCACTTACTAAATACCTACAAAACCTTGAATTGTGCGAAAATTCACATTTGACATATATGTCCTCTATTTTATGTTTCCTAACTCTTCACAATTATTACAATTATATTTTTTGTTGATTTAAAAAATATTTAATATGAAATGTTTGAATGTATGATAGGTATATTTTCATGTTTATCAATAAGTTTTTACTGCACTTTTATTACTAAAATTATTATAATTATTTAATGATATCTCTGGACATTTTTTATTAATCACGTGTGCGAAGTAATAGCCTATTTATGATTTAATACATATTATTATATATTATTTTAAAAAAATCGTATAACAACAAAATTTGCAATTTTTCAACAGTCATTTCTATTTGCTAGATTATGGAAGAATGTTATTTTTATTTACTAGATTAATTTGTTTGAAGATTGAAAGACTGGGTATATGTATATTTTGATTGTTGACAAATTTTGGCAAGTGAAATTAGAGTCCCCCTTAACAAGTTCATCTCGTTATCAAAGTCAGAAACTCTGAAAACAGATCATTTTATAAAGTTGTTTTTCAGAGATATCTCTCGCTCTACCTGATTTCTCAAGAACAGGCGATAATTAAATTTAAGTTCTCGTTTTGTTTGGCAACGTTTAGACCGTTTTTCCTTATTAAAAACGAACCAGGATACGATTAATACACTAGATTTTGATTTAAAAGATAAAATTAATAACGAAATTATTATTTTACTAGCTGGTGTACCAGTACTTCGTAGGAATTTTGTAAAATAATTGTAGTATACATTAATTTTCTTGCATATAAATAGGTTTTAAATTTCTGCAACACCTGTAATATTTCATACATTGTCTTCCGGGATTTTTATTCCTATGAGGTTGCATTTTCAGGTCATTAATTTTTTTTATTATTCCCGGTGAAATTTGTATGATATCACATATTTTGGTTTAATTAAAGAGTGTTTGTTTTTAAAGTGATATTGATTTGAGTAAATCAATTTCTCATCTTGTATGTCATTGCAAATTGTTAATTGACAGCCTTGAATCAATCAATTTGTTGCTATTCACTCACGCAGCCGTCAGCACATATTTTGATAGCGATAAAATTAAAAATTGCACGACATGTTTTCTCATTTTTCGACGAACATTTTCGTTTTCATTAACATTTTCGAACATTTCGACGAACGAACAGGATTTTTAGAACTTTTATCTCTTTCTCTTTTTCTGTTTTTCTCCCTTTTCCTATATCTAATGCCGGGTTTACATCGGTAGAGTAAAAGAGCTAGTAACTAATGCAAGTAACTAGCAACTAGTTACTTTCCCTGTGTAAACAGTTGACATTGTGACTAGTAGAGTACTAGCTGCCAGTAGTTGGGCTAGGATAGCAGCTAGCTCGCCGACGTATTTACTAGCTACTGTCTTTCCCCCACTACGCAAAATTGATTCATTTCAAATTGGCGGCAAGCGGTAACCTGTCATAACAAATAGAAAAAGCTCATATCAGGTAAGTTACAATTTATTTACATAAATTGCGTAACATTGATTTATTAATTGATGATTTTTGAAATCATCTGTGAAATAACTGCCTTTGATACACGAAAAAGATGTTGTAGACCAGTGTTTCTCGACCAAAAACGCACCGTGGACCAGAATAATATATAATTTTCTAACGCGGACTACTAATAATAATTGTTGGTTTATTTTTTACATGAAAACAAATATATTTAATGTGCTATTAAACACATTTATTTTATTTGTAGAAAAACACAGAAAGTTTAAAGAAAATAAACAAAATATAAACTATTTACATAAAAAATGTGCAAAATAAATTAAAAATAAAACTGCAAAAAACACAACTTTCACGGACCACTAAAATTTTTCTGGGGACCACTGCGGACCACCTGCGGACGAACGACCACGACGAAATTTTGCAAACCAATTGTAAATAGTCTTTTCTGATGGTGCTTCATTACTATAAGTTGGACGAAGCGAATCTATGCATTGTTGTTGAGTTATGCCTTTACTAAAATCATAATAAATCATCCAACGAAAACCTTCAAGCGTAATATCCATTTTTTCACAAACTTGTTTTTTAACTCTGTCAACAAACTACTCGGTCAATTTATAAACTCCCACTGATTTCACAATAACAAATGTCAAATTTTACGAATATAGTAATAACACATTTCAATATTGCCATCTAGTAGTCGTTTGTAAAAACATAAAAGGTAACATTCATACAAATTTTCTGCAAAATTTGATGTATAGATTGTCACTAATTTTATTTCAGATTGTAAGTTTTGTATAAGAAACTAATAATCTCTGGGGGCTATACGTAGCGTTAATATAACTGTCTCTACTGAATGTACCTACTGACTACAAAATAATTATTCTAATATAGTAATAATTGTACCGTTTCAATTGTCTTAAATGCTTATTTCTATCTTTCGTTATTTAAAGAAAATTATCTTCTTTTTTGAAGAATTTGTTTTATAGTTGGAAAGTCATTGTACATAATGAAATATCAATGAAACGTATAACAAGCTGATCCGTTTAAAAATAACACTCTATTTGAATTTAATAGCTTTTGAAACAAAAACAATTTTAAACTAGAAAAACACAGAAAGAAAACAACGAATATACCAAGTAAATTTTAATAGTAAAACTCTTATAAAATCTATCATAAATATAAAATCTATCATAAATTAATAAATAATAAAAAAATTGATGTGAAGTGTGAATTTTCACACATTTCAGGGTTTTGCAGGTATTTAGTAAGTGAATGATGATTATTTGGGAAGCCAAAACAAATTTTATATTAAAATATTTTTTTTGTTAATTTTAATTCGAACGCCTAATACCATTATTTAGGTTTCTAAATATGTGCAGTAATTTTTTTTTATATAGCAAGTTTCATTAAGATTTTGAAAATTGCGCCTATGGCTTCCATTGGTTGTTATAAGCTCCGCCCCTCTGATTTTGTGTACATTAAAACAGAATTAAATTATAATTTCAACAATTTCCACTGGTTAATAAATTTACGCTTTTTAAATAAAATTAAATGCAACATTTGCCAAAATATAACTAGAATTTTGAAAAAATAATTTAAACAAAATAAAAATGAAAAAAAAAACAAAAAATAATATTGTCTCTTCTCGCAAGGTTTGAACTGAGTTAGTTGGGCGATAAGCCAGCCTCATAACCACTACACCAGGATACATCTTCCACTGTAGTGTGTTACAAAGCTTTAACTTGTGTACATTATTAGCTAAAAAACACAAAAAATGCGTTTTTTTCCAAACACATAATCTGATCAAACATTCCTGTTGTACTATTCCGGTTCACACCAATATACATTATTTAGAATTTTTTCAGATTTTTAGTTTAAACCATCTGGTCTACAGGGTGTGGGACAAAAAATTTTTTGGACAATTTTGGCAAAAATCGCTTCAAAATAATTTATTTTGCAAAAATAAAAATTTGATCGTTAATCCACGTACCAAGGGCTTTCATTTGATTGTTGAGACTATACGTTGTTCCGAGCTGCTGTCTCTACCTTGCCAGTTTCCATGGTTTTGATGTCAATAGATATTAAACATTTGTTCAATGTAATATCTAGTAGTCGTTGTTTATATATGTATTGAAGAACTGTCAATGTGTAATTGTTGTTTATATATTTTTGCATACTTATTAATAAATATACTCTGTTTACATTTCCGCTGTTGCATTTACGCTCATGCTAACAGGTTATGGGCCCAGTAACCCATGAATAAACCTGAACAGTAAACAGTGGTGAATCAAAGAAAACTGTTCCAAATATTTTTGTGTTTTTCTTTGTGAAGGAAGAAAGTATTGCAAAATGAGTGTCTCGAATGTAATGCGCATCGAGTGTTTAAAGAAAGACAATTACGATACCTGGCGCATTCAAATGGAAGCGTTGCTCATTAAAAATGACGCATGGGTGTACGTGAATGGTGAAATTAAACAACCTGAGAGTCAGTGCGGTGATGAAGCATCGAATGCAAGCAAGAAATGGATTTCCAATGACAGCAAAGCGAAATCAGACATCATCCTTGCAATAAGCCCTAGTGAGCTGAAACAAATTAAAGGATGCACCACATCCCGTGAGGTATGGCTCAAGTTAGAATCAATATACGCATCAAAAGGCCCTGCACGAAAAGCAACACTCCTGAAGCGGCTCACTTTACAGAAAATGAGCGAAACTGATGATGTGCGTGAACACCTACAGAAGTTCTTTGATGCAGTAGATAAATTGGCCGATATGCAGGTCTGTATTAATGATGATTTACTGACTATCATGTTACTTTATAGTCTGCCACAATCATATGAAAATTTTCGATGTGCCATTGAGTCGCGAGACCAGTTACCGTCTCCTGAAGCACTCAAAATAAAAATCATCGAGGAGAGTGAGGCTCGAAAACCCGATCTGCATGCACCTGAAATGAAAGGTGAAGCCATGTTTGCTGGTGGAAATACCAGGAAATTTAAGAATCGTACCAATCAGAACAGGGATCACAACAGAGCAAACGTTCAGTCGACGACTCCGACTTTCAAGTTTCGTTGTCATAAATGTAAGCTGATAGGACACTTGGCGCGAGACTGTCCCGATAAGAAAAAACTAGGAGCGGCTAAATATGTTACTCTTTCTGAACCCGGAAACGTTTGTTTTAACGCTGGGCTTGGCAACGTAGCGAGATGGTGCCTGGATAGTGGTGCTACGTCTCACCTGTGTAAAGAGCTGTCAAATTTTGCTAGCATCCATGAATTTAAGCAAGAAAAGCTCAACTTAGCTACGGACTCCATAACGAAAACGACTGCCATTGGAACTGTTGAGTTTGCTACTAACTTTCAAGGCAAACCGACTGCTGTAACCCTGACGGATGTACTGCATGCACCGGACTTGAGAGCCAACTTGATGTCGGTGAGCAAAATCACGTCCAAGGGTCATCAGGTTTTATTCAGGGAACAGGATGCTGTGATTATGACCCCTGAAGGTGAAATCGAGATGATGGCTGAGAGAGTCGGAAATTTATATTTTATTCGTGAACACGAAAAGAATCCTGAATTAAACGTAGAGGTTGCCTGCATGTCTGGATCAGCAGACAACTTAATGGATTGGCATCGACGTCTTGGTCACGTGAACTTCAAGGATCTTCTTAAGGCCTTTAACAATAAGGTCATAAGGGGCGTAAATCTGCGAAGAGAACCTGGACAAAATTTACCTGAATGTGATGTCTGCATAAAGGGGAAGATGACAAGGACGCCGTTTCCAAAAGCGTCGAATAGATCGACCAAAATTCTGGAGATCATCCATTCCGATGTTTGCGGCCCAATGAGAACCACGTCTGAAGGCGGCGCTCGTTACTTTGTAACATTTATTGACGACGCCAGTCGCTGGGCGCAGGTACGTATCCTGAAATCGAAATCTAACGTTTTTGATTATTTCTTAGAATTCGTGAACATGGTAGAGAATCAAACCGGTCGAAGAGTCAAATATCTTCAGTCAGACAACAGTACTGAGTATGTCAATGAAAGATTTGACAATTTCCTAAAAGAAAAAGGAATAACCAGGAGATTGACCGTACCATACAATCCCGAGCAGAACGGCGTAGCAGAGAGGAAGAATCGAACATTGATGGAAACTGCACGCTGCCTCCTATTCCAGTCTGGCATGCCCACCACATTTTGGGCTGAAGCTGTAAATATGGCTTGTTACCTAAGAAACCGCTGCCCTTCGAAAAGTTTGGATGGGCGAACTCCGTTCGAAGTATGGACTGGATCGACCCCCGAGCTATCAGATTTGCAAGAATTTGGAGCCTCCATTTACTGCCTCGAAAGTCGACCAACAAGAGGAAAACTGGAACCGCAATCTAAACTGGGCAAATTTCTTGGTTATGCTGACGAATCCAAGGGATTTCGCGTTTGGCTACCTGAAGATCGTAAGATCGTTATTTCAAGGGACGTCAAATTCTGCAAGAAAATCAAGCATTATACTGAAGATGATGAGACCCAATACGAAGATCTGAACATTGATCCCGAGACCGTAGATATTGAAATACTGCCGCTTGCAGCACCTCAAGATGACGTCAATTCATCAGAAATTGAATCTGATGATTCTAATGGAAAACCAGAAGCTAACCTTAGAAGAGTAGCTGGTCGTCCCCGAATTATGCGCACGAATCGGCGCGGGAGACCACGTAAGGTTCCTCGTATGGTGAAAGTACCTGAAGTTGGAGGGGAGGAAAATCAAGTAGATTACGTCTCCGATGAAGTACTATTGTCAGAAATTCCCGTGAATGATGATTTAAAGAACGAAATAGTTCGAACAAGTCATATCGGTACCAATGAAATGATCACCGATATTTTGACGAAAAGACTAGGAAGAGGAAAACATTTTCAGTTTTTGGAAGCAATGGGGATGAAACCTATTCCAGCTCGTCACTCCGAGGGGAGGTGTTGAGACTATACGTTGTTCCGAGCTGCTGTCTCTACCTTGCCAGTTTCCATGGTTTTGATGTCAATAGATATTAAACATTTGTTCAATGTAATATCTAGTAGTCGTTGTTTATATATGTATTGAAGAACTGTCAATGTGTAATTGTTGTTTATATATTTTTGCATACTTATTAATAAATATACTCTGTTTACATTTCCGCTGTTGCATTTACGCTCATGCTAACAGATACCCTACCCAGAATTATAAAAAAATATTTTTTTTTTTCGATGAGCACATATTTGTTTATATTTTTAGGGGGATATGTTTTTTAGATGTTTTAGTATTTTTCCTATGTGCGGGTCAAAAACTTGTATAAGCATGCCAAATTTCAACTCTCTAGGTTTAGCCGTTTGGCTACAATTTTTACCGAACAGACAGACAGACAGACAGACAGACAGACATACATACAGACAGACAGACAGACAGACAGAGACAGAGAGACAGACAGACAGACGACAAAATGACGGTATAAGGGTTTTTTGGTCATACCTACAAAACCCTAAAGATCAGCTGTGGCCACCACAGGACCGACAGCCATCACAAAGTACTAGTTTAATTTATGCTGCTTTATCAAAAAAAATCTCAAATACAAGTTGATAGTTATTGCTTTTATACCAACTTTTGTAAAATATATATATATATATTTTTTTCTATATATTTCTCTGTTGTGAAATATTCGCGAAAATCTTAAAACCGACACGAATAAACTCCCATTTCTACTGAACCGCTCTTTACCAAAAGTTGATCAACTCGTGCCATTGATATCAAAAGCTTAAATATGATGTTTCATAAAAATCCTTTTACCTGAATTTGCTCTGCACGTGTACACGGACCGACAGACAGACAGACAGACATCATGCTAAAAATATTCAAAACGTTATGTAGGGCCTCAATTCGTGGAGATCCATCGAAATCTCTAAATGTCAAAATCGGTATGATCACAATACCTCCCTTATATATGTTGGCGGTCGGTAAAAATAGATACTTACAAAAAAAATCGATTTTTTTTTCGTTTTATCAAAGAATGTTTCAAATAAAAGCTGTTAGTTATTGCTTTTATAGCAACTTTTGTTAAATAAATTTTTTCGAAATATAATTTCTATTGTGAAATATTCGCAAAAATCTTAAAATCGACACGAGTAAACTCCCATTTCTAGTCAACCGATTTTTACCAAACGTTGATCAACTCGTGCCATTGATGTCAAAAGCTTAAATATGAAGTTTCATAAAAATCCTTTAACCGAATTTGCTCTGCACGTGTACACCGACAGACGGACAGACAGACAGACAGGTAGACAGACAGGTAGACAGACAGGTAGACAGACAGGTAAACAGACAGACAGACAGACAGGTAAACAGACAGACAGACAGACAGACAGACAGACAGACAGACAGACAGACAGACAGACAGACAGTAATATAAGAGATGAAAAGTCAGGTCTTCTTCCCATTAATCTCGGTGTTCCCCAGGGATCTGTCTTAGGCCCCATTCTATTCCTACTATTCATAAATGATATTACTTATTACATAAATTATCATCTTACAATGTTCGCCGACGATACATCCGTTGTTCTGTCAGGCAAAAATAACGCAGAAATAAATGAAAAAAATAATCCCTCTTATACATGAACTCAACATCTGGTTCCTGTTTAATAAATTATATTTAAATGCCTCCAAAACTAACTATAAGATCTTTAGAACTTTGCAAAGTAATAGTCAAATCAATTTAAATATTAAAATAAATAATGAATATCTAAAATCAGAAATTGAAACAAAATTTTTAGGCCTGTACATAGATGAACATTTAAGTTGGAAAGCCCACTGTAAAAAACTACTAAAATCATTAAATTCAGCTCACTTTCAAATAAGAAAAACAGCTGTGGCCACCACAGGACCGACCGCCATCACAAAGTACTTGTATAAAATACCTACATTCTAGCAGCAGAGTAGAAATAACTTGGCCTAATATTTTCTAACAGAGGTATTATTTATCATGACCATGGAAACGTTACATATAAGTATGAAAAAATTGAGATTTTCAAATTTTTTTCGTTTTATCAAAAAATGTCTCAAATAAAAGTTATTAATTATTGTTTTTATAGCAACTTTTCTTAAATAAATTTTTTCGAAATATTTTGTGTTGTTAAATATTCGCAAAAATCTTAAAATCGACACGAGTAAACTCCCATTTTTAGTAAACCGATTTTTACCAAAAGTTGATCAATTTGTGCCATTGATGTCAAGAGCTTAAATATGAAGTTTCATAAAAATCCTTCTAGCCGAATTTGCTCTGCGCGTGTACACAGACAGACGGACAGACAGACAGACAGACAGACAGACAGACAGACAGACAGACCGACAGACATCGTGCTAAAAATAGTCAAAACGTTATGTAGGGACCTCAATTCGTGGAGATCCATCGAAATCTCGAAATATCAAAATCGGTATGATCACAATACCTCCCTTATATATGTTGGCGGTCGGTAAAAACAGATATAGCCTCATTATTAATATAGATTGTCAGTTTTGTGTAAGAAACTTGTGAGAACTGTACCGTTGCCCCTCCCCATAATATAAAAGATAATATCAGGATCTGCTTATTTTCAACTACCGACATGATCAGGCCCTGAGAGAGCTTCAATAGGGCCCGAGCTAAAGAACATTTCGGGGACCACATAGCCCTCCGTTTATTTATGTAATTTAAAAAATATAAATAATTTTCGGGACGCTGGGGCCTCTGGAGCTCCCAAGGCCCGGGACATATGGTTTTCCTAGCCCCCCCCCCTCTACTGGGCCTGAACATGATAATTTTACACATTATTACAATCTCTGCTAACCCTTCTTTCATCAACACCCACGTCATAAACTTATTCTTGTTATTGTAAAATTATTTTGTGTACGACTGTTTCAGATTATCCAAACACGTATTTATTTTTCATGAGTGTATCGTGAATTTGAAATGTATTATACTAAAACAGTATTGATTGATGAATCATCGAGTGTTTCTTTAGTTTTGTTTTTGTTATGTAACGAAACGAAACGACTGTAATATCTTGTGAAAAGATATTTTCTTAAAGATTTTCCACGAATGACAGATTTTAAATGTCTCGCTTCGATGCATTCTTTCTTGATTTCTTATTTTAACGGTACATATAACCCCTACAGATTATAAGTTTCTGAAACAAATCTAACAATCTAAAATAAAATTACAATTTATGCAGCAAAATTTACAGCGAATTTTTATGTATCTAATAGAATATTTTTGGTTTTCTGTCCACATCAGCAAGAGAAGAAAACTCCAAAAAGTGGCGCAGCCAGAGGGGTTGGAATAAAAATATAGTTCTGCTTAAACCAAAGAAACAAGCTTAAGTATGTACATCAGAGTACTTTTTTTTTAAAAACCTCTTTATTTATGTTTAAACAATTTTATTTTGTGTAATAATTTAATATATTTTATTTGGACTTGTTATTTTTATAGTTTGGTGTCTAGTTTAAATTCTAATATAGTTTTCATACACTTCATTTAATAAGTCTTCGGTCTGACATATATATGGCAACACTGTTGACAGACCCATATGATTTCTGGATAGTACCAACCTTCAAACGATACGTGTGAAAATTTCATGACATTCTGACAATTAGTTTAGAGGTTACAGTTGTTTTAGTGACTTCAGTTTTGTAATTTTGAAAAGAATGGATAAAAAAGAATTTCGTGTGTTGATTAAACATTGTTTTTTGATGGGAAAAAATACTGTTGAAGCCAAACAGTTGCCTGATAAGCATTATAGAGACTCTGCACTAGGCAAATCAACTATTACTGATTGGTATGCTGAATTAATTTTAATTCTTTTAATTTTAGGAGCGTTAGAATGAATACAGGGCCACCCCTAGGCGGTGGCAAGTGGGGCACCTGCCCCAGGCCCCGCGCCGGTAAGGGCCCCGCACTTCGACCGTCAAGTAATAAAATAATAAAATATATTAAAAATATTATTCTAAGTTTTATAAATAATTGGAAAAAAATTATATTTTCATTGAATATAAGTATGTATACTTTGTTAATAGTTAATAATATTAAAGAAAATATCGTTATTCAATACATATATAGATGGGGCCCCGCATATCCAGTTTTGGGGCATCACAATTCCGGTTTTGCCCCAGGCCCCGCAAATGCTAGGGGCGGCCCTGAATGAATGTATCACTCCTGAAGGAGAGTATGTTGATGAATAGTCGAAATTCTAAAAAAAAAAATATTTTTCTTAGTTAGACCGAAGACTTATTGAGCGACGTGGTAGATTCAGGTTAGGTTCAGTTTTTAAGTTTTTAGGGTTTTGTAGGTATGACCACCAAAAAACCCTTATAACGTCACTCATGTGTCTGTCTGTCTGTACGGTAGAAATTGTAGCCAAACGGTTGAACATAGCAAGTTGAAATTTGGCATACTTGTACAACTTTTTGTCCCACATATAGGAAAACTATAGAGAATTCAAAAAAATACAGCACGGTATAAATATAAACAAATATGTATTTAATGGAAAAATAAATATTTTTTAAAAATTTTGAGTTGGGTATCAAATGAAACCTCTTGTGGACACACAAACAAATTTTTATTTTGGAAAAATCTTTTTTTGGGATTTTTGTCAAAATAATGGCAAAAAACTTTTGTCCCCCAACCTATCTCCCAGAGAGGTTGAACTAAAAATCAGAAAAAAAATCTCTTTATACATTGATGGGAACCAGAATAGTGCAACAGAATATTTTTACCAAATTGGTTTGATTTTGGATCAAATCGCAAAATATTGATTTTTTTGTGTCGTCGAAAAATAAATTATTTTCTTAAAATTTATTGTGTGGTATCGAAAGAAAGCTTTTAAGACGTAGATAAAGGAACGGGAAGTAGTTTTTTATTTTAATACGATTTTTCCAAAAAAGGTACGGTAATTGATTTTTGAAATACATTTCATTTTGACTAAATTTTGCTATTAAGATTTTCGTTTAATATCTTAGCTAAAATTAAAAAAATATATTTGTAAATACATGGATTTTGTTATGGGTAGAGAAGAGGTACGTAAATTTATTTTGCAAATATCGATTAGGAAAATAAATAACTGGCCGGTTCCTGAGATTCCATTTCTAGTAAAGAATCTAGTTAGTTTTTCATATAGTCGCAATATAAACAATGTCACGGCGTTATGCTTTTGCGTGACAAAAGATCACCCGTAATGTTGCCAGGTCTGGGTTTGAATGATATTTTTGCAATTATACAAAAAAAGGCGTTAAAATATATATTATGATTAAAATATATATTTAGAAATATATGATACATGATAGAAATAATCTAACTGCAACCTTCTTGTCGTGCCTATTGATTTAAAGGATTTAAAACCAACACTTGTAATTGTGTTATGTAGTGACAGGCATTCATCGTTTGGCCTTCTAATAATCATCATTCACTGACTTAATACCTACAAAACCCTGATGTGTGAAAATTCACACTTCACGGCAATTTTTATCTTAATGATCCAGTTTTTATTGTGTAGAAACAATGCAAGTTAATTAAAATGGTTAATTGTTGTTCATTTGGGTGTACAAATCGTAGCAAGCTAAAATAACAAAATAATATACAATAACATATCATTTTAACTTGAGTTAAGAATAACTCGAGGTAAAACATTTAACTCGTTATTTAGTTAAACTAAATAACGAGTATTTTAATACCCAAGAGTATTTTTTCAAAACTTAGATTAAACCCCATAAGCTATAGAATGAGAGACAATATCTACTCATAGAGACAAATGAATGACAGATCAATTATGTAAAAAGTTACGGTGTAGTAACGTTACTACAAGATAAAATATTATAAAAAGTATAATGACTTCCATTCATGATAGTAACTGACCTTGCTCATAGTGACATATTTAGTTACTATTATCATAGTAACTGAGTTACAGAATTGGTCTGTGAGAGAATAATATATTCTCTACTATCTTTGCTTTCAGCAGTACTATAATCAATAAATCAAATGTAGTAAAAGATTTTTAATAACCATGATCTTAACCAACCTTAACCTAAATAAAATTATTAAATATATCCTAAATATATTATGTAAGAATCCATAAATAAGAGAAACAAAAAACTTAACCTATATCGGAATGAATCGATACTGTATCTGATATCTCTTTAAGTCCTTTAAATGTAACAGCGAATTCAAATTTAACTGCTCTTTAAACCATTCAATCAATTCAGGATAAGTGAATTATTAACAGTTTTAAACAAGATTTAAACAAGAATTATTGGCTAATTTAATATACTATATTAAGAGGAAGGTAAATATAGAACAGACGATTCACTATGCCATTAAGTGATGTAGCATAAAAGTTGGTTTATAATAGATGCAAAGCATAAGCAGTGGCAGAGACAGGATGGCGCTGAGCAGTGGCGTAGCATTATATTCCTGCGCCCGGGGACGACCAGGTAAATCAGAGCCCCTAATTGAAAATCACCTCTCACTTTGATATTCAGGCGCTCCCTGAATGCCTTAAAAAAACTGAATTTAAAATCTCATTTATACTTTAAAATTGCATTAAACTAGCTAAATATATCTGCATATATTTAATTTTATTATTTCTAATTAAAAGATTTTTCATATAAGTGTTAGATTTTAAAAATTTAAGCCTGTAGCACACGATACAATTTCTCGATTTGAATCTCGTACGATTTGTCGTACGATAATTATTGCATTGAGAATTTTGTTCAGAATTATCGGATGTAAAATTATTGTAGTATACCATCCAATATTTATCGCTTTGAATCTGTACCAATTGATGCACACTACGTCTATTTTTGTAAGTTAACAGAATTCAAATAATTGTACTTAACCTAGAATAGACAGATAGTTTACCAATTTTTGAAGAATAATATTAATCTTTGTCCCAAATCAGTAAATCTCCTGGATTCGCAAAGCCGTACCGTTTTCTGTTCTAATTTATTACATTTGAAATTGAAGGGAATTATTAGTTTATTTATTTTTTGTTATTATTGTCTATAAAACTACGATTTTGCTATATCAAAAACTATTATTGTTGTCATTTTTATCATAAAATAGTTTAAAGAAAATAGAAACATGTTATATTAATAATGATTTCGTTGAATTTGTATTATGCATAACAATAACACCCACCTTGAATAAATAAATGAGAAGTATAGAAATTGTAATCAAGAGTAGAATGTGGACAAGAAATGTTTTAAAAAAAATCTATATAATCAAAAAAAAAAAATAATTCCCCCGGTACTTTTTTCCAGGATTGGAATGTTTAATGGTCACCTTAGATAAGTCACTAGATAAGCATGTTGGATAATAAGATGTTGAATAAATCCAAACGTATATATATAAATGTTCTAAAAATGTTAACAGCTAAATCCAATTTGTTTTAAACAAAACAAGAAAAAATATTGCTAATGTTGATACTAAATAACCTCGAAATATATTTGACAGATGAACAGTTGTTCGCTACGGTCACATGACTATGCGTATCTTATACTGCGCCATTATTGGTTCATTCTGTCCAATATCTTAGGTCGATACAATAAATATTGATTGGTTTTCAGTATCATACAAGATCTCGTACGAAAATCCTGTAGTACACGATATAATAATTTGTGTACTATAAATCGTACGAGATACAAAATGAGAAATCGCATCGTGTACTACAGGTATTAGATCTAGAAAACATTGCTCAGGTGGACACTACGAGTAGTGTCCCGCTACACAGTGTTACCACATCCAATTTCTAATGTATTTATCTACGCAATAATAAAAATACACTGGACACAGCAACAGCGGCGAGGTTTACTGTGTATGTGTTAGTGAATTTAGGCCGTCCTTAGCTTAGTTCGTTTGTGATAAGAAATCAGACGTAAAACTGGATTATGTGCGTTATATTAAAACGTGCTTAACAATAAAACTATATTATTAATAAAAAATATTGGTCCTCATCAGCCAAAATTCAATAATTCACAATCGAACAAAAATGGAAATGCCGACCGGCGTAGCGTAGTGGTAACACATCTGCTCTGCGTTGCGAAGGTCTCGGGTTCGAATCCCGTTCAGGCATGGAAATTTTCTCAAATAAAAAATTGTCCTGGCTAATTGCCACAGCAGCAAAGGCCATTAAATTAAAAAAAAAAAAAAATTGAAATAGAATATTAATAGAGAATTTAGTAAAAATCAATGGTAATTATTTAGAATGGGGCACCCAAAGCTATAAATTTTTTAACGACCGATGATTGAGCTATCTGTAGCTCGGAGCTTAGTAAAAAATATATTTATAATAAAAAATATATCACTTTCAAATCGTACTTCAAAGTATAATTTAAAAGCGAAATATTTTTAATTATTTTTATTTTTATTATGGTCAACTAAGATCTTATTTAAGGCTAGTACACACTAGTAGACCATGTTGCGCGATTTATCTATTGATGAACACCATTGCAGTATATAGATCAAAAAGTGTCCCCCCCCCAAATATTTTACCCACCAGCCACTACTGCATTTTATCCACTTTGATCCTTATTGCGTGCATTAAATATATTCTAAAATTTCTCTCTTAAAAATGTTAATTTTAAATAAAATGTATTAAATATATGTAAATAATTCATAGTTGGATGTATAACTGTAAAAAACCACTAGAAAACTCTTGAATTTTGTTTTAAGTTTCAACTATCCACTAAAAATAACAATAGGGAAATTTGTGAGCTGAAATTTTCAAGTTGGCACTAATATTCTTCTCTTCCTTTGTTCTATTTCCTTTTAATACTCGAGATTTTATTTCTTTTTTTAAGGAGAATAGCTTCATTTAGCACAACGAAAAAAGATATTAAAAGAAATTATTTTACTAATTTTAAAAATTAAATTTTTATTTAATAAGTTTATTATTAGTTTTATGTTACATTATTATTTCTTTTGTAACATTCTTTAATAATATCCCAGTTTAAGTCACGAATTTTTTTAGTGGGTTATTTTTGTTTGATTGAAGACGTACATTATCAGGATGAAAATTTATTCCTTTTCGGTTAAATAAATTTGGACGATCCAAAACTGCAGCCAGTTTATGATTATAAAAATATTAATGAAACTTTACAAAATGTGTCGAATGAAAATTACCAATTAAAATTATCAACTATTCAATATACTTAATCTGTAAGATCTGTACAAAAAATAAATTACATTTACTGCTATTTTTACATTTTTTTTTTTTGTGAGGAAACAGGGCTCGAAATGTACCGGAACAAGCGGAACGGTGTTCCGGTTGCTGAAATTATAGACAATATCTTTCCCTTTCGTGAAATTATTGAAAATATTGTTCCGATTCAGGCGCACACCCACTGAAGGGGGGCGCCTCACATATAGATTCCAGTTTGTGCAGTTGTCATTCAAAGATGGAAAAGGTAATATAAGAGATGCAAAGTCAGGTCTTCTTCCCATTAATCTCGGTGTTCCCCAGGGATCTGTCTTAGGCCCCATTCTATTCCTACTATTCATAAATGATATTACTTAGTAAATAAATTATCATTCTACAATGTTCGCCGACGATACATGCGTTGCTCTCTCAGGCAAAAATAACGCAGAAATAAATGAAAAAATAATCTCTCTTATACATGAACTCAACAACTGGTTCCTGTTTAATAAATTATATTTAAATGCCTCCAAAACTAACTATATAATCTTTACAACTTTGCAAAGTAATAGACAAATCAATTTAAATATTAAAATAAATAATGAATATCTAAAATCAGAAATTGAAACAAAATTTTTAGGCCTGTACAAAGATGAACATTTAAGTTGGAAAGCCCACTGTCAAAAACTACTAAAATCATTAAATTCAGCTCACTTTCAAATAAAAAAATCAGCTGTGGCCACCACAGGACCGACCTCCATCACAAAGTACTTGTATAAAATACTTACATTCTAGCAGCAGAGTAGAAATAACTTTGCCTAATATTTTCTAACAGAGATATTATTTATCATGACCATGGAAACGTTACATATAAGTATGAAGAAATTGAGACTTTCGTTTTATCAAAAAATGTCTTAAATAAAAGTTATTAGTTATTACTTTTGCTAATTTTTTTTTTTTCGAAATATTTTTCTGTTAAATATTCGCAAAAATCTTAAAATCGACACGAGTAAACTTCCATTTTTAGTCAACTGATTTTTACCGAAAGTTGATCAATTCGTGCCATTGATGTCAAGAGCTTAAATATGAAGTTTCATAAAAATCCTTTTAGCCGAATTTGCTCTGCGCCAGTACACAGACAGACGGGCAGACAGACGGGCGGACGGACGGACAGACGTACAGACAGACCGACAGACATCATGCTAAAAATAGTCAAAACGTTATGTAGGGACCTGAATTCGTGGAAATCCATCGAAATCTCGAAATGTCAAAATTGGTATGATCACAATACCTCCCTTATATATGATGTTGGCGGTCGGTAAAAATTAAAAAATATTGTAGGTCATGAGACCATTATTAAATTTTATTATGCACAATTTTATAGTAGCCTTAAGTATGGAATATGCTTCTGGGAATCATCAACTATGGTAGATGACATATTTATTTCCCAGAAAAGAATAATACGTTGTATAGCAAACAAAAGACGCACTGAATTATGCAGACCTCTTTTTGTAAAATACAAATTATTAACAGTTCCTGGTATTTACATCCTAGAGTTGCTGGTCTATGTATTTAAAAATCAAATATACTTTGCTCGCCATTTGAACCAGCATTCATATAACACTAGAGGAAAAGATTGTTTCAGAACTCCAGCAAACATGCTGGAACTGACAAAAAAATCACCAAAAACGGTATTAAATTATTTAATTCACTGCCATTCCATGTCAGAAATGAAACGCACTTTGCTGTATTTAAGCGGAAGATTAAGGTATTTCTTATAGAGCATTGTGTATACTCAATTAATGAATTCTTAAAATTTTGTAAGGACTGGTGTAGTCATGCCAATGGGGAACATTGATTTTAGGTAATTAAATGTATGATTTTATTGTTTTATCAATTGTATAACTTGTGTTACTAATCAAAATCTGTGTAAAATTATAAATTCATGTACTGACATATCCTACATGCAGTCCTGTATTTAAAGGATTAATAAATATTATTATTATTATTATTATTGTTGTAGTACATAGATAGATAGATAAATGCCGACCTCAGTAGCGCAGTGGTAGCGACTCTGCTTCTCGTGCTAAAGGTCCCAGGTTCGAATCCCGGCCAGGGCATGGATATTTGTATTTGTCCTTATTACCTCATCCTCATTTAAAATAATAAAAAATAAATAAAAATAAAAAAAAGCATCATATCATAAATATATCACCGCTCCCAACCCGGATTTGGTCACCATGGAAGTTGTAGACCTGAAACTTCACTCTTAGGAGTGAAAGGCTCGTGCCCAACATAAAAGTAGCAGTACGGTAGTGACAACTACGGCTCGGTGAGACTACTGTGGGACGTTTATGGGCTGAAGATGATGATATAGATAAATATAGTATATAGATAAATAACAAATAACGTATCCGGTGTTTATTTAAAATCCTTTGTGAGATAATAACTTTCAGATAATGAAATATTAAACGCAATTATAGACTTCTAATTTGAATATATTGCTATATTTGCTGAATATTTCCAAAATTTCTCGAATTTCTCGAGAATTCTCGAGAAATGCAAGAAAATAATTCTCGAGAAATAAAAAACCACGAGAAATCAAAAACGCTAGCTGTAAGGTATTTCATTTTTCATTACAATTTTTGTTCTAGGTCAGCGGTTCTTAAACTGTGGTCCGCGGACCCCTGGGGGTCCGTGAATCCATTACCGGGGGTCCGTGAAACAATTTTGACATTAACTTTACATCCCCCAACTTTTCGCTTTTATTCAAATAACTCATTTAATAAAAATCCTACATGGTCAAGACTTTTTGTATTTGTTGTTATCTAACTAGTTATTAACATAACTAAACAATAGTTAGTAAAAATTTAATCATTTTTATTCAACTGCAAATTATTTACAGAAAACATATCGCTACACGAGTCCAAAACAGAAATAACTTGAAATTTTTACAAATTAAGTTATTACTGAAAAACTTCAGAAAATAGTAACCAGTATTAGTTTCAAAAGGTTGTTTCCCTTTTGAATAAGTTATAATATCAGTATTTTGTCTGTAATTGACAGAATTTCTTTTTTGAAACTGATACTGGTTACTGTTTTTTGAATCTATAAAAATTTTAATTTATTTCTGTTTTGAACTCATCTAGCGATATTATAATAAGATCTATTTTGACCAATATTTGTACAAGAAATGTTTGTATAAGTTTAATGTATTATAATTTGTAACTTTTTTTATTCTTTTTACTACCATTTTTATTAATTTTATGTTTTTTATTCTAGATACTAATAAAAATGTTCCTCTATAAATGCACAAGACCATTTATTAAAATAACCGATACATTTTTACCAATATTTATTACAACGTAGTGCCTATAAGATTATTCAGCCAGAAATTAAGTCTCAAAAACGACGTGAAATGCCTTGTGTTGGGATGGGGTCCGCAAAAAAAATGTTGTTCAAGAGAGGGTCCTCGGACTACATAAGTTTAAGAACCCCTGTTCTAGGTGGTGTTTAAGAGTTAAAACTGTTTATTAAAATACTTAAAATATATCCCTTATTATTGACTTTATCAAATTATATAGGAGAAAACTACTACAGTTTTATTCAACTACTGAATGTGGCTATTTTGTAGCCAAAATGTACATCTAGTGACAATAAAATAATTTGTGAAGTAAAGAATCTCTTTAAACCTCATAATATAGCATGTTTATTTATTTATTTATTTATTTATTCAGGAGAGTTGTAAACGGGACAATCCCAACACAACAACTACATTATAATACAATATACAATATTTAAAGTGTTAAACAAAGTATAAGTAAGACAAGAAGAGAAAAGTGATTGACTAACAGTCAATAAAATGAAAAATTACAAAAAAAAAAAGAAAATAAATAAAAATAATTAAAACATGTTTTACAATTTGATAAATTAAGGTTAAAATTAAAATGAAATGCTTTAAAATTAAAATGAAATGCTTTAAATGAAAAATTAAGATAAACTATGTATACAATTATGCAGGTAGAAGTAGACTATAAATATCTGTTTGTATAAATCACACGAAGGCGACGCTTCAATGTTTTTAAATTTGTTAAAAAAGGGTCTATTATCAACGGTGCATTATTAAAGGAGCTAGCAAGACGAAAAAGTGGTGAATTTAGACCAAGGTTATTCCGAGCAAATGGTTATTATCTTTACATAATCATTTCTTTGTAAGTAAGTATTTTGTTAAAGTACTTAGTGGTGACGGTCGGTTCAGATATTTTTTTATGTGGACAATGATTTCAAAATTGCATTCCGGTTTGTGAAATGTTGCATTTCGAGCCCTGTGAGGGATATATTGGTAAATTAAATATATTTTTGAAAAAGTTGTTAAACTTACTGATTGTGAAAATGTTGGACGTAACCTCCGGGTCCTGAAACCCGTCGATGTAAGCTCCTAACCGACATAAGTAGTCGTTGGAGATACTAGCAGGCCATGTCATGTATATCACACACAAACACCGATGCACACTTTTTGTCACAGTGCACGGAGATATTGCACTTGGTGCACATCGCCACAGAACACAATAAGCGGAGCACCAGGTCAACTAAAGCACACACCATACACTGTGAGCGTTCACATCCTCCAGCAAGATCGGCGTGTCACTCAACACAATTACGCATGCGCTAAAAAGGATATCGATGTTTTTTGAGGATTATTGAAATTTTTTCGGTTAAATTTTCAGGTAATTGTCTCGATTAAATACCGTATTTTTAATAAAGATTAAAAGAGAGGATTATTCTTTATTTGTTTTGAGTTTTTTACCCTAAATTTTATCACAAAATTGAATTTTAAAATTAAATTCTTTCACTTAAATTGACAATTTACACAATATTACTAATAAAAAATGTTTTTTATCAATTAATATACAAGAAATATTCTATATTAATTCAATTTTCTTTGATAATTCAAAAATTAAAAGCTCTTTCATTAATACAATTTACGCAAAAAATTTATACGTGTAAAAGTTCATTCTCAATTTGGTTAAAATTAGTGTTAAAATTTTCATTTAAAAAAATTGAAGTGAAGTGTGAATTTGCACACATTTCAGGGTTTTGCAGGTATTTAATAGGTGTGAGACGCCAACGTAATACTGGATGTCTAGGAATACCAGGTCTACAAGTATGAAATGCGGATTTTTTTCAAACTTGCTGCGCAAACAGATTGTATAGTTCAAAGTTTCAACACATATGGCGTTTTGTTAAGTTATCATTAAGTGTCAAATGCGTATAGGTTATAATTGGAAAAGTGATCATATAGTTTTGTTTTACTGTGTTAAAAATGTCAAATTTTATGCCAAATAAAGAGCATTCGCGGACAGTACTACTGTTTTGTTTTCATTTGAAAAAAACTGCTGCTGAATCATACCGACTGCTTCGAGAAGCTTATGGTCAATATGCTCCATCGCAAGATACGTGTGAACGATGGTTTCGGCGTTTCAAAAGTGGTGACTTTGATCTTACAATCAAAGAACATGGAAAACTTACAAAAAAATATGAAGATACAAAATTGGAAACATTGCTACAGGAAGACGATAGTCAATCACAAAAACAACTAGCAGAGCAGTGAGGCGTTAGTCAACAAGCTGTTTCCAATCGCCTACGAGAGATGGGTAAGATCCAGAAAGTCGGCAGATGGGTTCCACATGCAATGAATGAGAGGCAGATGGAAAAACGCAAAAACACTTGTGAAATTTTGGTTGCACGATACAAAAGAAAGTCTTTTTTGCATCGTATCATTACTGGCGATGAAAAATGGATTTATTTTGAAAATCCCAAACGCAAAAAATCATGGGTGAACCCAGGCTCACCATCCACATCAACTGCAAGACCGAATCGCTTTAGCAAAAAGACAATGCTCTGTACCTGGTGGGACCAAAACGGTGTGGTCTATTAGGAATTGTTAAAACCTGGTGAAACAGTTAATACCCAACGCTACCAACAAAAACTGATCGAATTGAACCATTCGCTGCTCATAAAACGACCAGAATACGAAATAAGACAGCACAAGGTAATCTTTCTTTACGATAACGCAAATCACATAAGGCAAAAGTAGTTTGCAACACATTGGAGGCACTCAAGTGGGAAGTGCTACCCCATGCCGCTTACTCACCAGACTTCGCCCCTTCAGATTACCACTTGTTCGCATCGATGAGTCACGCACTTGCCGAGCAGCACTTTTGTTCATATGAAAATGTGAAAGAATGGCTAGATGAAAGGTTTGCGGGGAAAGGGGAAGAGTTCTACTGGCGAGGTATTCACAAATTGCATGAAAGATGGGAAAAATGTATAACTTCTAATGGAGTATACTTTGAATAAATAAACTTTTACTGTTCTTTTGAGTTTAATGTGTTTTATTTAAAAAAAAAAATCCGAATTTCATACTTGTAGACCTGGTATTTATTCTATTAATCACATCAAAATCAACAGTTTTTTAATAATCACTTTTCTTCGTTATTTGACGAAATTCCCGGCATTTTTTTCTGTATTAGCTTCGTATTCAAGTCTTCATTAGATTATTAAGAAACATATTGATAAATGGCTTTTTTTTCAATTTCAGAAACTTATTTCTCTCTATTAACAATGTGTTATTTGATTTATAAGTATTTTATTACTACACATTATTTATTCCTCTTGGATACTTTAAAAACAAATATCTAATGTAATTCAAAAAATAGGTTAATTCACAGCGTATAATAGTACCATGAGTTCAAAAAGAAATTACATAGGGGTTGGTTGTGGAAAAATAAATTAATGTGTACTGCAAGCTTTAACTGTCAATTAATTAACTGTCATCACTGTTGTTGTAATAAGTTTCTATTGAAAATTAGTTAGTCAATTGTTATGTAAAGCTTGCAATAGACATTATTTTATTTTTCCACAGCCAACCCTTATGTAATTTTTTTTTGAACTTATGGTATAATAAAATAACTGAACAATCTTAAACTCTTAACTGAACTGAAATGTTGAATGTAGTGTGGTGTGTAACTCGGCTTGCAACTATTTAAAAAAAAATATATTATTTTTTTTATATTTTATTTTCAAAACAATACACGCACTATCTTGGGTATAAATACAAAAAATCCATAACATTATTACCCATAATTTAGCCATGAATTAAAAAAATTATTAATTTTGTCAAGAACACAAAAACTGCCATATTTTTCGAAAACACAATCTGATCAAAAATTCCTCTCGTACTTTTCCGGCTCAGATCAATATACATTACCTATAATTTTTTCAGATTTTTGGTTTAACCCTTCTTGGTAAAAGGGTGCGGGACAAGAACTTTTGCATATTTTTGGCTAAATTCGTGTTAAAAGAAACGAATTTCAAAAAACTATCTATCGTTCCGTAATCTATGTCTTAAGAGCTTTCTTTTGATACCACACAATAAATTTTAAAAACATATTTTTTTATCAACGACACAAAAAAAATCGATATTTTTCGAAAAATGTGTCTGATCAAAAATTCCTGTTGAACTATTTAGATTCCCATTAATGTACATTATGGAGATTTTTTTCAGATTTTTAGTTCAACCCCTCTGGAAGATAGAGTGGGAGACACAAGTTTTTTGCCATTATATTGACAAAAACCCCATAAAAGAAAAATATTTTTGAAAAATTAAAATTTCTTTACGCGTCCACGCATTAAGAGGTTTCATTTGGTATGCTACTAAAAATTTTAAAAAAATATTTATTTTTTTATTAAATACATATTTGTTTATATTTATCCCGCGCTGTATTTTTTTGAACTCTCTATAGTTTTCCAATATGTGGGTCAAAAAGTTGTACAAGTATACCAGATTTCAACTTTCTATATTCAACCGTTTGGCTACAATTTCTATCGTACAAACAGGCAGACACATGAATGACGTTATAAGAGTTTTTTGGTGGTCATACCTACAAAACCCTAAAAAATATTAATTTGGTGTCACTGTAGCAAATATTTATATCCCAGATATGCTCCAGATACAGGCGGGCACCCAAGTGAGGCTCACGGGATAGACCCCCCCCCCGCACAAACACAAAACAAAAGTGGTTTTAACGGTTTTAATAAATACGCTTGAATTCTAGTGTTTATGAGCTTTTTTTAGTCCACTTATATTTTAGAAACGAAGACCCTTTTTTAGGTCATCCTTCGTATTTTGGAAGGGGGGGGGGGCTTTATTTAGGTCATCACTTGTATTTTAGAAGAGAGGACTTGTTTTGTCATCACTCGTATTTGGGAAGTAAGGACTTTTTTTTAATACAACACTTGCATTTAGAAAAATAACGCTTTTGGACAGCTTTTGTTGTAGAGTAATTTCCCAATAGCCCCCCCTCAAAAAAAAAGATCTTGGGTGCCCGCTTGCCCCAGTAATTAAGCATTCGGGTGCCCAATTGACCTCCTTCACTTGGCAAATACCAAACACATCTTCAAATGTGTGAAAATTCAGACTTCATATAAATTTATACTTCTAATTAAAACCTAATAACATTAAAAATATATTTGTGTGATCTTTTGTACCATATTTCAAATAAACAACAATTTTATAGTAATTACAATACTTCCGTGCGTACAAATTCTAAATTTACTTTATTCGAATTATAATCAATTGATATATCCGGACTCTCTGACGTCATAGTGTTACTCAGTTCGCCTTGTTGTCTTACCACCCGCACTACATAAAAGTAATGGTGGTTGTGCAACAACTACGTTGACTTTAATCTTTTATTTTTGCAATAAGATCATTGAGAAAACTTTCCAAATTTAATGCTTTAATTAATTTTAGAGACTTCTAGATGTTTTAGTACTGTTTCTAAATAGTTTTGAAACATTTTTGTAAAAAATATCAATTTGATCTTCCATTTTATCACAAGAGTACATAATATACAAGAGATTTATTTATTTTATTTTATTTTACTGTATCCGATACATGGAATATCAGAATATCCCCACGAATGGATCACTCCAATTATAGGTAACACCATTTATAAATTAAATGTAAACATACTTATGTCCATACAAAAATAATCATAAGGAATAATGTAGGAATAGTTTACAGGACTTTACATGCCGATTGATTGATAGAGAATCGATAAACAAATATACAGCTATGCCAGAAAGTATTAGACCCCCCACGAAATTTTCCATCTATAAATTTCTAAGAAAAGTATTGGTATTAATTACTTTCTAGAATCAAAACAACCACAATAACAACATTTAGGAAGATATCCGACGATCCTGGAACTACAGGATCATTAGTGGGGGTACAAAGTATAAAAACTCGGTAATGCTTCTATATGACAACATTTGCCTTTGAGCTTTGTATGAACGTTTTGCGCTGTGCTTTTGAAGTTAAACATTTTTTTTTCATCATTATTATTTAGTGTGCTAATTAATAATGCAAAAAACACGTGAATTGAGTGAAGTGGAGAGAAGCCAAATTGTGATTTTAAAGAAGCAAGGACTTTCAATTCATGAAATTGCCAGACAATTACAATTTTCTCGTTGTGCTTGAGAACTACCATTCGACGATTGGAGGAGACTAGATGCTACAAAAGTAAGCCCAGAAGCAGAAGAAAAAAAATTACAACAGTCAAACAGGATAGAATTTTGCAACGCATGTCTTTCCGTAATCGCCGGTTATCATCGAAAGATCTCTCCAGTCAACTGAATGAACATTATAACTTAAAAATTTCTCCTAGTACAGTGAGACAACGCCTCTCTGATGTAGGACTAAGAGGATGGAAGGCAAGACACAAACCATATCTGACCCCAGCCCATAAAAAGCGACGGCTATTGTGGCCCAGAAAATACCAGGATTGGAAAAGTGAATATTGGGCCAAAGTAATGTGGACAGACGAATCAAACATAGAGGTGAGTATTGAAACACATGTAAATTACTTGCTCAAAGTTTCTAATTTTGAAAAATCACAGAATATTAAATTCATTTTAATTTTTTTTCTATTGCAGCTTTTTGTTTAACCTGGTGCACAGTTTATTTGTCGCCGGCCTGGGGAGGCTTATAAGTCGGAATGTATAATACCTACGGTGAAGTTCGTACCTAAGTACTATTTCCAACAAGATACGCGCCCTGCCATAAATCCCGACGTGTTTTGCAGTGGTTTAGTGATAGTGAGATTAAAGTTATGGATTGGCCCGCTCAATCCCCTGATTTATCCCCGATTGAGCACTTATGGACCGTTTTAAAAAGAAATATTTCCCAAAATATGTGTTCCTCGAAACAGACATTAAAGGAAAGGATTATAGCTGAGTGGAATCAATTATCTATAGAAATATACCAGAAATTAGTGGCGAGTATGCCCAGACGAATCAAAAGTGTTATTCAAGCAAAAGGGGGATTTACGAAATATTGATGTATATTTTTATAAATATATATATTTTTTTAATAACAATGTTCTGTTTTTATACTTTAAACCTTATACTATAACTAACAACTAGATAATTAAAATTGCCTGTAATATAGACCTGATAATAAATGAAAACTAAATTTTTCTTTAGTGGGTCTAATACTTTCTGGCAAGGCTGTATATCTACTAGCTGAGGTACTCGTGCTTCATTACGGCACAACGTTAAAGTTAAATATATAAAAATGTGGGAGCGGTAATTTCAGAAATAAAATTTAATTATTATTTAAAATAAAATTATTCAATTAGTTAGAAATATTCAAATTATCGAAATATAAAAACTATTTTAAGATAAACATCCTCAAAGATTAGTTGAGCTATTGAGAAGTAACATTACCGTTGGCGGCGCTGTAGTCCACGGCAATATGGCTGTCGTGTCTAGTATAGGGTTACCAAATGTCTCTCGTGACAGAGTAGGATATTTCAACTAAAAATAGTAGTTTAGTAGGACACAGTAGGACAGTTTTTTTTTTTTAATTTTTATTATGCTACGAAATATATAGGTACCTAATTAAGTTCAAATCCCATAACAAGTCCTTTTTTTCATAGTAAGGCATTTTTTTCATAATGAGGCCTTTTTTAAAATTTATTTTATAATACTATAAAAACATTGTATTATAGATTATATATTATTAAACAAATTTTCAAAAAGGCCTTATTATGAAAAAAGGCCTTATTATGGGATCCAACATAACATATAATTAACAAGAAACAGTCAATAAATAATAAGTAATACTACTAATATGAAAATTAAATTATATGTTTATTGGTTCACATCTTTCTTTATATTTAACAAAATCACATTTTAGAAATAAAAATATAAAATAAATCATAAGAAATTTTTTTTAAATTTGCTTTGTATATAGTAATTAATAAGAAACAACCAATAAATAATTAACAATCAAGTTTAAATATATATGGTAATAAAAAATATAATTAGATATGTTTACTGATTGACGTTCATATTTTATTTTCTTTTTTTTTTAAATAAAATCATATTTTTAAATGTACCTGCTTTTTTTAATAAAGCTTTATCCTTAATGACATCATAGAATTTTAGTCAAAACGTTATGCCTCGATCGCGTTCATCGGCAAACGTCGACTCAGCGGTAAAGGCGTCTTCAAAAGTAAAAGTACTATAAAGTAGGACATTTCCGATATTTTTTAACAGTAGGTAGTACGAAGGACAAGGAGGTAAATTGTAGGACATGTCCTACTAAAGTAGGACGATTGGTAACCCTAGTCTAGTATTCAGCTGTCAATATGCTAACAGAGAACAGGTTAATTTAAGCACAGTACATTTTTATTTTATGAAAATGCGAGTAAATATTTGCGAAATTCTTTCATTCTTACGCGCTACACATGTATTAAGGTGTATAACAGAAGGTGGGCATCATATTACAGTATTAAAAGTATAATTTCAGTAGATTTATTGAAGAGTAATTTGTAGTTGAGCAGGTGTTAAATGTCAGGCATTTAATTTTATGTGGTACATCTGAGTGTCGGTCATCTGAATTTACAATATATGGATTATGTTTGTAAATAAGTGCATTATGTTCATTGCCTCATGAAATAAAATTAGTTTTAGTTGGATAGAAGCAGCTAATATTATTAGCTATTATTATTAATATATTAGTGCAGTTTAGTTTTTTTGCGACAAATGTAATGAACAAACTCGCATGGTATCAGTTACTTTTTAACTCAAAATATATTACCATGCCTTCCTCCTGTCTATAACCAAATCTTTTCCAATCTGGACTTAATATTAACTTTCCCTCAATTTTTCTTAAGAAAATAAAAAAACTAAGATGCCTATCTTTGTCCTGTCTTGAATGACATCCAAAAACACTACAATTTGTTCTACTTTGACAGTTTTTCACAACTTCTATCGACATTCTAACAAAAAATCAACACTAGAACATATGTAACAAGTTCAAACAGTACTACAGGCGCCTAGTACAATATTTTACCACCAAACTGCGTATCCGAGCATGTCAGTTCTCAATCATATATTTTTCTAGTTAAGTGTTGAAAGACAAGGGTAGAGAATTACGGTCGTATATTATATGATCTGTTTAAAAGATTGTTATTGTTTATATCAAATAACATGGGCAAATGTTTACACAGACGTTGATAGGCGACTATATATTTTCAGTGATATGGACTTCGTAGGTAATTAGAGTCAAAATTATTTATTTGGGGTTATGAATTACTGGGTTGAAATATGAGTCTTCAAGATAAGTTAAAAGATTTTTGTTGTTAATTGTAAAGCTGATTATTTTTACAACGACAAAAAAAATGGGGTTCAGAGGTCAAATTATTAGTTTAAGAAAAGGCATGGGAAAATCTTGCGAAAGACAGGGGAGTCGCGAGTTAACCATCACCGGAGTCGGACGAACCTCCCAAGCATTTTGGTAGAGAAACCCGGTAGCGTGAAGTATATAATGTATAATGTATAGATTATAATGTATTCAAACTGCCCAATCGGGACATAAACTCATAAGTGGCGCATAGGGCAATTAATTTAACCTCATGCCTATTCTCCTGACCAAAATGCAATTATTTAATCCAATTATTTGTTGTAAGATTTGATTTTTTTAAATTTAGCTTCCAGTGCTATCTAACGATCGTTTTAAATACTATAAAATTTAAACCCCTTTAAAAATTTTAATGACTAACTCAACAACATAAATGAAGTTAATTTAAATTTTCTGTCGTTTGTAGAAGTCGCCTACATCAGGACAATTAATTGAAAGAAGGGCTAGGTAAAGCGTCACATATTACGTCAAACGTCGATATTAATTCAATAAATTATAGTTTTAATAAAAATGATTATTTCTGTAACAGGAAAGATGGGACATTTTATTGAAATGTAAAAATCCCGCTCTCTTGTCTGGTGAAGTGACAAGTGGGTATATAATAGAGATGGGAATTTCGGCTCAGTTAGCGGAATTGGATCAGTGGAGGTCATTCAGTTTGTTGAGCCGACTCATTGATCCGGCTCATTGATCCGGCTAAGTAAACGTGTCCCCGAGAAACAGGTCGGTCAGTTGTCAGTTCTCCCACCGTTCAAGACGGTTGTTGGTTTGCAATATGTAGATAGAACGTCGCTCAGCCGGCTCTTTTATTATATGAACATACAGCGGAAAGCGGAATTGTTTGATGGAGTGGAATAAATGCGATAAAAACGTCGGAGTATTTGCCACTTTATTACCTTTATTCTTGTTAATATTCTTAGTATGAATTCAGGACGTAAATTATGACTTATTGACAAATTCTCTTTCTTTCACTGTCTTCCTCATTATCTTGTAATAAAGAAATAATGAAGTTAAATAAATTAAAATCTATAGATGTGAATTATCTAACATTTTTAACTTTTGCCGGGTTAATAGTAAACAAACAATTCACTTTATGTAGCTACTGTATTTTAAACCAGATGTGCCCTTATAAATCGGACATCTGGGATTTGGGCAATATTTTTATATAGTATGGTTGTAGGAAAGTACAGACTAAAGCTGCATTCAGAGCTCAGTAAATTAACACTCTGTGCGTTATGGATAGTTTTTAAACGAGTGCAATTGGTATGATCGGACAAGCTCGTACTATATCGCTCAACAGTAGTATAGCAACGACAAAGCACGAGCATGTCCGATCATACAAAATTACCTCGTTTAAAAATTATCCATAGCGTACAACGTGTTGATTTACAGAGGTGTGAATGCAGCTTAAGCCTATTAGTTTCAAATAGACTGCCCTACAAATTGATGACAAAATACACTTCATGATACATTACAAGCAGAGTTCTCGCGAAGTTCAACATGACATCGATACAGATCCGGATTACTTCGGTCAATGCTCACAATCGCTCGATCAATCGTATCCTTGAAACTTGAAACTATGCAGTGAGCCGTGAGCCGGCTCATTTCAATTTGGTGAACCGTGTCACTTCAGTCAGTGTACTGAGCCGGCTCAGTGAGCCGGTTCGTTCATGAAGGACCCATCTCTAGTATATAACTAACCCAAGCAGCAGGGCCGGCTCAAGGGTACCTGGCACCCCGATGCAAAATTAGGTTAGGCGCTCCCCACCCCAATATATTTTTTAAATAATTTTTTTCTAAATTTCCTTTTTGGCACTCCCCTTTTACTAGAAGCCTGAAGTACCGCCCAGTAAATAAAGTAGTTTTTTTCTAAATTTCCTTTTTGGTGCCCCCCTTTTACTAGAAGCCTGAAGTACCGCCCAGTAAATAAAGTTGTTTTTTTCTAAATTTCCTTTTTGGCACCCCCCTTTTACTAGAAGCCTGAAGTACCGCCCAGTAAATAAAGTAGTTTTTTTCTAAATTTCCTCTTTGGTGCCCCCCTTTTACTAGAAGCCTGAAGTACCGCCCAGTAAATAAAGTTGTTTTTTTCTAAATTTCCTTTTTGGTGCCCCCCTCCCTTTACTAGAAGCCTGAAGTGCCGCCCAGCAAAAAAAGTAGTTTTTTCTAAATCTCCTTTCATGCCCCCCCCCCCTTTACTAGAACCCTGAAGTGCCGCCAAGTAAATAAAAGTTAAAGGTCACAATACTTGTTACAAAAATGAATATTATTTTAATTAAAGCTATTTTGATATTGTAATAGGCTATAAATTTTTTCTTCGACTCGGCGCCCCTTGTTCGTGGCGCCCCGATGCGGCGCATCGCCTGCATAACGTCTTGAGCCGCCCCTGTCAAGCAGGTACATCAACTTTAATTCTAAACCAGGCCTTTTTAGGGTTTTGTAGGTATGACCAAAAAACCCTTATACCGTCATTTTGTCGTCTGTCTGTCTGTCTGTCTGTCTGTCTGTCTGTCTGTCTGTCTGTCTGTTGGTAAAAATTGTAGCCAAACGGCTAAACCTAGAGAGTTGAAATTTGGCATGCTTATACAACTCTTTGACCCGCACATAGGAAAAATACTAAAACATCTAAAAAACATATCCCCCTAAAAATATAAACAAATAAGTGCTCATCGAAAAAAAAAATATTTTTTTATAATTCTGAGTAGGGTATCAAATGAAAGCCCTTGGTACGTGGATTAACGATCAAATTTTTATTTTTGCAAAATAAATTATTTTGAAGCGATTTTTGCCAAAATTGTGCAAAAAATTTTTTGTCCCACACCCTGTAGCCCAGATGGTTTAAACTAAAAATCTGAAAAAATTCTAAGTAATGTACATTGGTGTGAACCGGAATAGTTCAACAGGAATTTTTGATCAGATTAGGTTTTTGGAAAAAAACGCATTTTTTGTGATTTTTGGCTAATAATGTACACAAGTTATAGCTTTGTAACAAGCAACACTCTAACTTGTGTGGTCTAGGGGTATTTGACACTGACTTTTCACCCATGTAACCCGATCCGATAGGGATCGAACCCTGGAGAAGAGACTATATATATATTTTTTTTTTTTTTTAATTTCTATATTGTTTAAATTATTTTTTCATAATTCTAATTATATTTTGGCAAATGTTGCATTTAATTTTTAAAAGCGTAAATTTAATAGCCAGTGGAAATTGTTTAAATTATAATTTAATTCTGTTTCAATGTACACGAAATCAGAGGGGCGGAACTTATAACAACCAATGGAAGCCATAGGCGCAATTTTGAAATTCTTAATGAACCTTGCTATATAAAAAAAAATACTGCACATATTTAGAAACCTAAATAATGGTATTAGGCGTTCGAATTAAAATTAACAAAAAAAATATTTTAATATAAAATTTGTTTTGGCATCCAAAATAATCATCATTCACTTACTAAATACCTGCAAAACACTGAAATGTGTGAAAATTCACACTTCACATCAATTTTTTAACGAAAAATGTCAATAAATCGTTGCTGGTTAAACTTGTAAGAACTCTGGTGTGAATATCCATTTAGGTACCCATCTACATTTCCATTTTCATATTCGTTTTATTTCGCTTTTTTTAAATCCCTTCTTCTGCCTGTATAGTGATTGACATGTGAACATAAGCAACAGTTTATTTGATTTGAAAAACCATAACAAAAGCTTGTTTAACTTAAGTAATTCGTGGAACATTATGAAATCATATACACGCAAAATGAATGTTTACTTTATTGGTAAATAAGCCGTTAAGTTTGAGTTATCACAAATTTATTCAGAAAATCAGCAATTTTACGCACGAAATCTCTTAAAATCATATAATTTTCATAAACGTAAAAGTGCTGTAAAATTTATTTCACGTTATTTTGTGATATATTACGACTGTTTATAATTTCAACTGTTAATTAACAGTTGAAATATCTAAATATTTACAGTATTTTTTTATATAGCAAGGTTCATTAAGATTTTGAAAATGCGCCTAGGGCTTCCATTGGTTTCCAACATATAATATAATATTTAATATAATATAGATATAATTCCAACATTCCAACTGGTTATTAAATTTACGCTCTTAAAAATTAAATGCAACATTTGCCAAAATATAACTAGAATTTTGACAAAATAATTTAAAGAAAATAAAAATAAAAAAAAAATAACAAATTGTCTCCTCTGCCCGGGAGAGAACCCTAAAATTCTGGGCAGCTATCTAGCATGCTAACCGTTAGACCATGATACGTCTTCTAGTCTAGTGTGTTACATAACTATAACTTTTGTGAATCGTCAACCAAAAACACAAAAAATGCGTTATTTTCCGAAAACATAATCTGATCAAAAATTCCTGTTGTAATATTCCGGTTCACACCAATATACATTACTTAGAATTTTTTCAGATTTTTAGTTTAAACCATCTGGGCTACAGGGTGTGGGACATTTTTTTTTTACATTTTTGGCAAAACGCATAAAATAATTTATTTTGCAAAAATAAAATTTTGATCGTTAATCCACGTACTAAGAGCTTTCATTTGATACCCTACACAGAATTTAATTTTTTTTTTTTTTTTTTGATGAGCACATATTTGTTTATATTTTTATGAGGATATATTTTTTAGATATTTAGTATTTTTCCTATGTGCTGGTCAAATAGTTGTATAAACATGCCAAATTTCAACTCTCTAAGTTAAGTCGTTTGGCTACAATTTTTACCGAACAGACAGACAGACAGATGACAAAATGACGGTATAAGGTTTTTTTGGTCATACCTACAAAACCCTAAAAGGTCCTCACTTCTAAAATACAAGCAATACCTAAACAAAAACGGTCTTCACCACTAAATTTCAAGTGATGACAAAAAAAAATGTTGATGCTAACTGTGGTTTTTCACACGTTTCAGGGTTTTGTAGGTATTTAATAATTGTAGAAGCAACATAATACTAGATGTCTAGGAATAGGTACTGGTCTATTATCTCATCAAAATCAAAAGTTATTTGATAATCACTTATTTGAGAACTAAGGCATTCCATTTAATTTTTTTAAACAAAATTTAAATAATTTGCCGAAAATCCCAGCGTATTTTCTGCATTTGCTCCGTATTCAAGTCTTCATTAGATTAATAAAAAATATATTGATAAATGGCTTAATTTTTTTCAATTTCAAAAACGAATTTCTCACTATTAATGTGTTATTTGTTTTATAAGTATTTTATTACTACAAAAGATTTATTCCTCTTTCATACTTTAAAAACAAATATCTAATAATTTAAAAATTTTGTTAATTCACAGCCTATAATAGTATAATAAAATAACTGAACACTCCTGAAATCCTAACTGATATTAATTCGGTTAACTATTAAAAAAAATAATAATAATAATATTTTTAATTTAAAAAAATACACGCAATCCACGATTAGCTATAAATACCAAAAATCCATAACATTATTAGCCATAATTCAGCCATGAATTAAAAAAATAATTAATTTTGTCAAAAACACAAAAACTGCAATATTTATCAAAAATTCCTCTCGTACGTTTCCGGCTCAAATCAATGTACATTACTTGTAATTTTTTCACATTTTTAGTTTAACTCCTTTGACTAAAAGGGGGCGGGACAAGAACTTTTTAGCACATTTTTGGTTAAAACTAACTTTCAAAAAACTACTTATCGTTTCTTAATCTAAGTCTTAAGAGCTTTCTTTTGATACCACACAATAAATTTTTTTTTAATTATTTTTTTATTAAATATGTAAAATTAAATATGTTTATTCATCATTTTCTATTCTATGCAATAATGTAGGTGAATAATGGAACAGCAAAACAACATTCACTTTTACATAATCGGTTTATTAACAACGAAAACCAATAACACTATCAAATTATTTATTTAAACAATATTTGCTATTCAGTGTGCTTCATCTTTGCACAGTACTTGACTGAAAGGTAGCCAGGTCACAACTGGTTAGCTGAGTATTAATTTCCAACATTTCAATTAGTAAATTCTTAATTCATTCCTCATTAAAAACTATCTTAATCTTTTAAATTCTGTTAATAATCTTTCGGCGCTGATAAATACATACTATTTGTTTATATTAATCTCGAGTTGTGTTTTTTGAACTCTTAGTATTTTTCTTATGTGGGTCGAAGATATGTATAAGCAAGCCAAATTTCAACTTTCTACGTTAAGCCATTTGACTATTATTTGTACCGTACAGACAGACTCAAGAGTGACGTTATAAGGGTTCATATCCAATGTTCCCTCTAAGCCGGAATGGGCACTGGGCGCTAAAAAATTTGACTGAGCAGCTATAATATTCTCGTGGGCAGAATTTTAGAGGAGGAAATAATTTTGAAATTTATACATTTTAGTTTTTAATTAACATATAATTAACATATAGTTTTTAATAATATATATATATATATATATATATATTACAAATTGTAATGTTGTAATTAACAATAGGCATTTAAGCCTAAAAACTTGCAACAATTACTTGCTTTACGTGCGCGAGTGATATTTTAACTGCGCGGCAAGGATGAAAACACTGCGCGCGCACACACACGCGCGCAGCTTAGAGGGAACGTTGGTCATATCTACAAAACCCTAAAAAAGTCCTCACTTCTAAAATACAAAGTAATGCGAACTAAAAAAAGGTCTTCGCTACAAAATTACATTGCGCTAATTATTTTTACATTCATTTGGCACCCTTTGAGTCTAACGGCGGCGCCCGCGTGCACCACATGCTCTCAATGCCCGCTTCCGCCGGCCCTGTTAATTATTATATCACTCACTTTTAGCATCTCTCACTAGTTTTATCTGTCCCTCTCACTTTTAATTCATCATTCTCTACAACAGCGTTCCGCAACCTTTGGTGTCTTATCGACCCAAAAATAATAACAAAATTATAAGGCGACCCATGTGCTTTGGAAAAAAAATGATGCAAGCGCAGGACAATAATTTTATTTTATAAACATATAATAATTTTATACCAGTACATACTAATGACTCTTCTGCTCCTGATTCTCGTTCACCAAATTGTCTACTCTTGCTTCAATTTAGTTAATGCAATCCTCAACGTTGTGTCAATGTTTTGAAGTCGATTTCTATATTTATTTTTAATTTCAGTCAGAGCTGAATTTTCTTATACACAAGTGGTCGCAAGTCACGACACATTTTTAAATTTCCACGACTCAAAGGTCGCGCCCCAATGGTTGCGGAACGCTGCTCTACTTCAACATTTTAATACTTACCGAACACTGAAATTGAAAAAAGAAAACTAGGCCACTACGTAAAACTGTAGATGCATTTGATCACACCATAATATAATAAATTTATGCAGTGACAATTAATAATCCGTTTTAAATTAGGTTTTGCATTCTTTTAAGAAATATTTCCTCAAAGTGAAACTGCCTCTTTAAATCTGCTAATATAAACGCTAATCATTCTTTTTTCTTTGTTACAGAAATTTAATTAGTCGGAAATATATGAATAAAACATATCCATCAAACAAGCAATGCTTTTAACTTTTTAAATTCAGAATAAAAAATACCTACCTATTGTGGTAATTAGATCCACAGTTTTAATCTCTTAATACATTTATTTAGTAAATAATATGAATAAAATTGAAATATAATGTGAATATCAAACATTTCAGGATTTCGTAGACATGCGTGGGACATTTTTATTGTACGTGGCTTACCTTTTATGTTTTTACAAACGACCACTAGATGGTGTAGTATCCTGCCTTATATCCTATACTATTTGATTACACTAGGAATAGGAATTGATAATCAAACACAGTATTATTTCGTAACTCACTCGCCGCAATCCAAATAACAACTGAATATCATGGTCATCTAACCAATTAATTCAACTCATTATCTAAGGTGGCGGATTACTTTATTTTACCGTTAACTGATTACGAGCCTATACACTACAGATGGCAATATTGAAATGTGTCATTACTATATATATTCGTAATATTTTACATTTGTTATTGTGAAATCAGTGGCAGCGTATAAATTGACCGTGAAGGTTTTCGTTGGATGATTTTTTACGATTTTAGTAAAGGCCTAACTCAACAACATTGCATAGATTCGCTTTGTTTAACTTTTGGTAATAAAGCAACATCAGAAAAGACTGTTTACAATTGGTTTGCAGAATTTCGTCGTGGTCGTGCGTCCGTTAGTGATGAATCTTGTGAATGTCGACCAAAATCGTTCGTATTGATTGGTGTAAGGGAATGCTAAAAATATTCAACCTAGGCACTGCAAAATCCGTATACAATATCGTTAAAGGTGACGAAACTTGAATTTATTCATATGAACTAGAAACTAAGCAACAATTCCCTGTTTGGGTCTTCCAAGATGAACCGAAGGTTCTTAAGCTCATGTAGTCCGAGGACCTCCTCTTGAACAACATTTTTTTTTTTGCGGACCCTATCCCAACCCTACGCATTTTACATCGTTCTTGAGACTTAATTTCTGGCTTAATAATCTTATAGGCACTACGTTATAATAAATATTGGTAAAAATTTATCGCTGGTTATTTTAATAAATGGTCTTGTGCATTTATAGAGATGAACATTTTTATTAGCATATAGAATAAAAACATAAAATGAATAAAAATAGTTGTAAAATGAATTGAGAAAGTTACAAATTATAATACGTTAAACTCATACAAACATTTTTTGGTCAAATATTGGTCAAAATAGATCTTATTATAATATGTTTTCTGCAAATAATTTGCAGTTGAATAAAAATAATTAAATTTTTACTAATTATTGTTTAGTTATGTCAATAACTAGTCAGGTAACAACAAATAAAAAAAGTTTTGACCATGAAGGATTTTTATTAAATGAGTTATTTGTTTCGCGGACCCCCGGTAATGGCTACGCGGACTCGCAAGTGTCCGCGGACCCCATTTTAAGAACTACTGCTTTAGAGGATTGGAGAACAGTTAATGCTAAATGGTATACAATAATTTGTTTGCCAGAAGTCATCGACAAAATCAGGAAAAACAACCAAAAACGTCGCCTCATTCTTCATCAGACAATGCAAGTTCCCACACAGCACGTCAAACAATTGATTATTTGAAGAAGAAAAACATCGAATTAATGTCTTATTGCCCGTATTTTCCTGATTTATCCCCTAACGACTTTTTTGTTCCCCAATGTCAAACAAAAAATACGTGGACAGCGATTTTCATCGCCTCAAGAAGCTGTTGAAGCCTTCGAAAACAATGTTTCCGAGGTACCAACTTCAGAGTGGAAACAATGTTTCGAGAATTGGTTTGAACGCATGCAAAAGTGTATAAATCTTAAAGTCGAATATTTTGAAAAGCAATAAAACAGTTTGTTCAAAAAAAAATGTCTTTCTTAGTTTTTGTAAAAGGTATAAGCTGTTCACTTTTGTAAGAACACACTAGATCTGGTTATTTTGGTTACTTTTATGGTGTGTTACTGACTTTAAATGTCAATTAAAAACCTTCCTTACGCTGTAAAACCGACTTTAGGTTGATAAGGTTATGATCACTATAATTAAGATATCATTTTTCATTATGACATATGTCAAATGGATCGACATTTTAAAAAAGTCACATTTTTTAATACCAACATGACATACAGCTTCAAATGTGCAAACTATTGAAAAAAAAATTCCCTCTTAGTTTGTTCTTACAAAAGTGAACAGCTTATAGCCCTAGTATTTCACTTGGTTACTCTTCGCAGTAAGCATACGTCATGTATATTTTTTTATAAAATTTTGTTTGTTAACCGAGCATTCATTTGATATCCCTCTCATAATTTAAAAAATATTAACTACTCTTTAACTATTATCTGTCTCATTTTGTAATACGGAACTAACAGGAAAAGTTCATTTTTTATGTTGTATATTGACAATACATTTATAATATTATCATAGTATTGGTTCACACGGATACGCCAAAGTCTGTTTACACCACAACAGTCACCAAAGTAACCAAATCTAGTTTCCTATTACAAATTGAGACAGATTATACCCGCCTTACTTAAAAACAAAATTAAACAACCTTAAATATTTGAATCATTTATTTAAATGGTCTACTAACATTCACCATACAAATTTGATAATTTTATTTGATATATTTTATAAATTAGATATATTAGTTATGGCACATAGTCATATAATTTATAATAAATAACCTAACATTAATAATCTAAAAGCTTTAGAAAGCTTTAGCCATTGGTCGCCATTTTTAACAATATGATAAAAAATATTTAGACCATTTTGGTCTAAAATATTTTATAAGCTTCCTTGCTACACGCGATAATTGACAAAATATAACATGTGCGTTAATGACGTTCCATCAGCGCTGATAATCAGTTAATGATAAACAGTCATCAGTTAATGATTGGTATTATAAATATGACAAATCGTTTTTGAAATGTATAATTTTAGCTCAGATTTAAACCAACTGTAGTTAATACAAAAACCATTTCGAAAAGTGTGACATCTATCGACTTTTTCATAAACATCGTATGGGATAAATTTTGCCCAACAACAAACTATTATATTTGGCTAATATGGTCGAAAGACCAACGGCCAATAAAACAATAAATAAAAAAAAAAACTATTATATTTGTTGTATACAAACTTCTATATCTGCGCAACAATACGAGTAACGAAGATTTATAGGCTATTCCAAACGTTTAGGAGGAACTAGATTTTGAAATCTAGTAATTTTTATCTATTAATTCGGACTTTTGGTCATTTTGTTTAAGCTTTGTAAATCATACTCACACTGAAAATTGTAGATTAAATTGTTTGTGATTATTAAATGTGCTTTTCATAGCGTTTTAATTTTTTGTCAATCTTAATAAAAAAAATCCATTTATTTATTTTATTTGTCTTTAAAATACATAAAAATGTGTCATATTTTTAATGTCATTCGTTTCCATGGTTTCACTGTTGGAATTTTAAATTTCACATACCAAACGTAAAACATGAAATATCCCAAGTAAGGTTCTCGTGACAACCTAAAAGAACGAAATTCCCATTTAGTTCCGACTAAACGTTTGGAATAGCCTGTAGTGCCGCCTAAACGTTTGGAATAGCCTATATATTCCAATTTTAAATAAATAAATTGTTTTTAATTCGGTAGTAAATTAAATATTTTAGTTCTTCAACAATTCGACAGATATCTTTCACCATTTAATCAAATCAGCTGTTTGAAACGTCACATTTTCTATTTGTGTGAAAAACAATCAACTACCGACATCTATTATTCATAATTTGCACTTCATTGTAACTTTTAAAAACCAAAAATTTCGTTCATTGCTTTGAGTTGTAAATTAACAAAGTATTCTGTTTAAATGGTATTGATTAGGACAATACATACTCCACAAAATCAGCAAATGTTAAATTTGATATTAATATTTAAATTTAACAATTACTCATCAAGTTAATGCTTGTTAAAATTGTATGAAGTATTCGTCCTATACCACATTCCAAACAAAATACTACATTAATGCCCTGAATAGGGGACTAGGTACCCAAAATATAATTCTGTGCACCTAATCTTAGTCATAAATACACCTAAATGTTGAAAATAATATAACACACAAATTATATAATCAACTTAAAATATTAAACTGAATAAAATTTTATAAAAAATATCTCCACTTCTTAAAACCAGAAAACAATACTCTTGTACGACAATATTGTTTATGCGAACACCGTTATTTTGAACTTTTGCCATTGCTGGTAGTACTAGGCTAGAATAGTACAATATAATGAGTATTAGTATCAAAAAGATATAATACTTCATGAGATATATAAAATTCTTTCGGACGTTTCGGAAACTGCTCAACGATCTGTTTCCGTCTTCAGTGATCACGAGAGTGATAAACATTTCAATTTACTTCGAGTTTTCATACCGGGTATTGTAAGAGTGAGACCAAGTTATAGGTGTGTTGTTATTGGTTGGGTGGTTGGGGTCAGCTAGAGGTAGGGACGGGACTATCTGCGGAATATTAACGACCGGATTACGGTTGTTTGTCACAATTTTGTGTGGTAATGCGTTGTTTGTTACCGGATTAGTAACTTGAGGATTAGAAAGGTTGTTTTGAATAATAGACAGCCAGAGTTGAGGAAATTCTATGCTAGCTTGGCTGACAGTATCACTCTGGGTTTCTATTATTCAAAACAGCTTTGGAAAGCTGTGAACTGTACCGAGTTATGTGAGACTGTCCCGTATTAGCTATCAACACATTAGTATTGACATCTAAAATCGTCCTGAAGACATATATTGTCCCGCATTTCCCAGATCCAGAAACAGGTTGCTGAGGCCAAGTAGGTCCTCTCGCTTACAAATATATGTTCTTCACTGGTCGCGCTAGTGCGCTCGGAATATAAGCTGTCGACCCCGTAGTACAAAATATATTTTTTTTTAATTCTATTCAGTTTAATTTAACATATCATTTCAAAATTGGAGACAACAAAAAGTTCATTAAGGCAAAGATAGTTCCATGAACATCGAAAATATCCGGCAAATTTTTAATATAACTAACAATATAAATACAAAACTTATCAAATATATTATGTTAACAAATAAATTTTAACTTGATATTTATTTAATAACTGGTTAAATCAAAACATTGTGAATTTTCACTATTTTTTTAAATTAATAGACATAGCTGTAACCTCTAAATGCAGTAGTAGACTAAGTTCAGTTCCCTAGACATGGTTCTCATTGCGGGCCCTACCAATAAAACAAAACATATAATAATGAAAAAATATCAGGTGATTGCAAAAGTTCGTGGCCGTGTAATAATGACTGTACCCGTGATTTGGTGAATAGTAATCCACGGATTTCGACTGAAGAGATTGCTGAGAAGTTATGGTAAATGTTGACAAATCGACAGTATTTCTCCATTAAAAAAACTTGGCTATACTTTGAAACTCGATATATGGGTCCGCACATTTTGACAGAACGGAACAAACTGAAAAGTGTTTTCACTGCCGTTTCTCTCCTTGCCCGTCAACAAAATGAACCTTTCTTGGATCGAGTAATAACTGGAGATGAAAAATGGATTATGTATCACAACATAAAAAGAAAAGGAAGCTGGAAGCATGGGAGTGAACGAGCAGAATCTTTGGCAAAAGCAGAATTGCATCCATTAAAAGTGTTGTTATGTGTCTGGTGGGATTGCAGAGGAATAATTTATTTCGAGCTTCTTCCACGTGGCAAAACAATAACTGCGGAGAAGTACTGTGAGCAACTCACCCAACTCAATGTGGAAATCCAAGCAAAACGTCAAGTTTGATTAATCGAAAAAGCATCATCTTTCACCACGACAACGCTAGACCACATGTCGCTCAATAAACACTGCAAAAACTTAGGGGGTTAAAATGGGAAATCCTCCAGCACCCGCCGTATTCCCCTGACCTTGCCCCTTCAGATTTTCATCTGTTTCGTTCTCTTCAAAATAATTTGTATGGCAAGAAAATTGTTTCTGTGGAAGAAGTCAAAAACTACCTTACTGCTTTCTTTAAAGTTAAACCACCCAGTTTCTACAAAGAAGGAATCAAAAACTTGTAAAACGTTGGGAGACAGTTATAGAAAATGATGGGGAGTACATTATTGATTAATAAAAATATTTTTCCACGAAAATGTGTTTTATTTAATTTTATTTCAAATCGGGCACGAATTTTTGCAATCACCTGATATACTAAAACCGAAATATATAGAGCAATATATTATTTAATTTTGTGGACTTTCATCTTCTGTATTTTTATTTTATTAATATTCATTATATTTATTTAAAAAATGCAGACTAGTTTCGGTTTTCTCCATTTTAAAAGCAATGATCTCATTTTTTTGAATTGTCATTGTTTTCCATTTCGCCATTAGTTTTAAAATAAAAAAAAGCCGAAATTGGTTAGACTTTTTTTAAATAAAAGCATTGAAAATTTACAATACTTTTCAATTAACCAGTTATTAAATATTAAGCATTTTTATTTTAAACGTTAAATTAATAAATTAAAGTTATATTATATTAAGTTATAACTTAAAAAAAAAAACAATGAACAATAGAAATAACATTTCTTACAGTCGTTCATAAGACGCCTCTAGTAACTAACAAATCACTAATAGTCTCAATTTTAAAATGATATAACCAACTCAAAATCCTAACAAACGGGTGCTGAAGCAGAATTTTTGAAAACTTGAAGTTTTGAAATTTGGAATAACAGTGGTCTTGAAGAAAATTTGTGCGTGTTTCAAAGTTTGATAAAATAATAATAAAAATTAAAAATAAATTTAGAACAATCTAAGACCTGTAAGATATATATATAACTAGTACAGTCGGTATAAACTTATACTACTAATGAAGATTGTTTTCAAATCGAAATGTTTAGTTTCAAAACATATTGAAGGCAAAAAATTTCGTGATTCTTCCAAGATTGGATACTTAAAATTCCTAGATTTTTAATGTAAATTAGATCCTGATATTTTAATATTTATATTTGGGTCAATCCATAAATTCGTGCTTATTTTTTAGAATAAATTTAAGATTCAAATAAAACGTACATTTTTTTAATATTTAATATATCTTGGGCTTACAAGCAAAAGGCATTAAGTCAAAAAAAATTGATTTTGAGTAATTTGAATTTTAAAGTTTGAATGCATTTAATGTGTTTAGTATTTTTTTCTTTTATTCTTAAGTAGATACATATTAAAACACATGACTGAAGATAGTAATTGTCTTTTTCTAAAAGCCAATATATTAAAATAGCCATTAAAATAATTAAAGTTTAATTAAACGTATCCCTTACTGCATTTTGCTAGTAAGGAATTTTGCTTTATTGGGAATAAATTGAAACTTAAATTGAGATTAAAGCCTGGAACAGAATGCACAGCGCGCTACGCCGTCAGCGTGTCGTCAGTTGCGACGGCGTTGCTGAGAACGCCGTTGAATTTTCGCCTGCCCACAATGCAATCATTTTTAACGCCGTCAAGTGTCACGTGACAACCTATATCTGTGTTTATACGTGCGCTTTCTTTTATTAAAAGTACAATGGATGATGAAGACTTGTGTGTGATGTTATTTATGTTGTATGCAAGTTATTTATACATACAAACACTTTACCATTCAGTAAAAACTGAGGTTAGGTGTTCTGCGTCAACGTTCAACGGCGTCAAAAGTTGGAAGTTAATGAACATTCAGTATCAACGGCGTTCGAACGCCGCAGGGCGTTGTTCATTCTGTGCACTTGCGTAGTACAGCCTTGCTTTTAACTATGCGCTGACAGTTTGCGCCGTCCAACGGCGTCAACGCGCTGTCAAACTCGCTGCATTCTGTTTCCCACTTTAGATGTTTTTATTTCGAAAACATACTCTTTGCCTACAAAAAAAAAAGAATTATTTTATAGATGAATTACAAGATTCATCTTCGACAGATCCAAAACTGCATTTTTGAAACCATTTCTATGCAGTTCTTGTACCAACTGTATTCTCTCCATGAAGACATATAATTTACGTAGTACTTTCACTACAGAAAAACAAAATTTTGAAAGCGTTGCGTTTGTAACAGATTAATTTCCATTTTTAAGGGCTCTATTAGTTAACTTATTTAGGGTTCCACGACATTTGAACATGCGACAGATTAACATGCGACCCTTTAACATGGACAGATTAACATGCGACAGATGAACATAGACATAGACAAAAATAAAAATGAAATGTGAGATCAAATGTCGTGTGTTCAATTGACATATGTTCATTTGTCGCTATGATAATATGTCACAGTGTTCATTTGTTGTGTGTTAAATGTGTCTATGTTCATCTGTCCATGTTAAAGTGTAGCATGTTAATCTTTCGTATGTTCACATGTCGGGACACCCCTATTTAGCACAACGATTGATAAATTAATGAAAAATCAACACCATACTATGCAGAAAAAAATTGACAATACGAACAAGAATAATAAAATACTTGAAAAATACGCACGAACTTATGAACTTACTTGATATCAACATAAATTTAATAACATATTAGCATTTTTTTTTATTATTATTGTTATTATGATTACGTCTTGCCATCTTTCAGCTAACTTCATATTTCCATTCGCCCAAAAATTCTCAAAAAAGATAATTGTAATTATAATAATTAAGACCACTGTACACTAAATTTGAAGAATCAAAATAAAAAATTGTTAAAAAGAAGAAACTAGTATAGCAAGGTTAAATTTTAATAGGATTTTAAAGATTAATAATACTGATCTTTTTGTACATAGTTTTAAAATTATAGTTTAACAAATATATTTTAAATTTGAATCAATTTAATTTGAAATAAAGCTACAATAAAAATACTATTAAATAAAAATACAAAACTTTTAATCTAGGATAAATTGACCTTAAACCAAATTAAATTGATCCAGTTATATAAAACTCTTACATAAAAAACAAGTTTAAAACGCCATCAAATTCATTTGTCAAAATTTTTGCTTTAATTTAATATCTGCATCAAATTTTAGATTTATTCAAAAACTATTTGAAGACATATAACTAATATGTAATCAAAACAAAAGTTGAACTGTTAAATTATTTTAAATTTGATAGTAGAAAAAAGTTTGATGGAAGTTGGACAGAAATTTGACAGCCTTAATTTCACAGTCAAGTGTGTAACATCAAATAGGGCTTGTATATATGTACATATGACCAAACAAGACTTCAAACTATCAACCATACGAAAATGCAAGAGTTTGACATGAATTTGATAGTCTTAATATATAGTCATGTGTACAAAATCAAATGGGACTCTTTGTATGCATGTACGTGCGATAAACAGGACTATCAAACATAAATAAATTTGGTAAACAATTGTTAAACAAGAATTTGATACAAGTTTGACAGTCTTAATGCCTAAGCATGTATACAAAATCAAATGGGACTTTTATATGTATGCACACATTATCAAACTGAACTTCAAATTGTCAAATTTGATAGAAATAATTGTTAAACCAAACTTTGACTTAAGTTTGACAGTCGTAACCTCAGATTATGTGTACAAATCAAATGGGACTTTTTGAATTTATGCACACATAATCAATAAGACTTCTGTCAAATGTGAGTAAATTTGATAGAAACCATTTTTAAAATAGACTTTGATAGTCTTAATAAGAGATAATGTGTACAAAATTAAATGGAACTTTTTGTATTCACGTATAGGTCATTTCATTGGTTTAAACGGAACTAAACAAGGTTTTCATATTTTTTAGTTGTCACGAAAACAGAGCATGGCTAGATTATTTCTTGTTTCAAGTTGGTATGTATTATTAAGTGATATTTATTATGCCAAGGCTCGATCTCCTACACCTAGATGAGGGGTGAATGATTGTGAAAATGGGAGTAATGTTAACATTCTCGCCTGAATAATATCACCAACGAGGACTTAAACTAGCATCCTCACAATTCAGACTGTTTTAATCAGTGAAGACTGCGCGATTTAACGAGCTCGGCCACTCCGTTGGCTTTTTTACATTTTTGGAAGACCTAAAAATGAGACTTTTGTATTAAAAATGACACAAAAAATCAAAGTGTAATGAAAATGACACCTTAACAATCACCTTAACATAAAAATTCTTATTGTAAGTATGCTTTACAAAGCTTAAATAATATGGTCAAAAGCTCGATTCAATCAGTAAAAGATAGTTCAAAACCTAGTTCCGCTTAAACGTTTGAAGTAGTCTATAAATATGATCAAACAATCCTTCAAACTGTCAACTTACGTTTGATCAAATTTGATTAAAACAATTATTAAGTTAGTTTAACGTAAGTTTGATAGTCTTAATGTCAGACCATGTGAACAGGATCAAATGGGACTTTTTGTACCCATATCGCATCATCGAAGAGGACTTCAAACTGTCAAACGTAAGTAAATTTAATAAAAAAAAAAGCATTAAGTCAGTTTGACGTAAGTGTGACGCAAGTTAGACAGTCTTAATGTCAGATCATGTGTACAGAATCAAATGGGACTTTTTGTATGCCATGTACACATGATTAAATAAGACTTCAAACTGTCAAATGTAAGTAAATTTGATAAAAACAAGTGTTGAGTTAGTTTGGCGTAAGTTTGGCAGTCTTAAAATCAGATCATGTATACAGAATCAAATGGGACTTTTTGTATGCCATGTACGCATGATCAAACAAGACTTCAAACTGTCAAACGTAACTAAGTTTGATAAAAACAAGTATTGAGTTAGTGTGGCGTGTGTTTGACAGTCTTAAAATCAGATCATGTGTACAGAATCAAATGGGACTTTTTGTAGCCGTGTCACATGATCGAAGAAGACTTCAAACTGTCAAGCGTAAGTAAATTTAATAAAAAAAAGCATTAAGTCAGTTAGACGTAAGTGTGACGCAAGTTAGACAGTCTTAATGTCAGATCATGTGTACAGAATCAAATGGGTCTTTTTGTACCCATATCGCATCATCGAAGAGGACTTCAAACTGTCAAACGTAAGTAAATTTAATAAAAAAAAAAGCATTAAGTCAGTTTGACGTAAGTGTGACGCAAGTTAGACAGTCTTAATGTCAGATCATGTGTACAGAATCAAATGGGACTTTTTGTATGCCATGTACACATGATTAAATAAGACTTCAAACTGTCAAATGTAAGTAAATTTGATAAAAACAAGTGTTGAGTTAGTTTGGCGTAAATTTGGCAGTCTTAAAATCAGATCATGTGTACAGAATCAAATGGGACTTTTTGTATGCCATGTACGCATGATCAAACAAGACTTCAAACTGTCAAACGTAACTAAGTTTGATAAAACCAAGTATTGAGTTAGTGTGGCGTGTGTTTGACAGTCTTAAAATCAGATCATGTGTACAGAATCAAATGGGACTTTTTGTAGCCGTGTCACATGATCGAAGAAGACTTCAAACTGTCAAGCGTAAGTAAATTTAATAAAAAAAAGCATTAAGTCAGTTAGACGTAAGTGTGACGCAAGTTAGACAGTCTTAATGTCAGATCATGTGTACAGAATCAAATGGGACTTTTTGTATGCCATGTACACATGATTAAATAAGACTTCAAACTGTCAAATGTAAGTAAATTTGATAAAAACAAGTGTTGAGTTAGTTTGGCGTAAATTTGGCAGTCTTAAAATCAGATCATGTGTACAGAATCAAATGGGACTTTTTGTATGCCATGTACGCATGATCAAACAAGACTTCAAACTGTCAAACGCAACTAAGTTTGATAAAACCAAGTATTGAGTTAGTGTGGCGTGTGTTTGACAGTCTTAAAATCAGATCATGTGTACAGAATCAAATGGGACTTTTTGTAGCCGTGTCACATGATCGAAGAAGACTTCAAACTGTCAAGCGTAAGTAAATTTAATAAAAAAAAGCATTAAGTCAGTTAGACGTAAGTGTGACGCAAGTTAGACAGTCTTAATGTCAGATCATGTGTACAGAATCAAATGGGACTTTTTGTATGCCATGTACACATGATTAAATAAGACTTCAAACTGTCAAATGTAAGTAAATTTGATAAAAACAAGTGTTGAGTTAGTTTGGCGTAAGTTTGACAGTCTTAAAATCAGATCATGTGTACAGAATCAAATGGGACTTTTTGTATGCCATGTACACATGATTAAATAAGACTTCAAACTGTCAAATGTAAGTAAATTTGATAAAAACAAGTGTTGAGTTAGTTTGGCGTAAGTTTGACAGTCTTAAAATCAGATCATGTGTACAGAATCAAATGGGACTTTTTGTATGCCATGTACACATGATCAAACAAGACTTCAAACTGTCAAACGTAACTAAATTTGATAAAAACAAGTATTGAGTTAGTGTGGCGTGTGTTTGACAGTCTTAAAATCAGATCATGTGTACAGAATCAAATAGGACTTATTGCATGCCATGTACACATGATCAAATAAGAGTTCAAACTATCAAACGTAAATAATTTTGATAAAAACAATTGTTGAGTTAGTTTGACGTAAGTTTGACAGTCTTAATGTCGGATCATGTGTACAGAATCAAATAGGACTTATTGCATGCCATGTAAACATGATCAAACAAGACTTCAAACTGTCAAACGTAAGTAAATTTGATATATAAAAATGTTAAATTAGTTTGACATAAGTTTGGTCTTACTGTCGGATCATGTGTATAGAATCAAATGGGACTTATTTTATATCATGTACACATGATCAAACAAGACTTCAAACTTGTCAAATATAAGTAAATTTGATAGTATATTGTAGAATTTGAAAAAAGAATTGAAGAAATACACCATATTTTCAAATAGAACTATTAAATATGCATTGTCATAATTTTTATCGCCTTTGAATTTAAAACTTTGACAAACTTATTTGATGTATAAAACAAAATTAAAAATCAATCTTAAGGTTTTTTTGGATTAACTTAACCTAATTTTAAATCACATTTTTCGTTCGTAATGTTCACATAAGAGTACATTTATCAATATGAGGACAGCATCCAAATCGCTTGTACACTGGATGAGGTGGAACAAGATGCAGATCGTCCTCTTCGTCCTCAGCCCCTGAGATACTCATCTCCTCTATGCTGAAGGTGTCAGTCAACTCTTGTTGCGCTCGACCCTCCTTGGAACGGTTCACAGGGAAAAAATTAACGATATCTTCTTCACTGCAAAGGATCATAGATTTTTAGTGAAAAGCAGAATGAAGGAAGAGAATGGAGGGATCACACATAAGAATCATTATGGTAAAGAGGCTATAACGGTAAATAAAAATTGTAGACAGATTAAATGTCGCTCAATAGGAGATTTCGCAAAAGATTAGAAGATAAGTTGAGAGTTACCTGTGAAGATCTGATACATAACAAACTTCTAACAAAAAAAAAAAAAATCAATGCAGTGGCGGCTCCTAATAAAGAGCCAAGAAGCCATGGCTCTACCATTGCAAAATTATGGTAACACCATCACAAATTAATCATTGAAAAGCTATTATTTCCCTTAAAAATACCGATAAATACAAATAAACATAGACGCGTTTAAGTACGGAACGCTGCTATTGCCATGTATTTGAGGCGACGAAGCTCACTTTATATTTATTTAGGCAGGAGAGCCATTTCAAAACTGGCTCCGTTTTCAGGCGTTTAGATCAGCGGTTCTTAACCATTTTATACTCTGGACCCCCCTAAAACTCGCCTAAAATATTTTCTGGACCCCCAAGAAAATTTTTGAAATAATATTTTATTAACGGAATAAAAATGCATTTTATAATATAATCCATATATCAACATACCAACTATGAATTTCTATTTATTCTATTTTCTTTTAATTTCGGGACCCCCCGAAATTAGTTTAGATGACCTCCGGGAAGAGCTGGCGGATAGAGCGGGTAGTCAGATCATGCAGCAAAATTACATTAAAGCGAGCCAACTGAATGGCACGTTAGTTCGAGTTACGGTTGCATATAGATGCATCGCATATTAGAGTATTTTTTTACTGTGCCGTGTCGTATGTGTTGTTTTGTGTTACTATTAGAAATTAACAGTATCAGTATTCATTTGAAAAAAAAAACATTTTCTTCGAAATAAAACAACTAGGAAGACCGCTACCGGATTTGGACATTTCAAAAACTCTTTTAGATAACTTACTTAAAAAACAATTTAATTTGCGAATACGACGAAAAGCAAGATGTTTTTTGTTTTCCTTGCGGTTTATTCGAAGAATGTTATTACGGATTTAGTGCATATCTGGGAAAAAAATTAAAATACATGAAAAATCGGCGGAACATATAAACAATGTTTTTAATTTTCTATGCGTGGCAAATCAAATATTTTAACCCAGTTGAACTCAACCTATAGATAGGCAGTAGTAGAACACAACGAAAGAGTTGACAAAAACAGGTATCTTTTAAACATAATCATAAATTGTGTTCGATTTACAAGACAACCTGCTACCTGAGATTTTAGTAAGTCACTTCCATTTAATTTAAGTATCCAAATTTAGGTAGATAAAAACCCGCGATAAGTACTTATGATAATAATAATGATAATAATATTTATTCGTGTTATATACAATACATAATGTTTACACATGTCGAAAGAATAAAAAATACGGGATTACAATAAACACATTAAAAGTCATAAAGAGTCCTAATAGTAAAATATAGTTACATTCATATTATTAAAAGTCTACATCATAGAATCAAATAAAAGTAAAACTTATAAAAATAAAAATTAAGATAAAACTTATAAAAATAAAAATTAAGATAAAATTTATGATAAAAATTAAGATTAAGATGCACTTATTGCATTTTTCATTTTTAAATGACTACTCAATTTGTCTACATTAAAGTTTTTGTGTCGGTGTTTTTAAATTGGTAATAAACGAGGTAATAAATTACTGCAAGCTGAGCTGATTCGAAAATTTGAGTAAAATGGGGGTAAAAAGGGGATATTTGGGTAAAACAATGAAGGGGATTGGCCAGAGATTGACCACTCATTATTGTCACGAGCTGCCACTGATTCAGTGTATAACATATGCGATATTTTTACCTATCTTCTGTGTCCCACTCCACGAGGGGCTGTTGCTCCTTACAGGGTGGTATCGGGAGCCTCTGTATTGGGATGAGATGTGGTGGAGGCCTATATTCCTGCGCCCTGTGTAACCGACGCGCAGACTCAATACGCTGTTCCAATCTACGAGCCAGTTGTTTATTACTGTAGCCAGCTGTGCCCCCTGCAGTAGTAGAGGAGCCCACTACTCCACCACTGCAATTCACGCGTGGACTTCCCAATGACGCGTTCGAACCACTCGAGCTATCACTGGTCTGAAAAAATTAACAAGTTTTAAAATCACATTATAAAGATCTTTTAAGTTAAGTTCAAAATGACGTCTATGTAGTCGGTTCAATGGAAAACCAACTTGGCGCATAGTGCGGAATATTAGAAAGATGCCTTTTGGTAGTGTTCTATGACAGCAGTTCTTAACGGCGGCCACGATGTAGAGATGTTTCAAAATGTAAAGAGCCACTGCTCTGACGTCATCATGCGCAACCTTGACAATACATTGGCGTGGCAATTATGCATTGTAAATTTATAAGGCGTATTGAGACACTATTTATTTTATAGAAAAAATACATTTTACCTTCATGAAAAGTCGTATATGACTTAAATAATTTCAACATAAATTATTTACTTTATATTTAATGTATGTATATTTATAATTACAATTAACATGTATATTTATAATATTAAATTAATATTATTAATTAATATAATACTTACTGTATAATTTTCTTAGAACGTTTATGAGAAAAATCCTGGGTTAATTGAAAATTATAGAACAAAATTTAAAAAACCTGCTTTAATTTATTAAAATAATCCAAATAATATTACAAATAATATATCAAAATAATATTATAAACATATTCGATCCTGGCTGTGAATCACCTTTCCCTTCTTACCAAAAGTTTTGGATGGTTCGCTTTCCATGTTCCGTGAAACAATAAGTAGCTATAATGTAACAAAAAACGAAAAAATTAGATTGTGGTTATATAACCTAACTTTTATTTATTATAGAAACTATATTTACCTTAAATATTAATCAATTAGTAAACAGTAATAACTTTTCTTAAAAGCTATTTCTAATCAACAGCTAGAAACTTCTGAATTATAAGAAATTATCACACACTAACAAATGTCATACAACAGCGTTAGACGTACGTCTATGATGCGTCTATGAAACAGAATATCACTTAAATACACCCCTCCAATATGCAGTTGGACTCGTCTGGACGAATTTTGGTTTACTGCGCAAGGCAATAGACTGGCTCTTTACAATTTGAATTCACTCTATATCTTGGGGACAGTGACGGTGCTTCAAATTTCGCCCCCACCCTCTGCAAACTGGTACACTTGGTGGGTTCGGGAAGCAAGCTCGAAGTGCTCCAAATCACGTTTAACTCCAGAGCCTTCGCGAAAAGGGTTAAACGCGGTCTGGAGCTAACCGGGTGACTCAAAAGACTCCGGATCCACTCTTAGTAACCAGAAGCTAACTGGAACCTACCCTTTTACTGTAAAATGGAAAATTATCGACCAAACTATATAAGTTATCAATAAAAAGATGAAGGGGCCAGCGAGTGACCCTTTAAAATTCGTACAGAATTGAGGAAAGCTGCAGTGTAACCACTAATACATTCTATGCACACCCTTCAGCGCGTCTCCGTCCTGTGAGGCCTTAGCTACGGCGCTACTTGGCGGCCACGAATAAAAAGCAGAATATTAGAACATAGAAACTTCTGAGTGGGTCACGAAAATGTACTTCTCCACGATGATTTTATTAAAATTATGAAGTTTGTGCACTGCGCAGATAATGAGAAACTTGATAAAGCAGATAAAATGACAAAAATAAGACCTTTGTTTAGAAAAGTTGTTTAAATCTTTGCTTAGAAAAGACCCTAAGACGAAATTTGTTTAGATAGCTTGGATAATTTAGTGGAAAATATTCGCAATTCACGTTGTGTACGTCAAAATTAAACCAGTGGCGTAGGGAGACCTCCGCTAGACTTGCCCTCCCATAAAAAAGTAATAATTAAAAAAATATATTTTTTAATTTTTTTTTTTTTTTAATTTAAAAAGTTTTAGGTAAATTTTCAAGAATACATCAAATTATCTTCTATACAAATTTTATCCAAGGCTTGGTTTACTAGTTACGAATTTTTTAAAATTTTAAAGTTTAATAACTTCCGTTTCCGGTTTCGGATTTTCATAATAAACAACAGGGTTCTTCCCAATTATTAGGAGAATTTTTTAGTACCAGAACGAACTCTTTAAGTTAAACCGTTTTTGAGTTATCGTGTATACACACAGACACACACACAGACACACACACACACACACACAGACACACACACACACACACACACACACACACACACACACACACACACACACACACACACAGACACACACACATACGGACGGCACTTCGAAAATAGGTTTTTTGGATTCCCTGGACCATGAAACGTGGTCATCCGTCAAAATCTCGACATCGAAAATTTTCGCGATTACAATACTTGCCCCTTATATATTAAGGTCGGGCAAGTAAAAAGTATAATCCGTATACAGTGCAAAAACAATCAGGCCGACTAATATATAATTTGTTTTGTTGATTTTCATTAAAAAAATCAGCTGTGGCCACCACAGGACCGACCTGCTTTATTAAAAAATTTCTCGAATAAACGTTGTTAGTTTATTTAACTTTTGTTAAATAATTTTTTTCGAAATATTTCTTTGTTGTGAAATATTCGCAAAAATCTTAAAATCGACACGAGTAAATTCCCATTTCTAGTTAACCGATTTTTACCAAGTTGATCCAAGTTGATAATTAATTTATATTATTAAAAGGAACATTATTAAAATACAGTATTACTTTAAATGAATTTATTTAGAATTTATTCATAAAAATTACTCAGTAGAAAACTTATTTTATATTTTTCCGAACTATGGATCTTTGAGTAGGTCTTTTTATTGCATTTTATAAAAATCCGCACAGTTTTCTTTATAATTTACTTTAATCTCTAATATTGTTTTTAATGTGTTTACATCAAGTTGAGTCTAGTCACTTGTCCAAAAGCTGTTCATCAACGAAGGTACTCTTTCTGTAAATTTTTCGAGAAAAAAAATCGGGATACAAGGCGGAAATTCGGGACTGTCCCAGCCAATTCGGGACGTATGGTCACCTGACTTATAGGCGCTGGCAACAGTCTTTCTACGTGTTTGTATTCTTAGAATATAAAACTTACGATTCTTCAACTATAACACTGACACAAAGGAAATTGTGCAAAGTAATACGAAATTGTACAATAATGACAATGATGATGATACAGTATTTTATTTATTTTAAGTTGATAATATAAATAATATTAAACAACAATTTAGTGAAAAATCCTCTCCTTTCTGTTGTTTAACTTATATTCTACGCCACTGACTATTAGTGAATACATGTAAAACACCCTTATAGAGGAAATCTAGAATCACCTGTTGTTCTAATCTATGCACAATACAAACAAAACAAAACTGAAAACTACGCCCTAAAAATTAAATTAAAACCTTTTTTTAAATGATATTGCGCAACATTGCGCAATATGTAATTTAATAAATAATCAGTAAAAAACATAAAAGATTTAACACGAAGTTATACAAGTAGTCCACAAAATGTATTTTAATAAAATTTGTAGCCAAAAGAATAAAAATAATAAGCTATAATAAAATACAAATACAAATTGACCTCAACTTACGCCCATTCGACTTAAAATCATTCTTGAATATCCCAAAAGACAACATAAAAAACTGAACTTAACAACTGTTTAATTCTATACTACTGTACTGCATACATGGGTATGTGCGTCAATACTATATTTTTAACTGGGCCAATTCGACGAGTTATCATAACGAATAGTCGCAAATCGAGGATACGCAGTACGTATTCTTAGACAAAATTTAATAAAAGATATAAATATTTAAGTAAAAGAAATTATTAAAAGAAATGTAAAATGAAAAAAATTAGAGTAAAATCATAGCTAGAGAAATTTTGGGGAAGAAGCAATAGAATCACGAGAATAGACAAATTACTAAATAAAGAGATAAGAAGTAGGATAAAAGTTGAAATAGATGCCTTAGATTGCAAAGAAGAAGAGAGATTAGTGTGGTATGAGCATAACAGTAAAAGATAAGCAATGAATTAAAAAAATAATGTCATTGGAAAATGAAAAAAGGAGAACTCAAAACATAGTGGAGGGTTGAAGTGGATGAAACCATGGAAAGAGGCCTTAAAGACGAAGAATAAGATATTAGATCAGAGTTTGAATGGCAGAAGACATGCAGCATCAACTATAGAAATCCTTAAATATTTAAAAAAATTAATTTGACATGTTTCTACAAGAATATGATTCAAGAAAAATTGAAAATTATTCAATAGTAGGAATACTTTGAAAAAGAGAGACCATTTAATAGAAAAGACACCAGAGGATGACAAAAGATGATAAAAAAAAGAGGCCTGGAAGACGCAGAATGCAAAAACAGATCGGAGTTGAAAGAAGAAATAGAGCGTCAACAATAGAAATTCTTTATATAAATATTTCAAAATTATTATTGTTTTGGCACAATTGTATAAAGTTTCTTCAACAATTACTTGAAAACAAAAAATTATTGACCAATAAGAAGACCGCGAAAAGTTCATCTAATAGACAATTAGGAAACCAGATGGTTTAAAAATGATTAAAATAGGAATGTCTCTCAAAACAGTAATCAATTGATAGAATATCAAATGATTATTGTTGATATATTAGGTACTTGGAAAGATCTAACACAAAGTGTAACCAAAAGATAACCTTGTTGGGTGCTGTCACCCAACAAGAAAGATAGACGAAAACTATTAAAATATCTATCTTGTTGGGTGCTGCCAGCCAGGTTGTCTTTTGGTTACACTTTGGGTTTTCCAAGTACCTAATCTATCAACAGTCATTTGATATTCTATCAATTGATTACTATATTAAGAGATATTCCCATTTTAATATATTTTTCATCATCTGGTTTCCTATAGGAATATCTGTGAAGCAAAATAAATTTAGAAATGTCCCTAGAAACATAAAAGGTTATTAAATAAAGAACTGTTGTTTTCTTTATTTAATAACCTTTTGTGCATTAGCGAGTTTCACGAAGTCAAATTGTCGACAGTTAAATATATCCCTAGAAACATTTTAGAGGGATGAATTTGCAGAAGAACTTGCAATTACTGATAATCAAGATTCCTGGAAAGATCTGGTAAAACATCAAGATACCGGCTTGCGTGAATCAGGCCGAAACTAAACAAAACTAAATTAAAATTTGTCTGTTCGATATGTAAATTTATTAAGTTTTGATGCATTAGTGTGAAAATTGTACAAAACAACACTTAAATCATTCTTTATTTTGACATCTCCAAAACAAAAACAGTATTTTCTTAAGTTAGAAGCTCTAAAATTATTGTTTTAAACATATTTAATATTAACAGAACCACAATTTTTAAAAAGAGTAATATTAATTAAAATTATCTTACACTGAAAGTTTTCTCCTCCTCATTTTTATAAACTTTCGTATCACCACTATCAATACCACTATCTTCCATATTTAACATAAATATCCGTTAAAAACTATGGTAAACAATTATCCCATGTTAATTAATAAATTAATAACTATTTAACAAATTATTTCAGATTGTTATTAGTGAAAATATGTTATATTTTGAGAGAGTAAAATATCCTGCTTCCTCACAGCCACCATTTTGCGACGCACTGAGAAAATCAATATGAAGCTACGACCAGGGCTGATAAAAACAAAATGCAATCTTGTTACGTCATCAAATGCACCGGGACCCACGGTATCTATAAATAAATACACAGAACGCCCACATCAAAAAAATGCCATAAAAATATAATATTGAAATATCCAGGCCCGGACTAGCAATCTGAGACTGGCCTGGGATATTGATAACTCTATGTTAACAAAATACAAAAAAATTCAGCCGACACATTTGGAGTAATAACCACTGGTCCACCGGGATATCGCCCAATCATACTTGTGGTCAGTCTACCCCTGGAAAAAAACTCCTCCTTATACGTCGATACGGCGAGATACGTGTTTTATCTACCTTTTTAACACTATTTTAAGTTTCACATGTAGTAGGTTTCTGTAACTGAAACAATAAACAAAAACATTTGACTCACAAGTAACCGGACTGATTTTTATTTTATTTTTTATATTTGGATAGAATTACAATTCAATATTGTCTCCCTCAAAGTAACTTCCTTGGGAAGCCACACAGCGCTGGAAACGGTGGAAAAGGACTCAAGTCAGGCGAATACCTCAGGGTTCGCACTTGGGGCCTATTTTGTTTATATTATATATAAATTCAATTTATAAATGTTTTGAATTTTCCTTCAATTTATTATTTGCTGACGATTTGAAGTTCTATAGAGTTATTGAAACGACAACAGATTGTTATAAAATGCAAGAAGATCTATTAAGACTTCATAATTGGTGCTTAGAAAATGATATGAGCTTAAATATTGATAAATGTTATGTGGTCAACTTCACACGTAACAGAAATATATTGAAATTTAACTATGGTTTAAATGATATAAATTTAATAACCAAGACAACAGTCAGAGATTTAGGCATACTTTTCGATTCTATGCTATTGTTTAATGATCATATTGACAACATAAGGAAAAAGGCTTATAAACTCTTAGGTTTTGTAATTAGATCTACTAAACTCTTTCACACGAAGGAAACTTTAACATTGTTATTTAATTCCATAGTTAGATCTCAATTAGAATATTGCTCAGTCATTTGGAATCCAATGTATGATAAAAATATTAATTTAATAGAATCTGTTCAGAAAAAATTCATGTCTACAGTTTGTTACAAATTAAATATTAGCTACTCTACTTACTTAAATACCTTGCAATTACTAAATTACGAATCTTTACAAATCAGAAGATACCAGACCGATATGATATTTCTTTTTAAAATAGTTAATAATTTAATCGATTCCCAAACATTTATACAACAACTCACCTATTAATAGACTTATGTCAACTTATAATAATAATTTTCTACATTTAGACTTATTTAGCTTACCCTTGCAACAATTTAAAAACAAAATAAAATCCAATATTTAATTTCTAAGAAACATACGTATTGTAGTTTATTTTTTCTTTTTTCTTTTTTTTTTAATATTATTGTTATTCATCTAAATTAATGTGTACAAATATGTAAAAAAATTGTAAGATATGTAACACAATTACAATAATTCGTGGAAGCCAGTTATAGGGTCTACTGTTGGCTTTCCTAAAAAACTGTAAAATAAATAAAAAATAAAATAAGGAGGCTGAGGAGCCACAGGAATGTTTTTACTGGCTAAAAACTCGTTTATTGAAATTGCTGTGTGAGGCAGATTTTTCTCATCCCCAATTCATTAGTCAAAATCTGATAGTTTGAGTCAAATTCAACTCTTCCCTAATCATTTTGACTGTCAACCGACGATCTAAATGCACAAAATCCCGGATTCTGTCGACATTGTCATCGGTTCTTGAAGATGAAGGCCTTCCGCTGCGTGATTCATCTTCAATCAACTCACTTCCTTCTGAAAATGCCTTAAATCACCAAAAAACCTGGGTCCTTGACAAAACACTGTCTTCATAGATCTGTTGAAGTTTTGCAAAAGTTTCTGTTGCACTGTGCCCAAGTCTGAAGCAAAACCTGATAGAACACCGTTGCTCGAAATGAATGTCACTCATTTTTAGAACGCACTAGAAAAAACTAACGAAAAAATATCTACGGACAACAATATTACTCTAGCGAGTTCAAACTCGTACTGAAGGCATTGGCTTAATATTTTACGGTTCTGTCTTTTTTTGTTGGAAAGTTACACATCTCGCCTGTTTAAAGAAATCATTATATGCTCTAAAAAATAACAAAAACTTTTTTTAAATTAATTTTGTTGAAAATGGAACGATCGCAAATTCGCACTATTATAAAGTATGAGTTCTTACGTGGAACTACGGCATCGCAGACCGCGCGAAAACTAAAAGTGTATTTGGCTATAGTGTTACTACGCAGCAAGCAATATCAAATTGGTTTGCCAAATTTCGTACAGGTAAATTAAAAATCAAACAACAAAAAAACTGGCTCATCGATCACAGCAGAAATATACTGCAACCAACTGGCCAAAATGATGCAAAAATTTGAAGAAAAACAGCCTAGATTTGTTGACTAATCTAGGCTGTTTTTCTTTAAGTTCGACTTTAAGTCTCGTCTTTAAGATCACTCCTATCTTATTGCATGATAACGCTAGACCACACACTGCACAAATGGCAAAACTACAGGAATTGGAGTTGGAACTTCATCATCCTCCATACTCACCAGACCTAGCCCCCACTGACTACCACTTCTTCGGCAATTTGGACAACTTTTTAATAGGAAAACAGTTTAATTAGGACAATGCTGTAAAACTGGCCTTCCAGGAATTCATTGACTCTCGTCCGCCAGGATTTTATACCACCGGTCTGAACAACCTGCCGCTTAAATGGCAAAAGTGTATAGACAATATGGGTGCATACTTTGATGAATAAAATAATTCCTTATATTTGTAAGTTATCAATCAACTTTGCCTTTTTTTCTACAAATTTCATCCTTGACGACCTAATAAAAGATCTTTTTAGGTAGCTCTCAACTTATCTTCAAATCTTTTGCGAGATCTCCTGTTGAGCGATATTTAATCTGTCTACAAATTTTATTTCCCATTATGGCTCTTATGTCTGATCCCTCTATTATCCTCCTTAATTCTGCTTTTCACTAAAAATCTATGATCCTTTGCAGTGAAGAAGATATCGTTAACTTTTTCCATGTGAACCGTTCCAAGGAGGGTCAAGCACAACAAGAGTTGACTGACACCTTCAGCATAGAGGAGATGAGTATCTCAGGGGCTGAGGATGAAGAGGACGATCTGCATCTTGTTCCTCCTCATCCAGTGTACAAGCGATTTGGATGTTGTCCTCATATTGATAAATGTACTCTTATGATAACGAATAAAATAATTCGTTATATTTGTAAGTTTGCCTTTTTTTCTACAAATTTCATCCTTGACGACCTAAGCTATAATCTAACAATAAAACTGAAGATCTTTCATTAAATTTGCCGCAAAACGTTTCTTTCCTAATTTAAAAGTTCGTTAAATCAATGCGTGTAACCATAGTAACAACATTTAATATCCAAATGTCAGTGTTGGCGTATGACATTCAGTTCATTGCGGATATCTGTGACTGGATTTAAATAGTGCAGCACCAGGAGGTGCTCGTCAACCATGATGCCGGGAGCCTCCTCGCATTCTCAGTCCAGGATAAAACTCACCGCCGTCAGCAGCAAGGTGCAGGTACTGAAGAACCTGGTGAGAGATAATTGTCTATATCAATGTGTAGAAACACATCTCACAAATAGAATTTAACCTTTTCAAGGACAAACATATAATGCCTCATTTTCATGCGGGTGTTGGAAGTGTGGAACAAAAAATTCAACCAATAGGATCGCTTTATTTTGAAAAAACCCGTACCATGGTATCGCAGGCGCGGTGTTACAAGCGCGGTGTCGCAAGTTCAGAAATTTCAACTCTAGCGCCGGCCGCACCTTCGAAACCATAGAAACAGATATATTTTTTCGGAATGATGAGATTATATTAATTTCCTAAAAAAAAAAAAAAACCTAAATTGATGTAGCGAAATAGCGACTTTTACAATGTTGTCGGCAGTCATAAAGTTTATTATTATGGATTCAGTTTCAAATATCTGGTCTGTAGAAATGTCATGCAGTGGGTATACTAATAATAGACCCCCAAGTAGGGGCCAACAGAATCTTCATTCTAAACTGTGATGTCAAATTTATTTTAGTAAAAAAGATTGTGTATTAAATTCTTTTCTTGTAATTGAAGTAACTGTCTGTGTACTTTGTGTCTCATTTCTTGCAACAAGTTAAAATAACCTCCCTGCTGCCGTCTGTTTTTATATATGGGGCGTACCCACCATTGCTTTTCTTTATATCAGCCAACGTGGTGGTCGAGCGCACTTAGTCGTGCGGTTTGTACTGGTAGAAACCCAGTACGATTGTCCGGTCTGTGGTTCGAGCCTGCTTCGTTGGTGATATTATTCGGGCGAGAATAATATGTTTACATTACTCTCATTTTTACAATCATTCACCCTTCATCCAGGTGTAGGAGCTCGCCCCCTGGCATCGGCGATTAGCCTCGTTGCAGAAATAAAGGCCGATGTAAAATAAATAATATAATAATAATAATAAAACTTTTCTTCATATCGCATTAAGTCTAAATATGCATAGAAAAGAGCTAGAAGTCTCCTTCGATTTGACGACATATTTAATGAAATTGAATAACCGTTTACTCCAAACACTTGTATAAACTTTTAGGTTAAATTTGGGTTATATCCAAATGTCAAAACCGAAAACGCGCCCTTATCACGTCTCCAACCCCACCATGAAATTCGAACTTGTAAATATATCACCACGCCTCTCACCCCTGTCACGCCTTTGACACTACCATGAAAATGAGGCATTATTAACAAATTTATAAATATTAAAAAGTATAACTATTGTACCTCTTAAGTCTCAATTACACTGAGTGAGTTTACTAACTACTCGCTTGCGAATTTGCTCGCTCAATGTACCTAATAACGCTGTTTACTTAACTCGCCACTTTACTTCAGCGATGTGAAGACTAGGCTAATTTACTCGTTGCTCGCTCGAAATTTTACCTTCAGGGTAGGAAATTATTAAAAACAAAACATTGTTTGTAATACCAATATATCTGGCTAATAAAATTTAGTAGTCGCCGAAATGTCGATAGTAGTAGTTTGTACAGGAATTTTTGCTGTTTTATTGCGTCAGCAGTTAGAGAAAAAAGGAAATTTAGAAAAGTGTGAGCAAAAGACTGTGTACAAGACGAGCAAATGAAAATAAAATAATATTACCGTATTTTTCGGACCATAAGACGCACCGGGTGATAAGACGCACCCCAAATTGATGAGACAATTTTTAGAAAAAATATTTATTATTACTATAACTTGAACCAGCAACATTCTGTTCATTTTCACTCTCTGTACTATCACTCGTCTCGTTAATGTTACTGTTCGTATTATTTTCGTTTGACCTATTGTCAATCTTTTCAAAAACCAAGACATCTTCGATACCATCCAATGCGTTGCTTATACCGCATTTCTTAAAAGACTTTATAATCGTCTTTTCTTTTACAGCTTCCATTGAATTTTTTACCCAGATACTTCTGAAATTGTCTGTTTCATACGCCTGTTGCTAACATCGTGATTTGGCTTTATCATCCATTTGTTCCCCTCTTCCCGCATAAAATTATTAAATGGTTTATTAATCGACACATCAAAGGGTGGTTGACTTGTAAAGCCTCAAGAAAAGACAGCTAATTTTGTATTCATTTCTATTATATTTTCTTGGTTGATTCTGTTTTATGCGCTCTGAATTGATTCCACACTAACATCACATACTTTTTAAACGTACCTATACATTCGAACCCAATTTTAAGACGATTTTTCTGCGTAAAAAGGTGCGTCTTATGGTCCGAAAAACAGGTACTTTCGTTTTACTACTGCTTCAAAAAAATTATAACACTTTATTTAACTGTCCCGTTTGTCTGTCTGACTGTCTGTCTGTCTGTCGGTCTGTCTGTCTGTCTGTCTGTCTGTCTGTCGGTCTCTCTGTCGGTCCGTCTACACGTGCAGAGCAAATTCGGCTAAAAAGATTTTTATGAAACTTCATATTTAAGTTTTTGACATCAATGGCATGAGTTGAACAACTTTTGGTAAAAATCTAACTAAAAATGTAAACTCCCTTTTCTAGATTCGTGTCGGTTTTAAGATTTTTGCGAGTATTTCACAACAGAGAAATATTTAGAAGATATTTATTTAACAAAAGTTGCTATAAAAGCAATAAATAACTTTTATTTGAAACATTTTTTGATAAAGCAGCATAAATTAAACAAGTACTTTGTTACGGCGGTCGGTCTGTGGCCGCAGCTGATTTTTTGTTACTACCAATGGCATCTTTAAATATAAACATATATATTAATAAATAAAAATTAGTATAAACATTTTATCATCTTTGAAAAGAGCTAGAAAAGGTTAAAAAGAACAGCTTAACACTATTTCAACATAACACTTTTCTGAGATAGTCAGAAATAGACAACAAAACTAGTTACACAATTAGACTGAAACATAGTGCTGCCACTTTAGAAAATTCAACTAGAAGACACAGCATATGCTATTGGCTTCACAAGGTTAAGATGTATGCTACCATCACTAGCAGGAGCGCGCTTTCATCTTCCAATATTACTTAAAAATAACAATAATCTATAATAAATGAAACACTGAACCTTTCAATCCAGCATATGTTTTTTCTAAACTAAATTGCTAAAATAAGGATGGTACATCAAGTTTAATAACGAGTGATATATTCTAGAACTCATTAATTCTCTGATACTCTTTGGCATATTTTAAATTAGGTTATCGATCTCTATCTGTTGAATGTTTTCCGATTCTTCGCTAAGGGCTATCCTTAATCACTGAAGTGTTTAGGGCATTGGTACTCGATATCTAATGCATTCCTTAAGTGTATCTCAATTGTTTTGGATTCTGGTTACATCTGAGCTGGCCACGATAGTTGTCGAATTCCCACCAATTCGTTCACAATCCGCGCTACATGTAGACAAAAATTATCGGTCATTGAGGTAAAATTATTCAAAATATATGGAGGAAAAAAAAATCTTTGATTTATCTTTCTGCAGTCATAGCACCGTATTCAATCAAAATATGCTCGATGCGAGCATGCATTGAGATATCTGCCCAATACATAATGCTACCGTTGCTATCCTTGACATCTAAACACGCATTCACGCCCATCTGGAGATTGTAAACTGATCCGCGACTCATCAATAAACATAATACTGCTCCAGTCGACCTCCAGTCAATACAAGTGATCGAAAGCAGAACGCAGTCTTAGTTTAGTGCTTACGTCGAAAGATACTGCACTTGATGCTAATGGAATGCGATTTGGTACACGTGTTCTCTATAAAAATTAAATCATTTAGACCCGCAGCACCTATTTATGAAGTGAGGCAGATTCAAGATGACGGCTAAAATAGCGCGCCAATTACGATAACGATAACTAATTTTTATGACAGAGCGAAATAGCTAAATAAATATTTGTATAATGGACCTTAAGCAACAATTTGCCGCATCGTATGCGAACATCCGTCACTTAGTTTACATGCTACCGTCAATAATTCATTCTCAGACGTAAAACAGTGATTTCCGAAATGGCTAACGAATATCGTATGATATGGCTCGTTTTCTATTAATTTAATGTCGTAGATTACGAATCTGTTATCAAAATTTAGAAAATTTTAAATATTGATACATATTTTTTTTCAAATTCGAGACATGATGATGTACTCTATCACTGCAAATCTGCGTATATTAACAATTTGTTTCAATTATTTCTAAATCTGTAGGGCATATCTTTGGCTACAAGAATATTTGCGGAATTTTTCTCTGAGGGGTGCCGAAATTAAGATAGCGGCCGAAATGTGTAAAGTCTCAAGTTCGTATTATTTTGACAGTTTTTATGTCGCTCTCGACTAACTAGTAAAAATATCAGAATATTTTAGCCATTTTCGAAAGAATAGTTTTCGACCACCATTAGAATCGTATTTAGTGAGTAGTAGTCTATATTATTTTGCCAGGACTGCTATATACTACTCTTCTGGATGGGGAGGCAATTAACTGTCATGTAATGAATCTCACTATTATGTAAAGAATACATGTAATTATTTTTTTCGGGCAAAATACAATCTTATATGCAGCAAATCTTTAAATTATCTCCATTTTCGAAATCTACGACTTCTATATACCCGAAATTGATATACAACTCAACAAATTTGATGTAAATAGCTCCAAAATTCAATTTTGGAGCGTTATTTCGAAAGCAGCTTCATTTGAGACCAGGTGCTGCGAACAAACCTAAAATGCATTCCGTATATGCATGGAACATCGTATTTAAATGTCTTAATTTACAGCCGTTCCGGCCGGATAATTTTTATTTCATTTCATTAATTTTTCATTAATACAAAGGTGATACACATTTCGACCGCTATCTTGATTTCGGCGCCCCTCAGAGAAAAATTCCGCACATATTATTGTATCCAAGGATATGCCCTACAGATTTAAGATGACTTGCACCAGATTTCCTCACGCAGGAACCGGTTTGCAGCTTTATATAGTAATTAATAGTACTTTTAGTTACACCTAAAACACCTCGAGACGCATTTTAATCTTTACACAAAAAACATTTGCAAGAGTTTAGAAATCTTTAAGATGGATAATTAATACCAAAAATTGAATTTTAATAAGCCCGTAAAGTACAATAGGACTGTTCTTTTTTGTCAGCAAGTGTATATTGAGAAAAAGGTTCACTGTTTCATCAAATTTACACTTTCAAAATACAATTTAAGATATAAAATTATCTATACTGAAGTATCTATCTTCACTTCACCTTCTATTCTTGCCTTATCCGTTCCAAATGTTGTCTATTAACATGACAATCTGCATTGTTCGCTGCATGCCATATCGAACCATTTTCTTTAATTAACGATATTGTAAATCCTCGGTCTTTCGGGGCCTCTTTTCCCTTTAACTATCAAACTTTCAGCCTATCTATCAGGACTTTGTCAGAATTGGAAGACGCGCTCCTATCAATATGCACTTATAACCCTTTTGCTACTATGTAACTGGCCTACCTCTATATTACCCTTGATAAGGGAAAGTGAGACCTATTGGCTGTGTCGTTACATTCATACGCAATGGTAAGCTCAATCGACGTCCACTCCAGTGGCAATTGGCACACAAAGATAAATCTGCGAATGACCACCTTAGTAGCGAAATGGTTACAATACCCTAAACACAGCTGAAATACTGACAACCCTTTACCAACTCAAGTATCACAGGAGAGACTTCAAGTTATATAACCAGCAATACACGTAAGCATACCAGGTACAGTACTTACTATAAGTCAGGGGTATCCACAAAATTAAATCGCGTACAGACTAGTGACGAGAGATTTGTTTATTTTAAATAAGGGGTGTCAAATTTATTTCACCTTCATTATTAAGATCAGTTTATTTTGCGATTTTCATACAATTATAAATTATGCTATTATTTTCTGGGGAGCATCAAAAGAAGCTCATAAAATTCTCTTGCAGCAAAAGAAAGCTATTCGAATATTAACATTTACTCCATATAGAACTTTCTGTAGAAACTTATTTAAAGATCTTAAAATATTAACAGTTCCCTCACTTTTTATATTAGAATGCGTTTTATTTGTCAGAAATCATTATAGTAACTTTAATATAAATAGTGATTATCATAATCACAATACAAGGAGTAAATCTAGCCTGAATATTGAGAGGCACCATACTACTTTGTACGAGCAAAGTCCTCGTTTTATAGCTGCAAGATTGTATAATAAGGTTCCTGATAGCATTAAAAATATAACCAATGTGAAAATATTCAAAAACAAGTTTAAGAAATATCTACTAGAACATACATTCTATTCAATCTCTGAATATTTAAATTACAAAGCTGACTAGTGTTAAATTTTGCATTCTGTTAAATTGTAGAATATCTACGTATATATACATTATATTGACTTAACCTCTGTATTTCTTTTACTGATATCTTTTTACTGATCAACAAGCACCCCGCGGAACAAGTAATAGGCACAATAACTTCTATTACTATAAGAGCATATAGCTTTCAAAATAAGAAATGAAAGATTTTGAAAAAAATTTGATAAAGTCGGTTTTATATTGTGCCTCCTCAATTATGAAATTAACATCTACGGGACTGTTCCTCTGATCTTTGCCAACACCGCCACGATAATTTGCCATGGTCTGCAATATTTTCCTAGATTCGTGTCATAAAATAAGCATTGCGTCATCTTTTGGATGCATTACGTCATCTATTGTCTTGCAAAGGACATAATTTGTCATGAACTAATTTTTCGCTATAAAGATGTAATTTGTCGAGTAATTTCCCTTTGATGAATTTTGCTCGGACATAATAAAATTGGTGGACACCCCTGCTTTGATTAACATACAAAAATGCACATTGATATTAGACAATTATATTGCACCATTAATATATTAAGTACTTTTTCAATCTCCTAATAAACTTTGTTAAATAATAAATATAATTCATTAATTTAGATAAATTTGCCATTTTTATTAGGAGGTAGAAAATATCAATAATCGAACTAAATTATTAATACACGCTAGTTTATATTTTAGAAAAAATCAAATACATCAAAAGAAAAAACCGACGAACTTGAAGAATGGAAGAGAGCAAGAGCTCTAATGAAACCTCCAGACCAACTGTCACTCCCGGACGAAGAATTAAAGGAAGAGATTGCAAGGGTGTTGACACTAACAAATCCTCAATTGCCCGATAATCTGGTGGAATTTAACTATGCCCAAGGGACGTTTCTTCCACAGCCCATTCCCGGAAACACAGTTGTTTATATTAATATGAAAGGAACTGTCATACATAGAGATTCAAATGAAGCACAAGCTCAAATTGCTGAATTTGGAGCAGATGGTAATTGACACCATGTTTTTTTAAGTTAACACTAGCTTCCACGATAAATTCTTTAACAAAATTTTTTTGACTCTAGCACAAATTGATTTAATTTCAAATCCCGATGACTATCCCGATTCAGCTGCTGGCTCCAGCATTTCTATGAGAACTGATTTCAAAGCAGAGGATGAAGGGATAGAAGAAGATGTCCATGAACAGGCAGCCCCAGAGGAAGAGGAAGAAGAAGAAGCCAAAGCTGAAGAAGATGTAGGAGATGATGATGAAGATGAAGACGAGGGTGTAGTGAAGAAAAAACCAGTTAAAAAACAAAAAGCAGGAGGAAGAGCTAAAAAATTGACAAATCAATTTAATTTTAGTGAAAGAGCTGCTTTGACTTATAATTTGCCAATAAGGGTAAGTACGCAGAATAAACGAAACAATTTTTTCTGTCAGACTAGCTAATATAAGCCATATATTAGGGGTACTGGAAAGATTTTTCGTTTATTTGGTATTTTTAAAATAAAAACAAATCGTATACTGTAGTTCGTAAATCTGTAGGCATCATAAGATCGTAACCAACGATCTGTAACCAATCAACTTACGATAACCCTGTAAGTTAGGAGTTCATAAATTTTTGAGCATACATACAACTAAGTATATGAGGATAGCTGTATACTGTATTAGTACAGGAAATGAAGCATTTTGGCTCGCAATTTTTTCGTCCAGCATTGAATTAAGTGAAATTTTCACAGAAGGTAGGGAATAGCCCAAGTATCATTTTCTACATCATGCCGGTGTACGCTAAAACCTTGGGGGTGGTTGCCACCCCATCTCGAGGGTGGAAATTTTTTACTACATTTTAACAATAGGAATCGATGCGAAAAGTAATTATAAGAAAATAATGTTCTTTACGTTTTCTTCGTAAAACTAATATTTTTTGAGTTATTCGCGGTTGAATGTAACAGTTTTTCGACGAAAAAATCGATGTTTTTAAAAAGTTTTTTGCGAATAACTCGAAAAATATGCATTTTATCAAAAAAACTGTAGAAAGCAAAATTGTAGCTTTTAAAACAAACAAAATCCTTTTTTTATTATTTTTCTATGACCAATACGAACCGAGATACGGCATGTTAATGGTTAACTTTTTTTCGCCAAATGCATAATTTGAAAGATTCAAAGTCAAATAACAGGAAAAATTTGCATTTTTCGAGGAAAACTCATTGAATCTTTTTTAAAGTATTTGATTAGACCTTTCAAAAAAAAAAAAAAAGTCTCTAGCATAAAAATTAAGCGACTTATGATCAAAATAAGGTCGGTACCTACTTTTTTCTACGAAAAAATCAGTGAAAACAACCCCCTATTTACCCCCCTAATTAAAATTGATTCTCACCCTTCTGTGGTTCTCTTCATATATGTATTTTCAGTACACCCAAGAAGTTTGACCAATTTAAAACGCCTAATTTTAGAAAAATTTGAGTTTAAAGAAAACGATTTTTTGCGATTTCGTATTTTTCACCCTTTTCTTCAAAATATCTCCGAAATTACTGGAGATACGAAAAAAATGATAGAACACTAAATTGTAGCTTTTTTAATGACTTAAATTTCCCTGTGCATATATTTTCTGTACAGTGAATATTTGGCGAGATATAGCCATTTAAAACATCTATTTACAAGCGAACACCACCTTATTCGAGCCCTTCAAACTCACCCCATTTAAAAACTAAGGGATCTTAAGGAATTTAATTTACATAGTCTTACAGCTCTTCAAAAGCCCTACAAAATCGTTTTTGAAAAAACTTTCTATCACTAAAAATGAAGGAGCTATGTTTAAAAAACCAATAAATTTTTTTTCGAAACATTCTAATAGCACGGTTCGGAGCGTAATAATCTACATAAACAGTATTTTCGGCAGCAATACGTTACATGTTCCATTTTTTCCATTCAAACTGAAAGACAGAGGGTGAGATGAGCCTAATCCCAAATTTTTATGCAAATCGATGAAAGACGAAATCATTTTTTTAGGATAAATAATTTTTTTTATATCAAGCTCTAACAAGGGTGGGTTTTTAAGGGTTGAAACATTAGAAATTGTATTCCAAAGCATGAAACAATCATTATTCAAGTAATCTAAACCAAATTTTACCCATCTTAAGGTTTACAACGTTATTTTATAATTTTTGACAATTAGGGGTAGTTTTCACCCTTAAAAAATAAACAGTGCCCATGAGCATGATATAAAATTTGAAGTAGAGGATGAGACGAACCTTATTTCAAATTTTGGTGCAAATCAATGCAAGATGAAATAATTTTTTAAGATAAATACTTTTTTTTACATTAAGCTCCAACAAGGGTTGATTTTTAAGGGTTGAAACATTATGAAATTGTATTCTAAAGCATAAAACGATCCATATTTAGCTAATCCAAACCAAATTTTTCCCATATTAAGGTTTAAAATGTTATTTTATAATTTTTTACAATTAGGAGCAGTTTTCACCCTTAATAAACAAAAAGCGTACAACGGCACAATGTAGAAAATGAACTAGAGGGTGAAATGAGCCTAATTCCAAATTTTTATCCAAATCGATGCTGGACGAAAAAATTGCGAGGTTTTGTCATTTTTTGAGCATCATTTCCTGTACTATATATGATTTTAGTCTCAAGAAACTCAGACAGTGCCTCCTCCAAGAGGTACTTTCAACGCTCAAGTTCTCCAGTGGATCATATTTGATGCTTACGCGGAAGATTTCGAGGCCCAAATGAGAGAAAAAGAAAAAGAAAAGAAAGTACCGATCCCCATCAAAAAAACTGCTAAAAAGAGAAAGGTTGCTAAAATTAATGACGAAGAACAAAAAAGAATATTTGCTGCATGGAAAACATTGGAAAGAATGGTAAACTTAAACACATACGATGATATAGCGAAAGGTAAATTATATTTATCAACACTACATATAAAAATCCAAATTCACCCTTTTTGAAAATAAATAAAATTGATCCTTCTGCAAATCAACTTCAACCTATTACAGATGAAATTCCACCTTTTGCAAATTTTGCCCTTAATGAGAAGATGAGAAGATTCTGGAATCTGAACATGTCGCCTTAAACAAAAGTGCCATTAAAATATATTGAACCGGTTATGGATCACATTTAAATGTATTTCATCACAAGTTAATTGTCGAAAATCTTGAAGAAAAATTGGAGCGCAAAAAATGTGTACATGATTAATTAATTTCTTATGATTCATCTATCAATATTATTATCGACCGCCACATATAGCCTGTTTCTTTGGTTTATGCGGAACTAGATTTTGAAAACTAGCAATTTTTATAGGTTAAATGAGGGTTTTAATCATTTTGTTCAGCAAAAGCCCTCTTAAACGTTGGGAATAGCGTATACCTATATATAAGATGCAACATGTTTCTAGTGGTAATTTATCTAAAGCAAAAGACTGGTTTTTATCAAATAAATTATCATTAAATGAGGAGAAAACACAAAATTTACGCATAAGAACAAAAAATTATAACTATAAAAATCTGGATTGCATTAAATTTTTAGGAGTCCATATTGATCTTCATTTGATATGGGACCATCACGTTGCCCATATATGTGGGAAATTGTGCAAAACTATATATCTTCTAAGAAACCTACAAAAATCTGTTACAAGGGATGTTTTATTAATTACGTATTTTAGGTTATTTCAGTCGAGTTTTTAGACTACAGAGGCGTGCAATAAGAGTGATGGGGAGTGCATCTTATAGAGCCGATTGTAGGTTATTCTTTAAAGAATTTAGAATCATGACACAACCATCACTTTTTATTAGGGTTTTGTAGGTATGACCAAAAAACCCTTATACCGTCATTTTGTCGTCTGTCTGTCTGTCTGTCTGTCTGTCTGTCTGTCTGTTCGGTTAAAATTGTAGCCAAACGGCTAAACCTAGAGAGTTGAAATTTGGCATGCTTATACAACTCTTTGACCCGCATATAGGAAAAATACTAAAACATCTAAAAAACTTACCCCCCTAAAAATATAAACAAATATGTGCTCATCGAAAACAAAAATATATTTTTTTAATTCTGAGTAGGGTATCAAATGAAAGCCCTTAGTACGTGGATTAACGATCAAATTTTTATTTTTGTAAAATAAATTATTTTGAGGCGATTTTTGCCAAAATTGTGCAAACAAATTTTTGTCCCACACCCTGTAGCCCAGATGGTTTAAACTAAAAATCTAAAAAAATTCTAAGTAATGTATATTGGTGTGAACCGAAATAGTGCAACAGGAATTTTTGATCAGATTATGTTTTCGGAAAATAACGCATTTTTTGTGGTTTTTGGTTCACAAAGTACAAAAGTTATACCAATGTAAGACATGTAAGACTCATATGCAAGGCGTACGATGGCGTAACGGGTTAGAGCGCTGGTGTCGGAAGCTAAAATTCTCTGGAAAACGAAGGGTTTCGAGTTTCGAGTACGAAGTGAGTTTTATTTTCTCTGTTTTTTTTTGCATTTTTATTATGTTGAAATTATTTTGTCAAAATTCTAGTTATATTTTGACAAATGTTGTATTTAATTTTTAAGAGCGTAAATTTAATAACCAGTCTTATTATATGATTAACAGACGATAAATTATTTTAAAAATATCGTTCATTTTGCCGTGATTACTACAAAGTAAAATTTGTCCTACACACTCAGCATACCGCCTTCACTTATTATATACCTGCGAAACCCTGAAATGTGTGAATATTCACACTTTACATCAATTTTCTATCACTGTTTAGTATATGCCCATCAAAATCTAAATTCATTTGTCTCTTATGAAGACGTTCACAACTACAACACATATAAATCAAATATTAATAAATCAAATATTTACCCCAATTTTACACGAATAAATAAATCAAGATATAGTATTAACTATTATTCTATAAAGTTTATGAATTTATTACCAGTTTCTACAAAAAAATTAAGTTCAGTACAATTTAAAAAAACAGTTAAAAACTTATTGTCTGAAACCCTTATGTATAGTTTTGAGAATTATTTTTTGAACTTAATTTATAACTTCTGTGTATCGATTATCATTTGTCATGTTATTGTAATTTATCTGATTGACTGTCTATTAATGATTATATACTGTATGTGGACAATAAATAAATATTACTTCTATTATTATTATTATTAAGAGAGTTTTCTGATCATACCGATTTTGACATTTTGAGATTTTGGTGGATGTCCACGAACTGAAGTCTTTACATAACGTTTTGACTATTTTTAGCATGATGTCTGTCGGTCTGTTCGTCCGTCTGTCCGTCCGTCTGTCTGTCCGTCCGTCCGTCTGTCCGTCCGTCCGTCCGTCTGTCTGTCCGTCCGTCTGTCTGTCTGTGTAGACGTGCAGAGCAAATTCGACTAAAAGGATTTTTATGAAACTACATATTTAAGTTTTTGACATCAATGGCACGAGTTGATCAAACTTGGCCAAACGGATTTTTACAAAACTCATTCATGCTTTTGACATCAATGCTACCATTTGCTCAATTATTGGTAAAAATCAGTCAACCGGTTTACTCGTATCATTTTTAGGTTTTTTGCAAATGTTTCGTAAAAAACAAATATTTCGAAAAAAATATTTTAAGAAATTTTCTGTATAACATAGCTTAGTATCTTTTATTTATTAACGGTCTTTTTCATAATAAATAAAGTCACTTTAAATAACATTTGAACAAATTAATAAAGTAGCTTTAAAATTGATTATGAAAACTGGTGATAATATTTTAGTTACTATTTTTTTTTTGCCGTTAGTCGTTCGACCATATTAGTCAGAGAAAAATATAATTTATAATTTTTTCGCGCTTCAATAATTTTTTGAGAATTTAGACGTCATAACTTGTCATAAAGTACATTTTAATATGATCCGTAAGCCGTTCAATCCATGTATCCATTCGGCATGTTCAGATTCCAGTAATTTCTCATGAATTTTATTTGCAAAAAGGTGAATTTGAAGTGCAAAACCTACACTGAACAAGAATATTGTAGCGAACCGGTAACGTTACTTTACAACGTACCATTTATTGTCCACTAGGTAGCGAGCCTGTGGTATAATATTACGTCTAATCTCAAATTGAAGTGAGATTTCTGACTAAAGGGTTTCGGGTAGTAGGCCTGAGTGTTATCCAGGGTTCATCATTACGATATGTGAATTAAATGTATTTGTACTTACCAACCGACTGAACAGGTATCTTGTAACTAGTCTGGATCTTAAATGTTCACTAAAATTCTTAAAGGTGAAAGGTTTACACTCGTTAGCACGGTTTAAAATTTATGATATAAATTTATTAACAGTAATATTTACAAAGAAGTTAAGATAATTAAAATGTTTTCAAAATAAAAATGTTAAACAAACAGAATCGAGTTGTCCACCAGAATGCCAAACCAGTCCCTCTACGAATGCCACTACTTAGATCTTACTACTCACAAGACCGAATACTCTCTGATCTCCTCTTCAGAGAGTCGTGTGTTTTTATGAGAAGTTTCTAGGTATTTCGTAGAAAAGGGGTTTAGCTTTGTTCAAGGGGACGCTAGTGTTCAGAGTTATTAAGCAATAACTCTGAACAAATTTCTCCCTGAACAAAGAACCATTTAAAAAATATATTTCTAAAGATACATAAAATTTCTAAAATTTTATTATTTGAATTCTCAAAAATATACCCTTTTTAAAAATCCCAAGTAAATACCTTTCAAAGGAATTCTCCCGACGGGTGTTTGTGAAAGTTTCTGATGGACCACTCGATTCGTTACAATATTTTCATTCTTACTACTTATTCTATTAAACCCTATAGAATATGGACCAAAATTTATTTAAATTTAATTTTTAGATTACAGGTATTATGAAGACCCCTCAGATGAATACAGAGATGAAGAGGGCACTCTTCTTCCATTATGGAAATTTACCTATGAAGAAACATTGAAAACAACGATGATTACAGATATAATGTTTAATCCTTGGTATTATGATTTATTTGCAGTATGTTTTGGATCTAGTAAGTATTAAAACAGCGTAATTATATCGTTATCTTACACCTGTTCATTTGAATTATCCGAATCTTTTCAGTGAATTTCATGCGTCAAGTTTCCGGAGCTCTTTGCCTATACACGATAAAAAATCCATCTTTCCCAGAATATATATGCGTGACGGAACATGGAGTTATGTGTGTGGATATCCATCCAAAATACCCCTTTATGGTGGCAATTGGATTATATGATGGAAGTGTTATGGTCTACAATATTCACCTCAGTTGCGCAGAACCACAGTTTCAGAGTAATTCTGTTTTGAACAAACACTTTGGAATAGTGTGGGAGGTAATTATTCACGTATTTATAAAGTTACCGTTGCTCCGTCGTAAGATGGCTGTCTATGAAGCATACGAAGGCGGGATCAATTTCCGTTCCACTAAATTTTCACATGCCGATGCTATACAGTATATTTGAAAAGATATCTGACTAAAGCCATTTAAAAAAATTAGAATAGTAAGAGCAAATATTTTTTGAATTAAACACTCCAGTCTTCTTCATTGCAAGCACCGAGAAAACTCCTTGGTCTACTTTGGTTAAATAGGTCCACACTTTGCTTCTTAGTGGTACCATTTTTAATTAAAATACAAAAATATCCAAAACTTTTCATAACCTCAAACATAGAGAAAAAAAGCACCAAACGCTAGCAACTTCTAAACCGTTCAACGCATGTTTCTTGGCGTACTATGTCCTGTGCCAGGGGTTCTTAAACTTATGTAGTCCGAGGACCCCCTCTTGAATAACATTTTTTTTTTGCGGACCCCATTCCTACCCTAGGCATTTTACGTCGTTCTTGAGACTTAATTTCTGGCTCAGTAATCTCATAGGCACTACGTTATAATAAATATTGGTAAAAATGTATCTCTGGTTATTTTAATAAATGGTCTTGTGCATTTATAGAGATAAACATTTTTATTACGAATAAAAAACATAAAATGAATAAAAATAGTAGTAAATAGAATTAGAAAAGTTACAAATTATAATACGTTAAGCTCATACAAATTTTTCTTGGTCAAAATAGATCTTATTATAATATGTTTTCTGTAAATAATTTGCAGTTGAATAAAAATAATAAATTTTTTCTTAATTATTGTTTAGTTATGTCAATAACTAGTTAAGTAACAACAAATACAAAAAGTCCTGACCATGTAAGGTTAATATCAAAATTGTTCGCTGTCCCCTGGGGGTCCGCGAACCACAGTTTAAGAACCGCTGTTCTGTGCCATTGCAATTGCGTACCTCGCGCTACCAGTTTTTACAAGAGTACAATTTTTAGAAAAGTCTTATTAAAAAAAAATAATAACAGTAATATTTATTTAATTAATAGTATTAATACACGATGTACACTTATACTGTATTCTGATTTTCCTTTATGTAGTAGCTCTGATGAAGGAATAAACTATTCCGAAACTGGTCAGCTGTAGATAGTTGTTTTTATTTATGTCCGATACCCGTACAACCTTTCCACTTCTATTCATTACGGACACGACCATCTCCACAGTAATATTTATATGTCTATAAATAAAAATTTTACGATATTGTTCTAATAAAAAAAAAAAAAAAGAAACGATACGATACTGGGTCAAATGTTCTGATATTAATAAAGTATCGGAAGATTAGTATCGATACTAAAATCGTGATATCGAATGAAAAACATCGATACTGGTATCATATCAATAGTATCGGAACATCCCTACGAACGATGCGGTACTACAAACGTTTTTCGAACTCCTTCCACGAACTCTCGGCTATCGGATTAAACCACTAAAATTGTGTACAGGATAAATATAAATCGCTATAAAACGTTTTGAAATTACATTTTATTTTAACATTTTATTTATTTTTTAGATAAAATGGGGTAAGGATCTTCAAGATGGTGAAATGAATTTTTATTCAGTAGCTGGTGATGGCAGAGTGAATAATTGGGTACTAATGCAAAATGATCTCTCTCTAACAACAATCATAATATTAGAACTGGATCAAACAAATCCAGTTCGGGGACCAGATGGAAGTTTATTGAAGCCAAAAGGTTGTTTTTCAAACAATTCTGTTACTTGCACACTTGACCAAAAATTAAATAAATAATAAATCATGTTAATTTTTATTATAGTAAAAAAACAGTCCAAGGGTAAAAACAGTTCTTATTTCAACGTCCAACATTGGGACGTTTTTTTTCACATTTTTGATTTACCAATTTTTCCTTGTTTGAAACACAATTGAAATAATTAAAATAATGTTTAATTGATCTAAAGAAATATGAATATATTCTATAGTTAATTTTATATTTTAGGTAGTGCAAGCTGTATGACATTCCACCCGGAGGATCATCTGGTTTTCATGGTTGGAACTGAGGAGGGTTTTATCTACAAATGTAGTACTCTGTACTCATCAACGTACCTTTTCACGTACAGAGCTCATCATATGCCAGTCTATAGAATAGACTTCAACCACTTTAATTCAAATATTTTTATATCATGCAGCGCAGACTGGAGAATCAAAATATGGGAGGATAAAAGAGAGTAAGTATAAAATTGATATACTCTTAAAGTAATATTAAGTATATTATATAAAGTTGTAAAAACAATGTAACCGTTAAATATTTGTCACTTGTTACTGTCGAAGGCTGTTAACAGACTGACATGTAAATCTAGTATTACTTACTATAACAATACAATATTGAAGGAAATTTTCAGTCATTATTTAATACAAAACACAATTTAATATTTATACTAATACGAGGGGAAGTCAGTAATTAGGTCACAAACAACGTTGTAATAGCAAAATAGCAGTGAGCTAATTCCAAAAGTGTCATTAGGTGGCAGCACAATCCAGCTTGATAACACTTAAATGACAATTGCCGTGTGCATGCGCAGGCAGAGTGAAAATGGCGATCGTGCTCGAAGAGTATACTGCGGAAGAGCAACGTGCTGTTGTGCATTTTTTCTGGGCAAAAGAACTTCCTGCAAAGGATATCCATAAGGAAATGTATCCTGTTTACAGTGAAGAGTGTTTGTCGTGTAAAGCAGTGTACAACTGGGTCGAGATATTCTGTCAAGGGCGCTTAAAAGTTGTTGACGAACACCGAACTGGGCGGGGCGTTCAGATGGCAAATGGTGCAACAATTCGACGGGTAGACGAGATGGTTCCTGCTATAGTCGGATTGCTGATAGGAGACTGTTCGTTGCTACAAGTATCGATATACAATACTATATGCTTTCTCTGTCTATATCATAATTATTTGCATACCCATAGTTGTTTATTTAAATTAATTTTTATGTTTCCCCTAAATACAAAGTAATAAAATATTAAGTAAAATATATTTATTCATATAATATATTGCTACAAGTTGTATTTAAATGTTTATTTTTATTTTAAAACAATTAGTCACTGTAATGCATGATATCGTCATCATCTGAACTCTCGCTGTCATTTCTTGTATTTATTATTATTGGATTAATATCATCAACAATCCTTTCCCTTTCCCACCATTCATTTATTAAATTTTCGATTTTTTTAACATATTTGCCCAAGTTTCATAACTAATTTGATCACAGGCTACTACACTGCTACATTTTCAAAACTTCGTTATCACTATATCCGTTTTAACCAATATGTCTATCATAATAATGTTTTGTTATACCCCAAATTAGTTCAATGGGGTTAAACTGGCAGTGATAAGGAGGTAATCTTAGTACTTCATGTCCATACGTTTGTGCCAATGTATCAATAAAATAAACTGGTTCAGATTTTAATTTCCTTCGTTTTCTCGTGATTTTGTTAGTGAGAAGTTTTATTACATTTTATAATTCTACGAATTGTTGATTCCGAAATCTTTAAGGCAGCTGCTACTCTTAGACGGACACATGATAGAGAAATAAGTGGCCCATTGTTCTCTATTTCGGAATTAAAATATTCCAGCAGATTTAAAATTAAAATTTGTGAATTTAATAATTGGCCGCAAGATCTATTAATTAATATTATTAACTGACACTGACAGCTAAGACAAATAACAAAAAACATTTTTAAAATCGCTGAAAAATGGTAACTAGATTATTATATGATTGCAATTCTTGATACATACATGTAACAGTCACCTATCAGCAATCCGACTATATCAGGCGGGTTATAATAGACAGTATAGCAACTGCAATAGGATTTTCTCATGGTTTGGTCTACAAAGAAGCAATTTGGCGTCAAACGTTCTGCGAGTGATAACGATGTTGAACGAGAGGTACGCATGCAGCCCAAAGACTTTTATACAGCGGGTCATTGATAAAGCGATGGGATAAGTGTATAAATGTTGGTGGCGACTTTGTTAAAAAATAAAACTTGTTTTAGGCTAAGTATTTCTTTGAGTATTTTTTTAATAGCCTTTTGTGACTTAATTACTGGCTTTCCCTCTTATATTTGTTTAATCGCTCCCTCAACCTGTAAACTTTAATTTTCTTTTTTGTAGGGAACCTCTATTTGTTTTTGACTTGGGTACTTCTGTTGGGGATGTGAAATGGGCACCCTATTCCAGCACAGTTTTTGCAGCTGTTTCCTCAGAAGGTTGTGTGTTTGTCTACGATCTCAATGTTAACAAATACAAAGTTGTATGCAAGCAAGCAATTGTACCGAAGAGCAAAAGTAAATTAACAAGATTATGCTTCAATAACGATTTACCTATTTTGGTTGTTGGTGATGATCTGTAAGTATATATTGTACTTCATAAACAAAAAATATCAACATTATCAATGGTGATACAGTACTAAGGGTGCGTTTATGTTGGAATGGTGATAACCGATAAGAGAGACAATACTAAAGGATCATTTATAGTTAGATACAAGTATGAGGTCTTGTATGAAATACAAGTATGAGCTCATACAAGTATGATCATACAAGTCAACATACACATGTCAACATACAAGTCTAAAATCATGTAATTTTTGTGCTCTGTTTACATTTGCATACACGCATGCACTCGCAAAAAAAGTCTAGTGATGACAAGGAAACTTTTTTGTGTTTAAGTACATGTGCATTACTTGTGCATTACTGTCAAAATCACGAAAAAGAAAGCGTAACTGGTGGTAGCGATATTTTTTATCTCGACGAGAAACCCATGGGGCCTACTCAATGTTGATTAATGAACTGACTTTAGAAGATGGTTCATGCTTCATAAATTATGTGAGAATGAGTGTCGCTGATTTTGAAAGAAGTATTCTTTGTTGGTGGCTCCATTAATTGCTAAAAGTGATACAAGATTTCGAGAAGCTATATCACCTGCAGATCAACTGGCTGTTATATTACGGTTCTTGGCAACTGGTGACTCATTTGCATCACTGATGTGCGCACCTAGGATTTCTACTTTAGATAGCTCTGGACTATACTGACTTTTATGTTGTGCCATTTAATCTATACATCTTTAGCCATGCACCTTAACTCCTCAGAAATGTTATCATAAATATCTTTTCTTTTGTTAAAATCTTTATACTCCTTCGACTTTACATCACAGATATTACTGGCTATGATTTCCTCAATTATTAACAGAGATTTATCCTTATTCCACAAATACATATTTTACTTGTAAAAAAAAAAATATATTGAAAATAATCAAATGTGAGATATCTTTTAAAACATAACCTAACTTTCCACCAGGTTGTCAGCTCATACAAGTCAAGTATATGGAAAAGTCTGCTCATACAGAAAGTATGAGCAAATATCAATAGATTTGACAAATTATACAAATTGTATGAGCTCATGTATGATGCTCATGTATAATGCTTCGGTTTATATGTGTGTATATTAGCTGCTTTCCAAGCGCAGATTTGCGTAATCAACCAAGCACTTGAGTACTCGGGAGCGTTAAGCACATTTTCCAGGTACATTGGTGCGTTGAACGCAAACGTACCAACCCCTGCCATTTCAAGCACCTAGAAGCACCTTGCTAGAAGCGCACGCAAGTGCAGAAGTCAGAATTGCTTTTCAAAATCTGAACAATGGGTTAGAATCAGAATTCAGGGCACTGTTTGAGGGTAAAATTAAAGATCCAACTCCACTAAACACGCTTCAAAGAAAAATTTTACCAACTTTATCGCCACTCTAATTTTCCACTGCTCCAACATAAACAGATTACTATTTTACTTGCTTTAATTATAAAATTGTATTTTTAGGGGTTGCGTTACTACTTTAAAACTGTCACCCAATCTTCGAATACCATGTAGGGCACCCAAAAAACAACAGCACCTAGATCAATTCACCTTGCAGTGTATGAAATTAGACAAGGTGCTAGCATTAGTCAGAGAACCTCAAAAATTGGAGCCTCCACCAGATGTGGAATCTGTTATTGAATGAAATATATATATTTATAATAAAGAATTTATTTTTTGTATATTTAAGATTTTTAAATATAAGATTTAGAAAATTATATATATATCACAATTCATAGCTATTTTTAATATATTTTATCCAGTGGTGTCGCCCCAATTTTTTAACAACCAGTTTCCCTAGTGCAGACGTTCCCAATCTGTGGTACAAGTACCGGTACCGGTACGCGAATTTTGAGCACCCGGTATCGTGGTAAGTGCATGAAATAATAATGAAAACAATATTTTGTGGAAAATAATGTGCTTCTGTGATCGCTGAAGACGGAAACAGATTGTTGAGCAGTTTCCGAAACGTCCGAATTTATTTTTTATATTACTCTTAAAGTATCCCAGCAAACATTTTTATACGGGCCAGTACTGGTAAAGCACATACTCCCCGGCATTGAAAGTAATGGGCCAGTACCCCGGTGTCCCCGTGGCCGTTACTGGCCCATTGATGTATCAGTTGCCGGCCCAGCAACGGTAAAGTTCAAAATAATCGCATTAGTTGCAATATTTATTTCTGATGGTTTTAAGTAAAAAGTATGAGTGAAGAAGAGTGCTTATAAAATGCTGGTAAAGTACTTCGTATAGGCGGAATGCGAAATACAAATGTGAAGTACATTATTAATACTGGCGTTGCACTTACTTTTGGTGCCAGTAATTTACCAGCATAAAAGCAGTTTTCCAGCATTCGGCCGTTAGTTGAATGTTTGCTGGGATTATATCTTTTTGATACTAATACTCATATATTGTACTATTCTAGCCGAGTACTATCAGCAATGGCAAAAGTCCAAAATAAAGGTGTCCGCATTAATGTTGGACCATTGCAAAATAATTTCAAAGATATTATAGTCTAAATAAATTACGAGGAATCCAAAAATTTTAACCGGAGGTCGCTGTGTCAAGCCGTTTTAGAGTTGTGCTTTTTTAATTCACAATTTTCACAAATAATGTAAATTATACCATTCAAAAAAATGTTGTAATCTCAAAACTCCTTAAACGATTAAAGCTCCAAATTTTTTCTAGATTAAATAAACTACAGAGATTTTTAGATGCCTATAACCCAGTGGTGCCCACACTTTTTCGGTTCCCGGCGCCCTTAATGTATCAGAATTTTTCAGCAGTGCCCCAAGTAAAAAATGGTCTAACTAAAAACTGGTAGTTGGAGGAATATTGTAATATTTTCGCGGCGCACAGTTTGGGAATCGCTGGACTAAAATCAAGAAAGTATGGAAGAAAAAACAAGAGGCCTATGTACAAGAGTGAACAACATTTTAAGGCTGAAAAAAGAAAGATAAACAGAAATATTTTAATATTATTTATTTATAAAATACAATAAAAACTGCAAAATTTGTACACAGTACAATAAATATTAAAATATTGATAAATAATGACAACATTCGGCAATAGGGGATACGCATAAAATTTGTATTTCCTTAAAACTACATTATTTTGATATGTTAATGTTAGTTATGTCACCTAACAAAACAAAAATTACATTTTAATTAATATTATAGCCAAATTTTTGAATTAAAATATTGTAAATTTGAAATAAGCCGACCACGGAGCGAAGGTTGCCGAGTAAAACGACTGAGTATGACGTCAAACGATAGGGGTTTCACATCACAGATACAGCTACAACATAATCTTTACACGTGTGTGTATTGTATTGTTCGAGAGTTTTGTATTTGTTTTTAAGCAATTTTTCACGCATTTATTATTAAAATGGCAGATAAAGATTTTGTTAGGGCTCAGAGTGATAATTTACCCAACATTGATGCATTTATGCTCATGGAATATATGAAAAATAATGAATGCTACAGTGCTGAGGAAATACGTGGTGTCAAGTAATTTTTATTTTATATTCTATAACTTTATGTAAACAAACGCTGCAACTCTGTAAAATGTAAATATTTATGTAATTTAGATGTCAGAATTTTACTACATTGTTTACATGAAGTTACAAAACGTTAGAGGCATAATTGAAATACTGCAATATAAGTTATCTATTTTAATATAAAATTTAATTTGGTAAACATGTATAAATTGTTTTTATAGAATTAAACTTTATTTTAACTAAAATCACTCTAACTTTACATAACCTATGAAAGTTATACAAACAAATAAGTTCACAACAGACTATGTACGCCGGTAAGCTAGTAGTGTCATACGTCAGTTAGAAGGGGTATGACGTCACACGTCGTCTTCGCGCGCTACATACATTTATGATTTTTTTAAGCCTTCAAATTACAAAAAAAAAAAAAAAAACTGTTTTTTATGTTTATATGCAACAAGAGGAATATAATAAAAAATAAAAAAAAAATCATGCCTATCCCCTATTAGTCAAGACAAAACTAATTTTTGCAAATTCCATGCCTGAACGAGATTTGAATCCGAGACCTTAGCAACGCAGGCACTTACAACATAAATTGTTTCTTTGGTTTAAACGGAACTAGATTGTGTTATCTAGTAACTTTTAAAGACTTAATGATACTTTTTATCACATTATTTAGAAAAAGCCCACTTCAATTGTAAAAAATTGAGCTCGTGACAAGTTAAGAAAATAAAAAATTCATTTAGTTCCGTTTAAAATTTTGAAATAGACTTCAGTTACCTAAATATTGTCATTTATATCAAATTGCATGATCTTAGGTGTTTGCTATAGTCTTAGACAAAGTGGCTTAAGTAGAAAGGAAAGGGAAATTAACGCCCAACATATAACGATTAAAACCAACTTAAGACAAGTTAAAAACTTTTTTATTTTGAGATTTACCCTCTATGAATGTTTGCGAGTCTGATTTGACCTAATTCCTGGTCTAATTCATGGTTAAAGTTTAAAAAATCATTTCACTGTCATGAAATATAAGTCTTAAAAATCGGAACGTATATCTTTTGAATGTTTAATATTTAACCCTCCTTTCATTAACTTAAATCTATGCCACTATTTTCACTACTTCCATCCACCATTTATAAATTATAATAAATATTATCACAACATTTTTCTAGCGCCATCTGTGAGCAATTTTTCATATTTGCCATCTTTAATACTGAGTAAGCTAGAAGTAGCTTTTTGGACGAATATTCCTGTTCTATAGAAGACAAGAGTTACCAGATAGTTCATGAAGAGGAAAGCAACTCTCTCTGGCCACGAAAGAATGTCGTAGATGCCATATAACCATCTTCCAGTCTGAAAATAAGTGCCGAAGTAACTGAAAAATAATAATTAAAGAATTATTACAGGAAACATGGATAATCAATAACAAGGCTAAAATTTAGTATGGGGTAACAAATAACAATCATAAAACTATTTTGCAGTGTTGCCAATAAATGTAAAATTATTTAAGTTTATTATGGTTCATTTCTTTAGTTTAAGTGGAATTTGATTTTCATTTGTGCATGGCAACTGTTATTTTCAGATTTAAATACAATATTTTGTGCGTTTTGGGATTTTGGGAATTGGAAACAAATTGGAATTTTTTTATTCAAAATTAGACTTAATGTGTTCGGAGTAAAATATTGAACAATTTTTATTAACAAAGTTTTTGTCTAAAACTCATAGTAGAAATAGAATATGCAATATGTTGCAAGCTCTATTTTGCCGTATTCCTGTCTGTCTATTTATATGGTAGTTATTGTCCAGGGACGGCGCTAGGATTTGCGAGAAGAACCGCGGGACCTGCTGTTCAGATCCAAGTGAGGAGCAAAAAGAAAAGGTCCTCATCTCCATGCGCGGGGCCTATTGTTGAACCGCGGGGCATATTGTTGAACCACGTGGCCTGCTGTTCAGATCCAAGTGAGGAGCAAAAAAATGGTCCTCATCTCCATGCGCGGGGTCTATTGTTGAACCGCGGGGCATATTGTTGAACCGCGTGGCCTGCTGTTCAGATCCAAGTGAGGAGCAAAAAAAAAATGGTCCTCATCTCCATGCGCGGGGTCTATTGTTGAACCGCGGGGCATATTGTTGAACCGCGTGGCCTGCTGTTCAGATCCAAGTGAGGAGCAAAAAAAAAAGGTCCTCATCTCCATGCGCGAGGCGTATTGTTGAACCGCGGGGCCTGCTGTACAGATCCAAGTGAGGAGCAAAAAAAAAAGGTCCTCATCTCGATGCGCGGGGCCTATTGTTGAACCGCGGGGCCTGTTGTTGAAACGCGGGGCCTTATGTTGACCGCGAGGCCATGTGCGGCTGCACATGCTGCACGTGCCTCGCCGGCCTTGGTTATTTTGATCAAACAGCTGGACCTAGAGAGTTGAAACTGCGAAATGGCATGCATATACAGAACTCGAACGCAAATATAGAAAAAATATTTATTCTTTAAAAAATATATATCATGCCAAAAATATAAACAAAAAGTTTGAAAAATAAGTTTGACTGAGGTATCAAATGATAGTTCTTGATATGTAGATTACCCAATATTACCCAATCTATAAAACCGAAAAAATCTGAGTAATACACATTGATGTGATTCAGAATAATTTAACAGAAATTTGATTTAAAATTATTATAAGATATATGTAAAAATATCAGTTTTTTTTGAGTTAATAATTTTTGTAATTTTTTTGAAGTTTATATAGAAAGTGAAGCAAGTTTTACCACATTTATAACCCTAAAGGGTCTGTTAATAGACCTAAAAAAAACAGAGCAATGTGCACGACGTCTACGAAATCCTAACATGTATAAAAATTCACACTGCACATCAATTTTTTATTTTCCAACTGTATTTATCAAGAGACTAAATGACTAGAGCCCTGCAAATCCGCAGATATCCGCCATTTTTCTGCGGATGCGGATAAATTATCATTTAAATCGTGCGGATGCGGATTATATATCATATCCATTTATCCGCAATATCCGCGTGAACATAAAATCTTCGGTTGGACGCCTCTACTCAAAAATGTATCGCTGGCATTTATATTGTGCTTATGGCAAGAGTGAAATAATAATACGTTAAGGCACTTTTTACTTTTTAGGGTTTTGTAGGTATTACCAAAAAACCCTTATACCGTCATTTTGTCGTCTGTCCGTCTGTCTGTCTGTCTGTCTGTCTGTCTGTCTGTCTGTCTGTCTGTCTGTCTGTCTGTCTATCTGTCTATCTGTTCGGTAAAAATTGTAGCCAAACGGCTAAACTTAGAGAGTTGAAATTTGGCATGCTTATACAACTCTTTGACCCGCACATATGAAAAATACTAAAACATCTAAAAAACATATCCCCCTAAAAATATAAACAAATATGTGCTCATCGAAAAAAAATTTTTTTTTTTTTAAATCTGAGTAGTGTATCAAATGAAAGCCCTTGGTACGTGGATTAACGATCAAATTTTTATTTTTGCAAAATAAATTATTTTGAAGCGATTTTTGCCAAAATTGTGCAAAAAATTTTTTGTCCCACACCCTGTAGCCCAGATGGTTTAAACTAAAAATCTGAAAAAATTCTAAGTAATGTACATTGGTGTGAACCGGAATAGTACAACAGGAATTTTTGATCAGATTATGTTTTTGGAACAAAAAGCATTTTTTGTTTTTTTTTTGCATTCTGCCCGAGAAATTGAGTTCGAATCCTACGAGAGGAGACAATATTATTTTTTATTTTTTATTTTGCATTTTTATATTGTTTAAATTATTTTATCAAAATTCGAATTATATTTTGGCAATTGTTGCATTTAATTTTTAAAAGCGTAAATTTAATAACCAGTGTACACGAATGAGTTTCATGTACAGAATGTACACGAAATCAAAGGGGAGGAGCTATGACTAAAAACAACCAATGGAAGCCATAGGCGCAATTTTCAAAATCTTAATGAACCTTGATATATAAAAAAATACTGCACATCTTTAGAAACTTAAATAATGGTAATAGGCATTCGAATTAAAATTCATAAAAAAATATTTTGACATAAAATTTGTTTTGGCATCCCAAATAATCATCATTCACTTACTAAATACCTGCAAAACCCTGAAATGTGTGAAAATTCACACTTCACATCAATTTTTAAGTTATTATAGAATTAATAAAAAAATATTAATAGTTATAATAGAGTTTAAATAACACTCGTAGATACAACCCTTTTCTTTTGATTTATTGCCAGTTTATTAATTTAAAAATAAATATGTAATGTATCGCTTTATTTTGCATTTTTGGAAAAATAACCATGGTAATTTTCCATATTTAAAAACATATGAAGCTCACATCAAATTTTAAAAAATAACAATACCTTAAAATTCTTTTAATAATAATATGAATTTAAGAATTTAGATTTTATTAAGAATTAATCTGTTTAATTATTTATAAATATCCCTACTCTAAAACAATAATGAGATATCTGAAAAAACTAAGTTTCTGAGATATTGCTGTTTAAAGTTTTACATTTTATATAAACTTGGTTTAAGAGTCGAAAAATTGTAATTTCCCCTCTCATTTCCCATCTTTATTTTTTAATCTATATAATTTCAGTACGATTTTAGATAGAAAACATATTTGTGGACCCAGTAATATGTAATGTGATAAAAAAAATTAAAAATCAGTAGTGTTTTAAAGCAGCGATATGCCAAATAAGGCGAAACATGTTAAATATTTCCAAACAGACAGCAAATCCTGTACGGATTGTGCGGATATTTTTGCGGATGCGGATATTTATATTAACAAAGGCTGCGGATGCGGATCGAATGCGGGTACAGAAAACCGTATCCGCGCAGGGCTCTATAAATGACAATGAAAAACTCCGCTAACTATTTAAAATTGAAATATGAGATGACGTCTTTAAAATTGTTTACATATACATTTTTTGTATTTATTTTGAAGACTTAATTTGTTTACTGACGTTCGTTGTAACATTTTTATTTAAATTTACGAGGAACTTAACGAATTAGCATTATTTTAATTGTCAATTAAATTTAAAAAAAAACACACACACACAGCCGTAATAAATAGTAGGAATAATAAATTATACTGATTCATTTTTTTTACCAATAAAAGAGTCAAACTACTACAGCGGAAGAGAACCTGGCATCCCATGACGTGTATAGCAGTTTTCTGGGAGAATTCAAAACACTTGTAATGAGTTACATATATTTCTTTGTCTTTGTTCTTCGTTTAGTATAAGTATTGTATATAAATTATTATTATTTATATAATTTGTGAATAAGCATTATTAAATAACAATTATAGATAAAAGAATGGGTATTATGGCATTATAGTTTGAAAAAGAAAGAAAGTAGACTTACCAGAAAGAATAAGCAAAAGTTAAAATAGTAATTCCCATCAGTGATTTTCTGAAGGACGGAATTTTCATTTTTGGATTCAACATAAGTTCTGCAACCAATAATATAAGAATGTTGGTGTGAATGCTATGATTAATCCAGCTGGGTAAAACATCATCAGCTTCTTCTGGCAAAACAAATTCTCTGTTGATGTAGAAAAGTGTCCAAAACAACGAAAATACAACCTAGAAAATAACATATTAATGTTAATAATACGAGTATAGTAAAAAAGGTTTTAGGTTTTAGAAGTAAGCCAATGATTTATAAATAGACTTTTATTTAAGAAGCATATAATAGACGCTATATTAGTAAGCGAAGGTTGTAAACCTGATCCTCGTGAAATAGACTTATATGCGAGTCAAATACAATATTTTATCTACAACTATATAGTTTTATCATTAAAAAAATAGTTAATTTAATTTAAAAACACAGAAATTCTGAGTGTCAATTGTTAAACTTCAGAAATGATGTCACAAGATGGCTACCGAACCATCAGCTGATTGTACTCTACAACAATGTTTAAAATTCTAATATTTATCGTTTTGTTTATTCTAACTTATAAATAATATTCTCGTTAAAAATATGGTTTATAAACAATTAATCAATTACAGTGGACATCGTTCATAACGACATATCAGTTTTTCCGACGAAATTTCGAAGTCCCTGCCAGAAACTTATCTTTATGAGATTTAACGCTTATAACGACATCGGATATTAACGACGAAATTAATAAAACAACGAAAAATGGCTGGAAATTTGGGTCAAATTATTTTTATAACGACGTATCACCACTGCCTAACGCGAAAATGCCGGGGAAGTACCGAATTAGCTAAGAAAATTACCGAGTTATGAAAAGGCAAGGCGAAACGCGACAGATAAAAATATTCATTCAGTGGTTAACTACGAGTTGAAGGTACATCATCGACGTCGATATGGCGAAACGAAAAGCATTAATGTAAATTTTTCAAATATTGATAAATAACTCGAAACGGAGGATATGACGGAAGATGAAATTTTAGCTGGGTCAGATCCGCATTTGGAGTCGGAAATAAACAACGATGAAGTGGAAATGGAAGAAACAACTGAGTTCCAATCACCAACTATAAAGGATACATTTTCAGCAGTTGAAACAATTCAGCATTTTTTTCACGTTGAATCAAAACTTAAAAGAAGCTAAAACAGATTTTGAATTGTTATATTTGGAAAAAAATATTGAAGACAGACTTTTGTCATACGTATGTAAAATTATGTAAGTGTTAAGTTGTTTGTAAAATAAGTTGGATTGTTTTTTTTTAAATGTTTTGTAACACTTGAATATTGTTTTTGTTGCTTAAGCTTCTTGCACTCATGCAAATGTACTCTTTTCTAACATAAATAAAATGTAAATATTTTTCAACATTGTATTTATAGTGTTTGGATATAGCGACCAACGGTTATAACGACCGAATTTCATTGGTCCCTTCAACGTTGTTATAAACGATATCCACTGTACTTGTCACATATATTTTTAAATTAAAAATAAAAAAAAGTTACACAAATGATTCATTCTTAATGAATATTAATTTAATTCAAAACATTTAAATTGATTTTAAATGAAAGGATAGTTTCATTGTTATTTTCTATTATTGTTGTGGGTTGACTTACCATTGTGCATGGGAATATGAATGTTGTAAAGATATATCCTCTCATTTCTGACAGCCTTTTGTATAATTTTGGTGAGAGATGTGTTCCGTATAAAAGAAGAAAATCAGTTAGTAATGATAACGCCATATAATTTGTCTGCATTATCTGAAAAAAAAAGAAATAAATACAGATTAATAAAAAATATTAATAAACCTAGAAATCGGACAGAACTATTATAGTTATTGCGGCGGCAGTATTTTACGACCCAGCTAATAGAATTTTTTATTACTAATTTCTGTCGTGTTTAACATATTTCAAAAAGTATTTTTACAATTCCATTTATTTTACAACCTTAGTTATTTTGCAATTTTTATATTTTGCAAATAGTCACGTACTTTTCCTTTACTTATGAGATTAGTTTTGTTCAATGGAGAAGTACGTGTTTTTTTGTTGTTTGTGTTTTATTTTTGTGAATCATGGCAAAAAACAATTCATTTTGTTGTGTGCCGCAATGTAAATCGTGAATAAAGAAGTATCCCACTTAAACATTCCATAATTTTCCTAAATCAGGAACAATATTAATTAAAATGACATTTGGGGGTAGAGAGAAAGTGGAACGTAGGTCTCTATCATACAAAAATGTCTCTGGGATTCAAAAACTAAAAATGGGCAAAAATCCAAGCCTATGAAAGAGCATAAAATGCAACGATCAAATTTTAAAAGTGATTTTTTACGTCCAAGAAAAGACTGAATATAAGCATTTACCCCACCCAACATTTGTCTAAATCAGTTCATATATTAAAAGGGCCTTCCACTTCTTCAGGCAGAGATTTTTATTTTTTACTAATATATTTACCATATTTTTGTTAATATAATATTGACAGACAGTCAAAAAGAAGTAAAAATACAATGAAAAACTAAAACTTTCCTTGAAATTTCTTTAGAATAGTATATTATTACATATCTTGTAAATCTTAAATTACCTTTAAATAAGTAAAATGGCCTAAAATAGCTTGGAGAATAGAAAAATACAACTAGTGTTCATTTTCACCTTGTAATCAAATACACAAGTAACAGTTTAATGTCATTCTTGAGTGTTCCAGCTTTTGCCGCATATAGTGCTGCGATCTTAAAAAGTTTCCCCTATTGGCCAGACGTCAAAACATGACGTGAAATATAGAAATATAAATATTCTACGTGAACGTTTCTACGTCTATATCCATCTACGTCTGACTGGAAACCGTGGCATGCATTTTCCTATTATTTATATTTTCACGTAGAGATAGGATTCTACGTCTACGTCTATTGGAAACCATCCTTTACACTGGAATTTTTTATTTAATATCATAATAATATTATGCGAGTTGCATAAAACGTTTTATCTACTACCATTAAGTTAAATAAAGAAATAGCAGTTATTTAGATTCATATAGTTTCATATTGATGATTTGAAACTCATTAAAGAAATAAGTTTGCCGTCCTTAATATCGTAATGAATTCATTACCGTCCTTGGCCGATAAAGTATATCATTACAGTACTCAAATTACGATAAGATAGCAGATAAAAGTAACTTAATATAGTTTACTTACGAAATTCCAAGAAGTAAAGTATCTGAAATTGTATCTTCCAATGTCCAGGACTCTTTCGCTTGTAATTTTACTGAAGTCCAATTGTGTATTAGTATAGAAGGCTGAATATAAGTGATGAGAGAGTCCAACAGCATGGAACAGTAATGAATATTTTACTGTATTCATTTTAGATTCTGTAACAAAAATATTAGTGTAATATCAAATACTCTCTCCGTCCGAAAATATGGTATACATTACTTAAAATAATCAGCTGTGGCCACAACAGTACCGACCGCCATCACAAAGTACTTGTTTAGTTTATGCTGCTTTATCAAAAAATGCCTCAAATAAAAATTATTAGTTATTGCATTTATAGCAACTTTTGTTCAATAAATTTTTTCGAAATATTTTTCTGTTGTTAAATTTTCGCAAAAATCTTAAAATCGACACGAGTAAACTCCTATTTCTAGTCAACCGATTTTTACTAAAAGTTTATCAACTCGTGTCATTGATGTCAAAAGCTTAAATATGCAGTTTCATAAAAATCCTTTTAGCCGAATTTGCTCTGCACGTGGACACAGACAGACAGACAGACGGACGGACGGACGGACGGACGGACGGACGGACGGACGGACAGACAGACGGACGAACAGACAGTCCGACAGACATCATGCTAAAAATAGTCAAAATGTTATGTAGGGACCTAAATTCGTGGAGATCCATCGAAATCTCGAAATGTCAAAATCGGTATGATCACAATTCCTCCCTAATATATGTTGGCGGTCAGTAAAAACTAAACCTGATGGAGAAAAACTGAAGTCATTTTCGAATTTAGCAGGAAAAATCACTTAAGAATTCGTTGAAATATTCCAGGCACCAGACAAAAAACATTTTTTTCGAAAGATATCACATTTTTTGGAGTTTTTAATTTTTTTGTGAGGTGTTAAACGAAAACTCTTCATACTTATTGTGACGCGATTAGATGTCACTAATGTGTCCCTGATGTGTAAAAAAATTACATTTCACATCAATTACTACAAAAATAATTATAAATAGATAAATAATTAGGTACTAACCTATTGTTTTACATCAACAAATAAATAAAAAATAAACAAACTCAATACATTATTATGTTGTTACGTCTACACTGATAACACAAATCTTGTAATTTTCAAGTACTCATTATTATTGTTTTCTTTTTTGTATTTCACTACGACAACTACAATAATAAACTATAATACGAAAGAAGAAACCGAAAAATTACCTGGAAATAAATGTAATAATGTTAACCTATTTTTTATAAAGAAATATGATGGTCCAAAACAAATTTGTAATACAGATAATAGTAATTTGAGTAGTAATTACTAATTATACATTACAAACGACCTTGAATCGAAAATATAACTATGTACATTTCTATTATTTAAACATATGTAAAACTTTCTATTGTAACAAATGCAAACCAGACATAACATTAATATTCATATTGTAAAAAATAAAATTATAAACTATTAAGTGATAAAAATGTTTTTTATATAATCTTTTATATCCGGTAGAAATCATAGATTGTTGATATTAAAAATCATCCAATATTAATGGAACCACGCGTCCCGTTTTGATAGGACAGTTTTTAATAGTTTATCTCGCGTCCCAGCAGAATAGCTTTTTAGACAAAATTCCGCATTCTAACTATGCAATTTGCGTCTCATACCCTTTTCACACTAGAACTTAAGATCGGATGTTAAAGTGAATGTATCTTTAAACGCTAATGTGAAACCGTATGGCCTCGTCTAAATACAAGCGATGTTTAAGACAGAGATCTGCGTCTTAAACTTCGTCCGCATTGCCAACTTAATTTCCATTATAAAAAAATACTCCTTGAATTTTTGCTGTCAACATTTTATATTATCATAAACAAGAATACTGTATTATATCGACGTTATAAAAAGTTTATACTTATTGTTATAATAAAATTATTTATTTTAATAATGTGTTTAATAAAATACAAAGCTACAATAATTGAGATAAAATGTATCGACTTACATGTTAATACAGGTGTAATATATTCTTTATTGTAGTGTCTTTATTGTAGAATGAAATGAAATATCCAGATTTGTTTATAATAATTCAAAATGTGCATCTACGCAGACAGTTCAAAACTGGTAATTTCATGACGGTAACTTAAGGACAATATTACTGTAGATGATGACAGCACCAGAGATTTAAACATCAAGTGTGAAAGCATACCGATGTTAAATATCGGTGAACTTTAAGTTCACTCGTCTTAAAGTTCTAGTGTGAAAAGGGTATCAAGCGAGCCTTGTAGCATTCGGAGTTACTAAATTTTACGACTAGTGGGTGCAGTGGCGGACTGGACCAGCGGGACACCGGGATAATAGCCTATGGACCGGTCACAATTGAGGCGAAAGTACTAGGTCACTTTTTTCCTCACTGTTCCGGACCGCATAGGGGTAGTTTAAAATTTTCTGTGAAATCGCGATTTTAGATGTTTTGCAATATTTTTAGGGGTTGAAATAAACAAAATATACTATCAGTTAGTTATGCGGGAGTCCACCGAATGCAGATGAGCCCTTTTGGACCGGGTTTTCCGTATCTAGTAAGGTAGTTACATTTTTCTGGTTGCGGTTACTATTTTCTCACGATTTAAAAAATCTCTATCATTGAAATAGTTATATTTATGTATAAAAATAATAAAACTGTCCTTACACGTAAGGGTAAATTCTGCAAAGTTAAAACAGGCTAAAGGGACTACAACACGCGTTTTTTTTAAATTATTATTTAAATAACTACATAAAGTCTGTTCCAAACGGTTAGGCGGAACTAGATTTTGCAATCTAGTTACTTTCAAACTTTTAAATCATGCTTTTCAGCCGTTTTGTTTAAGCTTTGTAAATCATACTTGCAACAAACATTTTTTGGTTAAGGTTAATATCATTTTAAAATGTCATATTTTTTATATTTTGATTTTTTGTGTCATTCTTAATACAAATATCCCATTTATTTATTTATTTGTCATTAAAATATGTAAGAAAAATAATTTAATTTTGACATATGTCATTCGTTTCCATGGTTTCATTGTTGGAATTTTAAATTTTGACATTCCAACGTGAAAAATGAAATAACCCAAGCAAGGTCCCTTTTCGTGACAACCTAAAAGAACGAAATTCCCATTTAGTTCCGCCTAACCGTTTGAAACAGACTGTAAGCTATAAGAGAACTCCAAACAATGAAAAATTTAGTAGTGGGAGCAGGCTAGTGAGATAGTAGCTATCTCCGTTACAATTCCACTATCCTATCCCAACTTCTACCGCAAATACTTGGGCTAGTTCAATCTCAAGCATTTACATTGGGATAGTAGCTATCTTTGTCACTAGCAAGCTAGCTACTAGCTCGTTTACTAGATTATATTTTGAAAGCCGAATTATTCTGATAATAAGTTAATAGTTAATCTTGCCTGTGATCTATAATTATTTTAACAATAACTCTCTACTTTGGTAAGACTGGATAACAATTGGCAGGTAATTTTTGAGATTTGATTAATATTTACCCGGTTTTGGAAAGGAGTATGTAGCATCAACTATTTTCATAATGTAAAGTAATGATTTTTTGGTACGTATTTTAAACCATTATTTGTAATTTTATCGTTCCTAGGTACCGTTTTATTTTTAAAGTTTGTTATTATTGTAGATATTTCTTTAACATTTGTCAGTTTTACTGTTTCTACTGTTTAAAGTTTAAATATTTATTTCTATTTATATAATTTCTAATATTTAAATTGAGTTGTATTCATTGACTTTTTGCTTTTGTTTTATAAATTAAGTTTTATTTTTTTAAATTTATAGTCTGTATATTTTTAAAATGCAATACACATACCTAAATTAATATTATTTAAAAGATCTTGATGTATTGACAACTCTACTTACTACAATATGGAACACCTGTACGATTTACTAACTGTCCCACTGGCCTGGAACGCGTTAATGAAAATATCGACAAAATTTCATCAGACAAAACGTGTGAAATTGTAAGGTTTCCTTTAATATTGAAGATTTAAAAATATTCACAAATAAATATAGATACAATCAGGGCCGTCGAGAGAAATTTTTGGACCCGTGACATACCTGAGGACCGAGGGCTCTGCTCAAAAAAACTTTTACCAGATGAAAATATATATAAAACTTTAATTTATTTTAAAAAATGCACAAATCGCAGTAAAGTTCGATTATCTAGAGAAGTCCAGTCAAGGGCATATGACTGAAATAATAATTAACATACTGATGTGTTTCTCTCTCACTCACGTTGGTAAAATAGTAAGAGAAATACAAATGAAGCATGTCAAAATTTGTTGTTTATCTTAAGGTATAACTACGACAAACGTACTTACATAATTCGAATTATTACATAATTCGAATATGACCTTGACTGGACTTCTTTAGATAATCGAACAAGTAGAATCAAGGCTGGTGAAAGTATCTGGCGCCAAATCTTAAAAATCACTTCAGTACGATGTAAAAAATCAAAAAAATTAACAGGAGTAGTAGAAAGCAAACATTTTAAAAATCATTTGAACCGAGGAGGGACAGAAATTTAAGAAAATCACTTGGGTTTCGGGGTTAAAAAATCTGAAAATTATCTAAGGGGAAGCAAAATTCGACGAATCCCTCCAAGGGAACCAGAAATTAAAAAATCACTTGAGAATCGGGTGAAGAATTTAAAAAATCACCTGGAGGCGGGGGGGTAAAATTCAGAAGATCATTTGGTGATGGGGAGGGGTAGATCTTCAATATATCGTTTAGGGACGGGGGGGGGGGGAGCAAAATTGTATTGTAGGCCGTTTAAAAATTATTTTCGGGCTTGATAGGTCTTATGTTGAACACCGCCAAAATATTAATTACAAAGAAATGTTTTACTTTCTATTGCAGTATCCCCAAAAATAATTACACTGCCCCTAAATCACGGAGCAGGACTCAATGTGTTTACACTCATTATCCTGAAAACCTGGCTTCTATGTAAAAATCCTACCTATGTAAAAATTATTATTAATCAAACGGTTGGGCATCTTTCACGATTGGACCCGTGAAAAAAAAAACTGAGATGTTACCCCCTTCTCGCCGGCCCTGGATACAATTATGTTTAAAATTCAAGTAATACTTTATGTAATATTTTGGTTTCGCAGATAATTTTTTGTGCGTCATTACATATCTCATGTTGTTAAAACATTTTTAACTGCTTTATAATAAATATTTTATTTCCGTCTGCTTATTACATAATTATAAGACATTGTTTATAAAACTAAAATTGTAAACCAAGGTCCACTAAGGTTGGAAGAGATACTTCTTGGAGTGCAAAACTTTTGCTAATTTCTCTTAACCGGTTTCTGGAAGCTTAGTTAACTGTAACCAAAAGGTCAGAAAATGGTTTCTATGGTTACTTATGGGATTGTTATATTGTAACCGAGTTTAACCAAATGGATAAACTCGGCTAGGCTCTCAGAAACCAGACCTTAGTGTATGGTGTGATTTTTTTCTAAAAATGAAATGCTCATTAAAAGGATGTCGTTTTCAAACAATAGACCATATTAGTGTGTCGTAACATACAAGTGCTGCCATCTGAGAGCTAAGTCCTTTGGAATTTTTTGTCTGGTTTAAAATACATGTGATATTACTTTTGTTACCTTAATTTTATGACTATCTTCAATTTTGGAGCAAAAAATATGTATTTTTTGATAAGTATATACTAATATATACAGTCCAGAATAATAATTTTTTAAATATATAAATAAGGATTCGAAGATATATTTATAGGTTATGTTTTTAAATAATATGAAAATCGAAATATCTTTAGTATTTATTTAATTAACACTAAGTAATCATTAATATTTTGTTTTAGAATGCATAATGGTGTATTGTTTTGCTGCAAATAGTAACCATTACAGCTACATTCTTAATTGCAATTTTTTTCGTTTTTTGACAGATGAAAATGAAAAACAATAATGGATAAAATAAAAACAACATATTGTTCCTTCAAACCATTTAGATATGACACACACACTTATTGCTATGTTACTTGCCATAATAACGATTATTAACGTAAAATTTTCAAAATTAACCTACAAAATAATATTGTTCTGCAAAAAATAATGACATATTAAATTATAATGTACAAAATAAGAATTTTAATAAATAAATATTGACTTGTAGTTTTGATGTGAAGCATTCTCTTACTTTGAAAACTTAATTTATATTTCCGAAATACAATTTAACAAAAAAACAACATGTTAAATTCAAATAAAAGGAATCCAACCGTCAGGCGGCAGCACTGAATCCCATTTTGTGACGTAGTTACTAATATGGTCTATTGAAAATTTGGAGAAAGATATTAACAAAAGTGTTCAGCTGCTGCAGAGGACAATTCGAAGTCCTGAAGACGTCCTGTGCTTTTTTAAGCAGTACCTTGGGGTACATACAGACAGCTATACATTTTAAACTATTTTTAGAATTCTCCTAGTCATTATAATTATTAATTATAATTTAATTATTACGTAAGTGTAAAAAAAACTTTTTTATTTGAATGTCCTCCAAAGGTAACACTTATATCCAACATTAAGTCTTGAGGCATAAAAGTTTAAATAATAATTGTAAATTACCTAACATAATAAATGTTTTAATAAGTATTTTTTTACATGTCAATTTGACTTTTTTGATTATGTTTTGTCTTTTGTATTATTAATCTTTTGCGGTTGAAGTATTCGCCTATTCAAATATTGACTTGATATATTTTTTTTTGTATTTTAGTTTTTTAACAATATTTAAAAATAATTTTTACTTTGGTCCGTTAAATATTAGTAACACAAGTTCGGAATTTAGGAATTTTCGCCGATACTGTGTAGTCAGCTCAGGGGTAGAATCAAATATTTAATACTTAAAACAAGTATCTATTTATACAGGACTAATAGGATCAGTCTAAATGTCACGTTGACCCCGTGGCAGATATTCTCTGCCCGTATGTGCCACCCAGGGCCGCCGACAGGGCCCGGATCTCAGCCAATAATTTGCCCCTGCTCATCACTTCGGTTCGACTTCCTAGAGGGATTTGCAGCTAAGCACCCTACCATCTGGTGAGCGTTTCATGAACTTGTGTACATCATATAACATTTCGTTTTGTGTATTGGTTTTGTATGAAGTTTGTTTTTAAAGTTTTATTATAATCATTGAAAAATGTATAATACATATTGTTGTGTGCCTATGTGCAATTCATTGAAAAGAAGAAACCCGGAAATATCGTTTCATTTGTTTCCACTAATATCAGACACCGTATGGTTCGAAACAAAATTGGGAAAGCGAGAGGTTAGGAATCGACGCGATGTTTAGATAAACAATTTAAAAATTGGAAAAAAAGTGAGCCCTTATATCAAAGTTTGCTCATTACATTTTAATGATAGTGACTACAAAAAATATTTTCAATTTTGTATTTATTATCGCATATCTTGAAAATTCCTGTTATTGTGTGTGGGTTTGTAATGCACAAGTTTGTACGCATAATGCATAAATCTTTATGAACTCTCTGTTTTTTTCAGTGACTCCACACAATATTATATGCCCAGCATTGTAGATTTCTACCCCTTGGTAAACAACACGGGAATTATTATTTCCCCCAATATAGTTAAAATAATCGACAATGGAAAACCACCATAACTTAAAACCAGATCACAAAATGTAGTATTTTAGATTTTTACAAGTAATGTCACTTCACAAAATCAGAAAATCCCAAACAATTATTTATTTTTTGTCGTTTTTTGATACACTTTTCGCTATTATTTACTAGTAAATGTCAAGTGGTATCTGATTTAGAATGGTTTCAAAAAAATCCGCGTGGCGCTACGATCTTAAAATTTTTCCCCTATAGGAGTCCATTCTATCCATTCCGCCTAGGGCCTAAACCTTAATCCGACCCTAGCCACACATATATATTTTTATTTGTAATTAACATTAATTTTTATTACGCCAAATTTTGAAAAATCCCGGAATTATTTTATCGACTGATAAAAAATAAGTAAAATATTTATTTTTTAATTTTTTTGTATTTCGGAAATTCATTTCCACATACCTATACTAAAATCGATAAATATTTTTTTATGTTTTGTTGAAATTGTTTAAAAACATAAAAAACTGCGCAGAAATCTATGTTTATGTCAGTAGTATTGTTTATTGGATTAATAAAGATAAATTAAATTAATCGAACTGGAAAATTTAATTGAAGAAATAAAATACAGGTAAATAAAACCAACAAATTGTAATGTGTCAACAATTAAATAACTAAATTTAATATGGAACATAAAACTAAATATTTATTAATAATTATAATAAATAAGTACCCAACGGCTACTTGCGTATAAGGAAGAGAAAAAATAATGAAAAATTCCGAGTACACTATTCTGTTTCACATGGATGTGCATTACTTAGATTTTTTCAAATTTTTAAAACAGTCCATCTGGAAAATACGGTTGTGAGCAAAAGTTTTTGGCCTATTTTTGGCACGTATCACCTCAATAAAAGGATTTATAGCTTTTAAACTGGGTATTTGGTACAGCTTTGCTTTTATACATATTATTAAAACCAGAAAAAATCTTTCCATTTCAATAACAAAAAGCCACAAAATCCTTAAGAAAAATTTACCAATAAATGAAAAATCAGTGTAAAATAAATGTCTGTGCCACTAGAAAGTAATCAAAAAGTTGCCTAGAGAAAGTTTTGTTAAAATCATTTATGTTGTTCAATAAAGAAGTTTAACAGTAACTACAATAAATTAATCTTAATATGAAAAAATTGCAGTGAAGTGTGAATTTTCACATATTTCAGGGTTTTGTAGGTATTTAATAAGTCTATGAAGCCAACATAATACTGGGTGTCTGTTCAAATATTTGTTCTATTAACAATGTGTTGGTATGGTGCTCAAAACTCAGTCCTCAGGTGTTAAAATTTATTTATTATATTTTTTATTTCATAAAAAGACACACCATCTTAGCCATAAATACAAAAAATCCACAACATTATTAGCCATAATTTAGCCATGAATTAATAAAAAAAATTATTTCCATTAAAAACACAAAAACTGCAATATTTTTCAAAAACGCAATCGGATAAAAAATTCCTCTCGTACGTTTCGGATCAATTAACATTACCTATAATTTTTTCAAATTTTTAGTTTAACCCCTTTGGGTAAAAGGATTTGGGTCAAGAACTTTTTTAGCACATTTTTGGCTAAAATCGTATTGAAAAAACTATTTCTCGTTCCTTAATCTACGTCCTAAGAACTTTCTTTTGATACCACACAATATATTTTTTTGTTAATTCTTGTTGATCTATTTCAGTTCCCATCAATGTTCATTATGGAGATTTTTTCAGATTTTTAGATCAACCCCTCTGGTAGATAGGGTGGGGGACAAAAGTTTTGACATATTTATGGCAAAAATAACATAAAAAAAATTGATTTTTCTAAAATAAAAATTTGCTTGTTGGTCCACTCATTTGTTAACTCATTTGTTTTTGTATGTTGTAGCATACAAAAACAAATGATTTTAACTTGAGTTAAAGATAATTCTTACTTTAGCAACCGGCCATAAGAGGTTTCATTTGATATGCCACTCAAAATTAAAAAAAAATATTAATTACATATTTATTCATTTTTATCTCGAGGCGTGTTTTTTTTGAACTCTCAGTATTTTTCCTATATGTGGGTCACAGAGTTGTGTAAGCATGCCAAATTTCAACTTTCTATGTTACATGGGTGACGTTATAAGGGTTTTCTGGTGGTCATACCTACAAAACCCTAAAAAGTATTTGTTTTGTAAACTATAATTTTAAAATATTTTTTTCAATAAAGATGAACAGAACATTTTTATCCGTATCCGTATACACGGATATTCTACAAAATAATCCGTATCCGTATCCGCGGATATGAAATTTGTATGATCCGGCACATCACTAATACATTACCGGTTAAATGGGATTCTCGATAAAAGACACCTAGTACTAGTATTCCCTTAGCCGTTCAATTGTTTTATTAACTGTTCGCTAAACTAAATAACAACAGATCGCCCGGTCTACCTTGTAAATTTTAATTAAACTATTTAGTAAATAAAATAATCAATATTATTATTTGTTGCATCATTACATATTTAAAAAATATAACAAACATAAAATCAATACCACTTTCTTTAATATTAGTTAATAAATACTTTTATTAAGTGGTATAAAGCCGACTTGAAAACAAAACAATCAAAAAACGTGCGCAGATATTTGTTAACTGCAATGAATTCCTAAAAATACCTGGTAACCATAAAATAATTAACTGAAATTCTGGTAAATTTCTACACAATACACTTTTCACATTAACTTACCTTTATGATTTGTTATTGTACAAAACTTTCTTTACTCAACGAATTAAAACAGAAATTGCACTTGTGAACTTGACTGAACGATACACTAGCAGCAATGAAAGTGCAGTCGATACGACCGGCGGTGTTTTATAAATGCCCGCGGCTATGTGACGTCACAGCAAAATCATCAACTTGACTGGCCTTCATGTGTGGTCAGAAAATTTAGCCGGGTCTTTAAAACTACTCAGTGCCAGCGAAACACATGGGCGACCGGGGCTCGCGCCCTGGCTCTGGTGGTGACCACTTTACAATAGGGCTCGAACTGTACCGAAGCAAACCGGAACGGTGTTAAAAAGTGTTTTTTTTTGCGGATTTAAAAAAATCCGCATTTCATACTTGTAGACCTGGTATATAATCAATAAATATGTACTTCTTTAAATTTAGTTAAGTAAATATGCATACAGATATATAAATAAAAATTTATATTTTTATTACAAATAAAAATAAGTGAATTATGCTTTTTTTAGTACACCCCTATATAAATTTCTGGGTACGCCACTGAATCAGAATAGGTATATTTGGGGGTTAGTTTTAGCGACCCTCACAACAGATCGTCCTGGACCTGTGTCCCTCTCGCCCCCAACCTTTCGCCGTTGCTGATTAAAATCAACAATTTAAAATACATTTTTATATATAAAAAAAAATATGTCATAAACACAAAAAAGTGCTTTTGTTGATATTATTTACCGAATATTTTATCAGGAGAATAAAAAACTGGGTCTAAATTACATTTTTAAATGTTTTAACGTTCATTTTTAGTAATAAATTATAATAAAATTATTTCCTGATGATAAAAATATCTGTTCGTCAATGCTGTAATTATCTTTTATCAATATTTCAACATGTTATTCATTTTGTATCCGGCTGGCTCGATCTTAGCCGGATTCACTGTGTTTTGACTGAGAGTCATGATAAAAAAAACACTGATAAGCATTACTCAATAATTAAAATAAATGATAAATATTTCAGACTGGAAAATTTCATATAAACGCACACAATTCATTTAAAAACCTTGTCAATCTGCCAGAGGCGGACTAGCATGTAAGTGTCTGGTACAATAACCAACCTGGATCGCGCAAGGGCCATTTTCGGCCGCCAAGGACATATTTTCACTCAACCAAACAGTGGAAGGTGAGCAGATTTGGACACTTTGATTCATATCATTTTTTTTTTCACAATTTTTTAGGTTTTGTATGGATGACCACCAAAAAACCATTGTTTAAAAACCATGTGTCTGTCTGTCTATACGGTAAAAATTGTAACCAAACGGCTGAACATAGAAAGTTGAAATTTGGCATGCTTGTACAAATATTGGACCGTATTTTCGCCAAATATTGTTTCAAATTTGGATGTATTTTCCCCAAAAATATGTTAAAAAGCTTTTATCCCCAACCCTATCTCCCAGAGGAGTTGATCTAAATATCTGAAAAAATCTCCGTAATGTACATTGATGAGAATCGAATAGTTGGGAAGCAAGCTGGAGTGCTCCGAGTCACTCGGTTTAACACCAGAGCGTTCGAGAAAAGGCCTAAACGCGTTTCCTAGGCGGTCTGGTGTTAAACAGCGTGACTCGGAACACTCAGAGCTTACTTCCCGAACCCACTCTAATGGCGGGTTGCTAAAATAAGAATTATCCCTAACTCGAGTTAAAATCATTTGTTTTTGTATGTTACAACCAGAGCTGGGATGTACTCGAGTACAAAAGTATTCGAGTACAGTAATTAAGTACTTTTACTGTACTCTGTACTCGTATTCGAGTACATATTTTACCCAATACTTTGTACTTGTACTCCTGTCAAATTTTTGGAATGTACTCGAGTACCTATTATGTATGCACTGAAAAATTACCAATTTTGTTCGAAAAACTGGAACTAACTTATTTCAAAGAAACCGAAATACAATATTTAGAAGAATATTGTTGAGTGGCCAGTGAGCAAGGCCAGGAACATATTTATTTTGGTTTCCTTTTGCCTAGTCTGGCCACCTTAAAAAATAAGTGGGAGAAAATGAAGAATTTAAAATTTAAATACGGAGGAGAAATATTGTTAAATTGTTGCATAGAAAATGTATTACGAAGATTCGATTCAATTTTTAATATGCAATTTAAAGATGCCATTATTGCCACAGTTTTATGCCCAAATTTTAAATTGCGTTGGTACAATTCAATAAAAAATGAAAGTAATGAAAATGTAGCTATTCAAATTATATAGAAAATGATTTTGATGGAAGGAGAAAAAGAATTATTGGATGTTGAGGAAGAAAAAGATAAATATTCTTCTGATGATTTAGATAGCTTTTTCGATTTTTCTGAAAACCATGATAATATGACTTCCACAATACAGAAAAACAATAATTCTTATAATCAAATTGAATTACAATTATTGAAATATTTGGAAGATACAATAATAAATATCCATATGCTGAATGATTACAAGAACTTAAAAAAACTTTTCTTTAAAAGCAATACGTATTTGCCCTCTTCTGCGCCCGTCGAGAGGTTATTTTCCTTTGCATCTATAATAGATTCCCCAAGAAGAAATGCACTAAGTGACGATAATTTTGAAAAACTTATTCTCTTAAAGGCTAATTCTAAATTCACATCTTAATCTCGTATATTTCACAGTATTATTTTTTGTTCTAATTCTAATAATATATATACATATATGTATGTACTTATGTAATAAATAAATATTTTGTTCTTTATATTACAATTAACCAGTTGTTTTTATATCATATAACTATAACCTATAAGTAAAATATATACGAGTATGTATACATATCACTTTTTTACTTATCCGGATAAACGACCGGATGACGTATTAGTACTTGTACTTGTACTCGAAAATAAGTACTTGAAGTACATGAGTATTGTACTCGTACGTGTACTCAAGTCCAGTTTTTCCAAAGTACTTAGTACTCAGTACTTAAGTACATTTTAGTTGTACTCGTCCCAACTCTGGTTACAACATACAAAAACAAATGATTTTAACTTGAGTTAAGAATAATTCTTACTTTAGCAACCGGCCATAAGTCAACTTAGTCAAAAAATGGATCGGTAAAGCTTTCAAAACACCGGATCTGCTCGACAGTCCTAGTCCACCCCTGCTTTCTGTTGAGAAAAGATCATAACTTGTTTTTTTTTTAACAGATAAGTATTTTACAATTTTTGTGTCTGCGAGTTGGTGTGTGAAAGCTCGCTTTAGTACGTTATAGTTCCTTATCGGTACTAAAAAACAAGGTCAAAAAAATTACAATGAACTGCACAATAAATAAAAATAATAGCAAGTGATACAAATAGAAAAAACCACATCCGTCATTATATTTCTATTTGCTAAATATATTTGATACATTTTAATTCTTTATTATATAGTGCGTTCGAAGGTGAGTTTGCAGTATAGCTCTTATGGCAAATGGGAGCGGTGTTGCCAAATGTTGTAAAAGTGTCAAATGTGTCAATTATAATAATATGAAAAACTCGTATGATTTATAAAAATCAACTCTTATAAAACTCAAAATAACACTCAACAAAAACAAATGGCCATTTGTAGATTACTGCGTCTTCACAGATCAGCGCGTTTTAGAGCTGGCAACGTCGACAAGCAAGAAAAGGATAGCGTCATTCTGTAAACCCATTAGAGAGTATGAAAAAGAACTACTCCATATGCCCTGTACTGCAAACTCACCTTCGAACGCACTATAGATGTATGATATTGCTATGTGTTGTTTTTTTTCGCTTGTTATAAATGCGTATCAATATTATCTTATCCATACATTGTTGGGATTATTTAGATAAAATTATCCGAAAAAATATCTAGATACTAGTGTTATTATTTGTTATCTTTTATCCAGATAACCACCTTCGTCCTCCTATCTTTTTTTACTTTAAATTTAAATATTTCAGATAAAATATAACATAACTTTTTTCTTATTTGTTCTTGATCCATTTTATTTTGATGAGTCTTTTTTTTTAATGAACAAGCGCTATATTGATAATTAAATCTTTGCTCGGGAATATCACACAATAAAGCTGTTTAAAAGTTCTTCTAAATTTAAATTGTAAGCTATGTCCCATCGATATAGTTGCTAAACCAACAAATCTTTCTGGAGTCATTGCTGTTCGTAAATAATTTTGTTCGTAATAAAATTGGAGACTATATCTGTATTTTATTTTTTCTGCCTCATATTTGGTCTACACGTTCCCGTAAATTATATGACGATATCCACAAAAAAAAAAAAACAATTTCTGACTGTCTGTCCGAGATTCACACAAAAACGGCTGGTCATATTTTCAAGTAATTTGGTATGATGATAGAGTGAAACGTAGAATCAAACTTTACTATACTAGGCTATATGGCATCTCAAAACTTTCATTGGAAGGCCGTTTCACGGCCGTGTTTAGTTCCGTTTAAACCAAAGAAACATGCTATATATAATTCGGCGAATTTAAATAGTCTGGGCTCTGTTACGCCACTGGATTTTTCATAGTCAATCTTTATTACTTTTGCGCGTAATTTTTGTACACAAGCTCAAAAATAATTTGTCCAAATCCTACTTAAAAAAATATCCCAGATATTATAGGCATTAGAAAGTAATATTCTCGAAATCGTGGAAATTATTTAGCGTTTATTTTATCGCATGGTTGGTAAATATAGGTACAACTTAGAACGATTTATTTGTTCTTAAAAATTTTGAATGAAAATCGAGTGAATATAATATAAAATAATTAAAACAGTACGTATTAAATTATTATTTCTCATTCTGACAATATATTTACTTCTTAAGTTGTGTATTTGTGTAATATAGACGTGTTCTTACTTTCTAACCTCTTTTCCAGATGTCAACAATACAAGAACGGCTTCAAATTAAACGAGTTCCGATAGATAAATGGTCAATTCGTGAACAATTATGTCTTGCATCAGCTGTAGCACGTAGCGGAGACCAAAATTGGAGCTCAGTAAGTCGATCTTTAAAACCTTTCGCAGAACCAAATCGACCACCTGACTGGTTCTCTCAAAAAAACTGCGCAGCTCAATATGGATCTTTATTAGAAAATGTAGAAACACCAAAACGTAAAAAAAGACTATCCGGACAACTTGAAACTGCAGTTGAAACACCTGGAGAATGTATTTTAAGAAAATTAATACAAGAACGTAAAATTGAGCTACGTAAAAAAATCGAAGAAGAACGTCAGGAATATTTTAAATTAAAAGAAGAGATAAATATGATTAAACAAGGAACTGCTTCGGAAAGTGTTATTGCGAGTATGTGTCTTGAAATAGATCAGGAAAAGAAACAAAAGGAACAAGAAGCGTTAGCGCATTCAGAATGGCTAAAAAACAGAGAAGAACGTAAGTTGGAACTTGAAAGAGTTTTTCGACCAACAGGGAAATTACCTCAATTAACAATCGGTCAAAAACGTAAAGCTTCTGAAAGTATAGAAAGCATTATCGGAATAGAATCTCCCATCGAAGAACCACAGGAGTCTTCAACTTCAAAACCAGCATTAAGTCCTCTACTTACAAGTCTTCTAAAAACACCTTCAAGTCTTCCAAACGTTTCAAATTCTATCTTACATTCAGCAATAACGCAGAGAGTGTCCTCACCTACAATTGCTAGTTTATTAAGCGCTACCACTACTGTTCCTGTTTCGCCTAGTCTACAGCAACTTGTAAGTACAGCGATAAGCCAAGAACCTACACAAGAACCACCGAAAACAACAAAAATTGAACCAAAAAACCCCCCAAAGGTTGAAGTTGTCGAAGATACTACTTTACCATTGGACAGCATCCATAAAGTTGAAGAAATTGAAATAAAACAAGAAATAATTGAAGAAGAGAAGACAGAATCAGAAGAAAATAAACCGCAGGAAGAACAAACCGGTGGAAATGAGGAAAAAGAAAATGTGGAACAAGATAAAACTGAAGAAAAAGAAAAAATTGAAGACCTAGAAATAAAAGAAGAAAAATTAGATGAAACTGAAATAAAACAGGAACCGGAAGAAAATTCACCAATTGAAGAACCCGTTCCAGAACATGACATTTATGATTTTGATGAATCAAGTAACAAAACAGATAACGATGAAAGTGCAAAAGAGACAACAACAGAAGCTAGTCTAGACTCTGAATCAGAAACAAAAGAAGATACCTCATCCGATACAAAAAAGGAAGAAGAACAACCAAAAATAGATGTAAAAACAGAAGTGAGTAAATTTCTAGAAAAGAAAAGAGAAAAAGAAGCACAGCCAGGATCGGTAGAAATTGTTGAAGTTGTAGTAATGGAAGATGATGATTCAGACAAGGAATTTCAGAAGAAAAAAGAAATTTTTGAACCACAAAAATCATTACTAGAAAGTATTAACGAAACTATTTTCAAACCAAAAGAAAAAGTTGAAAAAGATGACGATAAGCTTAACATTGAAATAAAAGAAGAAAAATCAGATAAAGTAAACATTGATTTGGAGACATCGGAAGTAACAAAATCCCCTGAATATACAGAAGCATTCTTTGATATAGAAGTAACAAAATTTGACAAACAGGGCAAAGCGAAAAGAGACTATTCCCGTACTAAAAAGAAAGAAGAAAAAGATATCGATATTCTTTTAGCAGTGGAAAAAGCAGTAAACGCATCTATGGAAGAAAATGATGGTATGGAAGAAACCGGTTCAGAAATAGATTCACAGGATTCCGATAAAAAATCCGATACTAGCAACAAAAAACTTAAAGACCAAGAACGTTCAAATAGCCCTTGGACAGAGGAAGAAGAAGTTTCATTTATAAAATCAAAACGATGCTCTACAACAGCGACACCCACTGACAGTGTACCTAATTCACCGGCTTCTAGTACAGCATTTGACGATGATCGTGATTATAAAGCCTGGAAAAAATCAGTACTTCTCGTGTTCAGTCGTTTAGCAGCTCACAAATATGCATCCCTATTCTTAAAACCAATAACCGATGAACATGCTCCAGGATATCACAGCGTTGTCTATCGTCCAATGGATTTACAAACAATACGTAAAAATATCGAAAATGGACAAATCAAAACTACATCTGATTTTCAACGGGATGTTATGCTTATGTTTAATAATGCTTTAATGTATAATAAAACTAATGATCATGTTTATAATATGGCGAAAAAAATGCTACAAGAAGGGATGCAAGAATTACAGATTTTGTTTCAAGCGCAAGCTCAAATTGAAACACCTTTACGAAGAGAGACAAGGACTAGCGAAAGTGGACTTAAAAGAAAAAGGGCACAAGAAGATTTAATTAGAAATAAAAAACGTAGAGATGATTAATTTTTTAAATATAAGTTTTGTATTAAATTAATACACAAGATTAATGTATATAGTATCTAAAATATAGTTAAATTTTTTTAACTAAAAATATTTATTATTGAAAAAAAAAATACCATAGGTCTTCTATTGTATTCAGAATGCAAAAATAGTAATTGTTCACGTGATAATTTCGTCGAACTCTCGTCGTTATTGGCTGATGTGTTTGTGGGGGCATTTCTAGGATCAGTCGAAACGTCAAGGTTATCTAAATGAATTTAAGTAATTTCATTGTACTTCATGGTACTTACTTTGAAAGGCCATCCACATAGTGGATTCCAAGCGAGCGGTATCAAGTCTGAAACCCTAAATAATTAATTTTGACTCTAATTACCTATGAAGTTCATATCACTGAAAATATATAGTCGCCTATCAACGTATGTGTAAACATTTGCCCATGTTATTTGAGATAAACAATAACAATCTTTTAAACAAATCATATAATATACGACCGTAATTCTCTACCCTTGTCTTTCAACACGTAACTAGAAAAATATATGATAGCTCAACTAATCTTTGCGGATGTTTATCTTAAAACAGATTAGTTTTTATATTTGAATATTTCTAACTAATTGAATAATTTTATTCTAAATAATAATGAAATTTTATTTCTAAATTACCGCTCCCACATGTTAGTCACTCAAAAAAGCAGCCAATAGGGTAGCTACGTTAATCTTTCACGTGATTTTATCACTATTTCTGCATTCTGAACACAGTATAGTTTAAAATTCGGCGGAAATAAACTGCATACTGAATCGGAATAGTACGCACGGAATTCTTAATCAGTTTATCTTTTCGAAAGTTATATCGTTTTAAAGGTAGTAAAATACAACTAAACGAGAGCGTCATAGATAATTTTTGAATTGCTATGCTGTTTTGGTGTCGTTAATTGAATTGTGACAAATGAAACAAAACATGCATTGCACGTATTTTATTAGTTCGTATAGTCAGCTGGCATGTCGGTCGTCATGGTTCAAGTGAAAAAAAAAATCATACTTTATCAAAAAAAAAAGTTTTTAAAACGACGACTGTCAAAAATGTATCAAAAAAATTACTGCCACTCACTATTGCTGATGAATCCAGAAATGTGATAAAAGATAAAATTCACACTATTTGAATTTTTTTGTTTTAAATTAATACACGATTCAATGTTTTTCGCTGAACGCCACTGATCTTTATTTGTTTCTTAAACCCCCAAGTAACGTACGATGTACTTCCATGCTTCCATCAAAAATGACGTCTCTAATCTTGTGTAAATAAATATAATTTAAATAATATAACTAATAAATGTGTACAAAACATAAAACAACATTTAAAATGAAGAGTGATAATCCGTTAAAACATATATTTTCTTTTTGTTTGTAAGTTTCTTTTAATTTTATTTTTTTAGGTTATGTTTGATTATGCGATTTAAAGTCGCAAAATTTATACTTTTAGTAGTTTTGGTTGAATTATTAGCTTTATATTACTCCTGGAAATTTATTTCTAAGTTCGGTACAAATCCTACAACTGTAAATATAACTTATAGTAATAAACAAATAGTTACTAAAAGTGGTAGCAAGCATATAAGTAAAATAGTAACTGTTGTTTTAAGAAGTTTTGAACTACAAGAAAACGATGTAACACTTACTGTTGAGTCTGTTTTAAATGTATTTCCTAACATACAAGTTCTAATAATATGTGACGGCTATCCCTATCCTCCGTTAGATTTAGTATTTTCAAATTCAACAACAAAAAATGTAAAACTAATAAATCTTGGCCTTAATTTAAACATTTCTTATAAAGATAACTATCCGTTATTCCAAGTTAAAACTAAATATGTCTTATTTATCCCTGATTCTATCCGTATTTCTTCCCGACAACCCATAGCGACAATGTTAAATGAATTAATGAAATTTCCGGAACGTATCATTTCTATGCCAGTTGCAAATGTTAAAAATACACAGTGTTTAAACGCAGATTTAATCGTTAAAGAGTGGACGTTGAAATATACTGTTGGTAAAAATGAAACGTGTGATTCTATAAGTGGGAAACATATAATATTAGTTGAAACAGCACTGTTAAGAAAACTACCAAATGTATTTATGATGCCTTTTCCTGAATCTCTATACATACAAACTTCTGCAAATGATATTAAGGTGATTTTTTTCTTCAAGTTGTAGACACACAGGCCTGCGTACAATTATTTATTTTTACATTGTTTCTGTCCTGTTAATATTTTTTTTTTTTGATAATATTCTGTGGTAAACATAAACACTATTTTTGCAATCAGTATGCAACAATTCAGAAAATATAAAAGCATTTCCGCAAAAAATCCATCTTAGGCCTGTGTAATTTGTTTTATTGTAAAAATGTGGTATAGTATGTGTGAATATACATAGGGAGCACTTGCTTTATGTACATGAACTGTTTCAAAACAATCTTAAACTTTATTTGCAAATAATATTGACAATAATAACCAGGGCTTCGAACCGTTATTTTTTTCGTTTCAGTTTTTGTTCCGGTTCAATTAAAAATAATATTTCAGTTCGGTTCCGGTTTTCGTTCCGGCAAAAATAACGGTTTTTTGGGTTTTCGGTTCAGTTCCGAGTGGTAAATTTTTAAATCCTTTTATTTATATTAGAAATTTATCTTCTACTATAATTTAGAAGAACATTTTATTCCTTATTTTGTAATAATCATACCAAGGCCGTTGCCAGGGAGGAGGGTTCTGGGCGTTCCTCTTCCCCCCCGAAATAATAGATGCAGATTTTTTTTTTACTTATCAGTTAAAAAAAAATACGATTTTTTTCTGCTCACCAGAGTTTAAAAATAAAAAAAATCTTATATAAAATGTATTTTATATTTTGGTTTACTCCCATAAACATTATCTGAACCGAAATAAACCGATATTTTTTTTTCGGTTCGGTTCCGGTTTTCGCTCCGATAAAAATAACGGTTTTTTTTCGGTTCAGTTCCGGTTCGAAGCCCTGATAATAACATAAAGAAAATAATTAAAATATTCGAAAAATTAATACTTAGTATTTTTTGTCAAAAACTTATCTGTAATTAATTGAAGTGAAGTTCCCTACTTTTTGCTGACACAGGATTTTATAAAAATCCGTACTGGGGATTGCAAATTACATTGTTACTATTTTTGTATATAAGTTTATTCAACAATTGCTGTATGGAGTCGAAAAAGCTGAGCCAGATAGATGTCGCTGTTGATGTTGAATTACCGTTTTTGTCCGGAATCCGCTACTGTTGACGCTCATCATCTTCATTTCACCAAAAGCAAATGTCGTTTGCAATGATCTCCCAATGGATGATTCTGTTTCTGTCCCACCATACGCACCACATTGCCTTTTTACTGTGGGCACCTTTTGCTATTTCTTTCGGTATTTCACCCGGAGATACACAAATTTTATTTTGACGTTTTTGAAGAGATGATTCATCACCAGTGACAAAATTCTTAAGATTGCTCGTTTTGCAATTCGGTGAAAATTCAAACACGATCGGCTTTGTTGTTGTCGGAGAGTTCGCAAGGCACCCAACCAGCCAATTTCCACACGTTTCCAAGCTTTTTTAGGCGACGGATGATTGTGGATTGGTTGATATTGAAGTCTTCGGCCAGTAGCCGGGTTGTTATGCTATCGTCCACTTCCACGGCTGACAAAAGTGCCTGATCGTCGAAATCCGATGGCCGTCCTCTTCTTTCATCATCCTTAAGACTTGTGTCACCCGATTTAAACTTATGGAGCCATCTTTCAACTTGTTTTTGACTGATTGTTCCTTTGCCGAAAAGCTCGTTGAGATCGCGAAATGACTGTGACGCTTTCAATCCTTTCTCAAACTGATAGAGCAATATATGACGAACATGAATATGATTTCCGACACGCATTTTTTACCTAAAAACAAAAGAATATTTAATACATAATAATTATTACATAAAGCAAGCGCCATTTTTCAACACAAAATAAAAAAATCGTAGTTAATTTTGCATCAACCCAATACTTTCCAAAACAGCATTTAAATTATCTACTAGTTCCACAATATCTTCAACCTTGCTCAAGATTTCATCCATTGTTTGAAGATTTAGTATTCTCATTATCATACAGAGCGATCAAGAAATCTTGTCCGTTATGCAATAGTTGACAGAAACATTTAGTTATCAAACTTATTTCCATGTATACATAGGCGTACATTCTATTTTTATTACCTTATACGAATTGATTATTAAATGAACACTATTTTTCTCTACACGCCAATGAGTTGACAACAGTTCTTAAGTTAGGAACACATATTTCGTAGTTTCTCGGTTGAGTTCAGGAGAACGAAGTAATTTGATTGGTTCTTTGTTAAATTGGGATTTTCAGCTGTGGATTAGAATACAGTTTTGCTATTTTTAAACTCATTGTTTACTGTTATGTAACTGACAAGAAATTATGATCGCACGGTAGTTTTTCCACTATCATTTGATTCGTCTATAATTTGCTTCCATAGTATGAACATAATGCTTGTTTACAAAGCGTCGAGTGTATGTTCATGCAAACAAGTTCGTGTGAACGAGAAACGTGCGCGTACCGAAAAATCGTAATGCACTTATATGATAATGCGCTTGACATACAACAAATTGGGAACGCATTGTGTACATAACTGAGCGCTTCCTGTACTCTTTACGCAGAACTACTTTGTTCTTTGAGTGATATTTATACTGCATATTTTAAAAATAAAAATTTTTAGGTCAAACACCTGACGGATCACGTAATTCATGATGGAAAACAAATCTTACGTTCCCACCATTCACAACGTAGACATCAACAACTCGAATCTACACGACAAAAAGAAATGTATCAATCATTTTCAGTAAAAAAAGTGATACGATCCAACGGAGATATTGAATGGTATGGATGTAATCGTGATACTCCAAGATGTTTTGGAACGGTAGTGGATTCCATGCCATCTTATTTATACATCGGAAAATGGACTCCCCCATGCTGTTTATTCAATCTACGTAATGTTGCAAGGCATGTTTTTGAACGACTTGATGAATCAGGAGTTCGTTATTGGTTAGACGGAGGAAGTTTATTAGGAGCGATGCGAATCGGAGATATTCTTGCTTGGGATTATGATGTTGATATTGGAATAAATCGGGATGATATCTCTCGATGTGATAATTTAGTTAAAGCAAAAAACAAACAATACATTGATAACAAAGGCTATGTTTGGGAAAAAGCAACGGAAGGAGAATTTTTTCGAGTACATTTTAGCAAATTTAATAGGTTGTATGTTAATGTTTTTCCTTTTATTGCTAAAAATGGTACAATGATAAAAGATATGTGGTTTACAAGTCATAAAAATATGGAATTTCCAGAACATTACTTGCATCCAATGTCTTCGATTGAATTTTTAGGCAGGCAGGTTCCAAGCCCGAATAATATTAGAGATTTTCTCGAATTGAAATATGGGAAAGATGTGATTGAAAATCCACAGTACCCAGATCCAAAAAAATTAAAATTTTGAAATTTTTAAAATAAAATTAGATTTTGCTGCTTTGGAAAATTGTAAAAATGTCTGAGGCCTGAAAATATATACAGGGTGATTTTAAAAGATTGTTATTATATAATTCAGGGGCTTTTGGAAATAAAATATATATTCTCATTACGAGTGCAGATATTCTGCCCCTCTCGCACCTATTGTAAGTTATAGAAAAATATTTTTAGTTAAATTTTCAGTTAATTAATGATATTTTCTAAATTTTTATCGAATATGTGCATAAGACCCGTCCAGTCTACAGTACTGTCAAAAATTACAAAAATTGAGTGGTTTTTGCGGCATAATGTTTATTTTATTTCCATAAAAAATATTACATGGGAAGTATTTACATTAAGAACAAAGAATAGATGACATAATAAAATATAAATACTATATAGAAGCGCTTTAGCACTTGTATGTGAAATTAAAAGGCATACAATTCTAGAAACTTAAAAAGATATAGTGTTTCCTTGAAACAACATAAAACCAAGTAGCAGAGGTTATTAAAAAAATGGTAAATAAATAGATAAATAAAATAATAACACTAACATATTTAGTAAACATGTGTTAAGAATCAAAATGGCCGGTAATGGTAATTACGATTACCGATATTTTATAGTGGTACATTCGATGATTATATATTACATAATAACAACCTATTGAAATCACCCTGTATAAAATGTAAACGTAAAAAAAATCACATATACTTCATGCTTCCAATAATTGTTTTTTGTTTTGCACCTTTTTCAGTATTATTTTAAATTGCTCAAAATGTACCCTGACATTTATAACCAGTATTAGTTTTTCTTTCTTATATTGTTGCATTGTTAAAAGCTGCGTACAAAGGTAACGAATGTGAACAAACAAATATGCTATAGGGAAATAAATTTAAGATCGTAGTGGTGGTCAATTTTGAAACGTAAGTAGAGGATGTGCAATGTTATAGGGGGAACTGTTTAAGATCGCAGCGCCATGTGCGGCAAAGCTGGAACACTCGAAAGTGACATTAAACTGTTAAGTTCGTTCTACATTAAAGCCATATCACACTAGAGTTATTATTCAAGTCTAAACTTGGAAAATTAAAGTCTTTGCATTCAAATCGAAGTCTTGTGCGTGTGATAGTATGAAGAAAACTCCTAGGTTTTGAAGACCAGGCAAATGAAACAGGATACAATTTCTCGGTCTTTTTACCCAGGTCTTCCAGCTGACGCGTCTTTGTCTTTTGTTTATATCAAAATATAACTGTCAACTGTCATAATTTCACGATGTGCGCATGGGTAAACAAACAATTTCCAAGTCTTAACTAATATTCAAATACCGTGTGGTATGTCAAGACCTGAAGACTTGGATCCTGAAAAAAAACCTACAAAAATAAGACTTGGATAGCGTTCTAGTGTGATACGCCTTTTATACATTTTTGCGTAGTACTCACGTAAAAAGTATAATGTGAAACACAATACTTCTTTCCAACTTTCGATGCTACACTACAAAGTACACTATTTTCAAAACTACTTCCGGCTAAATTTTTGGATAACAGTTGTATACTTCTCAGTCGTACCAACTATCAACTTTTTAGTTTTTGTTTACAACTTAACTTTTAGAAGTTTATTAAGTTGATAAGAAGTTTATATAGAACATATAATTAAATATAAACTTAGCACAATTAAACAGTATTTATAAATTGGTTACTAGAATTGGTTCTATAACCAAACTGTTGTCTGTCACCTGAACCTAATTTTTTTTAAGTTGGCAGTGAAAAGTATCACAAAGTAATAAAAGATGAAAGTATCGCAGTCTCTTATCTTTTCCCCCACTATTTTCTGTAGTAGCAAAAGTTGAAATGACGTCAGAGTTGGATAGTATTGAAAAAAGTATAATGTAGAATGGACTTAATAATAACATTGAACATCCTCTACTTACGTTTCAAAATTGACCACTGCCTATAACGCCTAGAAACAAAGCAAAAATGCCTAAACAGAGCAAAAATTTTTGTGTTTTATATCTAGTTTTAGCTTATATAACTAGTTTTTAAGACTTTTAAGCAACTCGGCGTAAAAGTCTTGTTTATAAATGTATCACTTGTTTATCTTTGCAATTTATTTTTAATAAAATATTACAGGGTGGATTAGAATGAAACAGGTGCAAATTTAAAATTTGCTCAAAAATACCCTTTTGTATAAAAAATAGTTCAAAATGGGGTGAATAAGATTAATTTTAACTCAGTTAATGCTACATAATTCTGTGGGTCTAATTGTGAAATATTGTCAGCTATTAGTTAAGTACATTTACGTTAAATATGAAAACGTTGTTTAAGATGTTTCAACGTGGGAAAGTACTACCAACCTTCGGAAGCCAAATGTATCGACTGACTAATGCTTGCATGTTAGTTACATTACATTCTAACACTAGCAACAAAATTCAACAAGTATGATGTAATTTCATAGTTATCGTGAATAGACCAATAGATTCGTATTTCTTAAACCAACACAAATATGGGTCGCATACGATATATGGTTTTACTTATGTACTTAAATTATCCTGAGGTCTGCGTGACAATTGGTAAAATACGTATTGGGTCCCTGGGAAAAAAATTTAAGACATACCGTAATAGATAACATTTCATAACTTCCATTTTATCTTGAAAAATAGAATTTTTGAGTTAGAATTAATCGACACCTTCATATTTTGATTCTTAAAGAATCGCAGTATTAAAATATGTAAAAATTTCTTGTAGAATAGTTAAATTATGTGCACATGTTATTTTGAATCTAGATTCAGAAAAAATATATTTATAAAAATAATATTTATATATAAAGTCTTTAATTATAAATTTTGAAACACTTAAAATGTGTTAAATATAAATATGTAAAATGTAATATAGAATTTTGAAAATATAAAAGCACATTTTGCCAGTTAGTGCTTAATAGTGCACAAAATAATTTTTAGTGCCAAAATTTATTGAAAATGTTGTAGAAATAATTTTATGTGATAGAATATTTCCTTGTTAGGTGCCAAATGATTGTTTCTCCTTTAATAAATGTTAATTAAAACGAAATATATATATATTTTTATTTCTCCTATTCTTCTAATTGCGGAATACGTTCCTTAGCAGTTTCCTCGTTAGCAGACATTAAGGATATTGTCACGGGGTGAAGTCAAAAACGGAACCTTTTCTACAAAATTTATTATAATGGGTGTTTTTTTTAGAGGTATAGAACTTTAAATTGCAATAAAACAACGATGGATTATTCGATTGACATGAATTTTTTTTTATTCGAAAGATAATCTTGTGGCATTACATTTTAAATATGATTTCTGGCATATGACCGCCACGGCTGGCTCGGATGTAGTCCAATCTGGACGTCCAATTTTCGATGACTTTTTCCAACATTTGTGGCCGTATATCGGCAATAACACGGCGAATGTTGTCTTCCAAATGGTCAAGCGTTTGTGGCTTATCCGCATAGACCAATGACTTTACATAGCCCCACAGAAAGTAGTCCAGCGGTGTTAAATCACAAGATCTTGGAGGCCAATTCACAGGTCCAAAACGTGAAATTAGGCGGTCACCAAACGTGTCTTTCAATAAATCGATTGTGGCACGAGCTGTGTGACATGTTGCGCCGTCTTGTTGGTATGATTTAATGTAATGCCACAAGATTATCTTTCGAATAAAAAAAAAATCATGTCAATCGAATAATCCATCGTTGTTTTATTGCAATTTAAAGTTCTATACCTCTAAAAAAAACACCCGTTACAAGATTAATTTAAATCAGAATATGTCCAATTGTTGGTAAAATGGTTGCTGGTGTTGTCCGTTTCGAAGCTGATGTTAGTCTCGTTCTTGCCCCGGCGTCTCCAGGATCGGTCGAACCACCCCAGGTATCCGCACGAGGCGAACACGTGGAGAAGCCCTGTAGACAACACTTATATCTAGTCTTAGCAACTTCAACAGCTGGGCTGGTCCTTGGGCAGCGAGATACGGACTGATCACAAGAATGACTATCCCGACTCTATTCCCTAAGACCATTTTATAACTGTTAACCAGGACACTATGACGTCAGGTTCTACCTCAATTGTTTTGGAAACATTCATTTGTGTAATTGTTGGCAGCAATTAAAAGACCATAGTCATCACAATTGAAAAATGTTTATCAACACATTAGAATGTAGTTCAACACTTACGTTGGCAAAGACACAACATCCTGCACATTCTATAATTCCCAAAACCGTACGTCAGCAACCTTGACCTACACAGCCTAAAGACCGCTCAAGGAATTGGGACATTAGAATACAATTATACCATTATGACAATATCTATAACGCTATTTTATTCAGGACTTCGAACCGTTAATTTTTTCGTTTCGGTTTTCGTTCCGGTTCAATTAAAAAATTATATATCAGTTCAGGTTTTCGTTCCGGCAAAAATAACGGTTTTTTTCGGTTCAGTTCCGAGTGATAAATTTTTAAATGCTTTTATTTGTATTAGACATTTATTTTCTACTATAATTCAGAAGTAATTTTTTTAATTTGAAAAAATGGTATGCTGCATATTTGGCTAGTAGCTCCCAAAGAAAATACAAACTTACTTAGAGCTATTAAAAATATTGAATGGAAAAAACATTCCAAAAATTTACCTTCACAATACTTACAAAACATTTAAAATTCACAGAATTTTTGAAATTTGAAAAAATGGTGTAAGCACTTTAGGCTATTAGCGCCCGAAGAACATACATACTTACAGCTGTTAAAAATATTGAAACGTAAAAACATTCCAAAAATTTACTTACACAATACTTACAATAAAATTAAAATCAACATAATTTTTTGAAATTTGTAAAAATAGTGTGCAGCATCTTTGGCTATTAGCACCCAAAGAACATAAAACTTAAAGCTATTAAAAATATTGAATCGAAAAAACATTTTCAAAACCATTTTCCTGCACAATATTTACAAAAATCTTAAAATCCACAGAATTTTTTGAAATTTGAGATAATGGTGTACAGCAGTTTAGGCTATTAGTGCCCGAAGAACATACAAACTTACTTAGAGCTGTTAAAAATATTGAGACGTAAAAACATTCCAAAAATTCACAATACTTACAAAAAATTAAAATCCACAGAATTTTTGTAAATTTAAGAAAATGGTGTGTAACATTTTCAGCTATTTGCGCCCAAGGAACATACATACTTAGAGCTATTAAAAATATTCAATCGAAAAAACATAAAATTTACCTGTACAATACTTACAAAAATATTTAAATCCGCAGAATTTTTGTAAATTTAAGAAAATTGTGTGTAGCATTTTCGGCTATTAGCGCCCAAGGAACATATATACTTAGAGCTATTAAAAATATTCAATCGGAAAAACATAAAATTTACCTGTACAATGCTTACAAAAAATTTAAAATCCACAGAATTTTTTGAATTTTGAGAAAATGGTGTGCAGCATCTTTGGCTATTAGCTTCCAAGGGATGTCGACTCAGTATAGGATGTCCCTTCTTAACCCTACAATAGACACTCAACTTGTTTCATCACTATTGCACTTTTTCAAATTTTACTTTTTATAAAACATGTAAAAATGTGTACACACAGCATTTATGGCTACTAGCGCTTAAGGTAGTTGTTAATTTAAGGGTATTTTATACAAAAAATGCACTGGTCAACATGTGTTGTTACTTAGGAAATTTCATAACGAGAAATATTTGGAAGGATTAATGACGTAATGTCTACCAAATTATCAAAGGCTTAAGTAAAGAAATTAATCCTCTTAATTAGTTTCGCTAATGAGAATTTTAATGTGGATTTTTTTGCGTAGTTCTGTATTGCGTAAACAATAAATGGTCTGCGACAGTGCACAGCAATTTAAATATAAAAATTTAAAAATAATTTTTTAAATTTATAATAATTTTGTTAACCAGTATTAGCATTATAGGCTATTCTAAACATTTACGCGGAACTAAACTGCTTTTGCGTAGTTCTGTATTTTAACAACAAATGTATAAACAATAAATGGACCCCGACAGTGCACAGCATTTTTAAATATAAAAACTTAAAAATATTTTTTTAAATTTATTACAGGGCTTCGAACCGTTATTTTTTCGGTTTTCATTCCGGTTCAATTAAAGAAATATATATCAGTTTGGTTCCGGTATTCGTTCTGGGAAAATAACGGTTTTTTTCGGTTCAGTTCCGAGTGATAAATTTTTAAATGCTTTTATTTGTATTAGAAATTTATTTTCTACTATAATTTAGAAGAACATTTTATTCTTTATTTTGTAATAATCATACCAAGGCCGGTGCCAGGGGGGGTTTTGGGTGTTGCCCTGAAATAATAGAATCGCAATTTATTTTTTACTTCTCAGCAAAATTACGATTTTTTTCTGCTCATCAGTTTAAAAAATAATCTTAAATAAAATTTAATTTATATTCACTCACATAACCATTATCTGAACCGAAATAAACCAATATTTTTTTTTTCGGTTCAGTTCCGGTTTTCGTTCCGACAAAAATAACGGGTTTTTTCAGTTTTCGGTTCAGTTCCGGTTCGAAGCCCTGATTTTATTTGACTGAGTACTCGTTGACTCGTACTTAGCATTTACTTCTATAGTTTTCTGAGCATATTGTTTGATTTTATTTGCATTTTTCATAATTGTACTTAGTAACAGTTGAAGGCGGTAAATTCATTATCCTGTAGACATCGGGACGTTTTCCCGCACTGCCCATTCGTCTAATTTCTTCCATCTATTTCTCAAGGGAGGAAGAAATTCTAGCTCTTTTAGGTTCATTTTGAGTTAACATTTTAAAAGCACCTATTTTATATAAACAAATAAACTAATTTAATTATGAATAACTAAACTAGATATACGCCTGACGTGTAGAAGGATACTTATACGCAATGATATTGGAGCGTCGTCCAGTCCAGTTGTCGCGGTACTTTTCCGATCAGATCGGGGAATCCCAGGCGTACGATGGTTAATTCAACGCAGGCGTAAAAGTGAATCGGCGTACATAGAACTCAAGATTATTAAAGTAAAGGTTGTCTCGTAACTTCTGACCAATCAGAGCGTGAGAGGGAATACGTCACACATATGCGTAGTTCAAACTAGCATACAGAATTAATATAGATGTTGCACGTTTTTAATAATATTTTATTAACAGCCTTACGGCCAATAAAAAGACAAATGCATACAAATTAAACAAACAAAATAAACTATACAAAAAAAAATGAACAAAAATAAAGAACATATAAGAGTTTGAATATTTTTATCGACTATTTTCATAATAGATATTTATTTCAAAACAGTTCTACTGAATAAATTATAAATAAGAACCTAAGGAAATTTTATACTGATGTACAGTCTGTTCCAAACGGTTAAGCGGAACTAGATTTTGCAATCTAGTTACTTTCATCGTTTAAATCGTGCCTTTCGGCCGTTTTGTTTAAGCTTTGTAAATCATACTTACAATAAACATTTTTTGGTTAAGGTTAATATCATTTTAAAATGTCATTTTCTTTATATTTTGATTTTTTGTGTCATTCTTAATACAAATTTCCCATTTATTTATTTTTTTGTCATATAAATACGTAAAAAAAATATTTAATTTTGACATATGTCATACGTTTCCATGGTTTCATTGTTGGAATTTTAAATTTTGACATCCCAACGTGAAAAATGAAATAACCCAAGCTCTCGTGACAACCTAAAAGAACTAAATTCCCATTTAGTTCCGCTTAACCGTTTGGAACAGACTGTATATAAAATTTACGGTGATGGGTATTTCTAATTTAGATAATAGATAGCTTATCACTTACATTTATTTGCCAAGGGCGCCAAAACGCAGTCTTGCCCGCAAGTTTTCCTTACTGCGGCTCTGTACGCCACTGCACAAATCATATCAGGCACGCCTATTCAATATTTTGACAGACAGAAACCTAACCTATTAAGGAAAATTTACGTCCGGTATAAATCATAAATATCACTGCCACGTTTTTAAATAATATTATCAAATAAGTTTCATTTAAAAGCCAACCATGATCTTTATATTGTGTGGCATTTTTATAAGTATATTTGTATTTTCAATTTCATATATAAAGTTTGGTAAAGGGCGCGTATTATTTCAAAAACATGTAGTTATTACTGGAGGATCACAAGGAATAGGTAAATCAGCAGGTATTGAAGCTGCACGAAGAGGTGCTCATGTCACAATACTTGCTCGAAATGAAATAGTGTTAAAAGCGGCTCAAAATGAAATTAAACAAAATTGTATAAACGATGATCAAGTAATAAATGCAATGAAGTTGGATGTTACTAAATTTGATGAAATTGAAGATGTTATTAAAAAAATTGAAGAAACTAGACCAATTGATGTTTTATTGAACTGCGCAGGAATGGCTATTTGTGGAACGATTGAAAATACAACCAAAGAAGATGTTATAAACCTCGTTAACCTGAATTTATTAGGTAATTTTTTTAAATTATGAATCTAATATCAGTTTACGATATATAAATATACAGGTGTTTCTATAAAACAATAAATGGCAATAACTTATTTTATAAGATAAGTTTTTGATCTTATTAAACTTTATAAATATTAAATATTTTTAACCAATGTTAGATATATTGAAGAAACATTATTTAAAAACATATATGTCTATAAATTTAGCAATAACAATAAAAAAATAGGATTACATGATTCAATTACAAAAAGATTAGGAAAACAATTGTCTTAAAATGTTTTGAGCGTTTTTTAACAAATTAAAAGATACTGAAATGTGAATTCTCAAATAGGCTAACTGCTGGCCAAATTAGTATACTAAATACTACAGTACAGTTTTAACTTATTACATATATTTTAGTGTTGAATTTTTGTTACAATATCGACAAAAGTTGTGAAAAACTATAAAACCAGAACAAATTGTAGCGTTTTTGGCTGTCATTTAAGAAAGGACAAAGATAGGCTTCTTAGTTTTTTACTTTCCTAAGATAAATGGTATAGTTAATATTAAGTCTAAATTTTCGCGAGATGATTCTGTTGTTGAATGATTAGAGATAGAATCCTATGGTTTGATATTTTGAAATCTACCTAAATAAAAATTTTAACTCTCCTGAATTAACGCCTTTTTGATCCTTGTGGTTTTGAAAATTTGTAAATATTATATTTTCGAAATACTATATCTCAAAAACTACATAAGATAGGGACCTGTGGGGAAGTTTTGAGGTCCTAAAGGGCCTCAGGACATATTATAAAACAACCCCAAAACAATAAATATTTTGTGAATTTTTTTTTTTTTTTTTGGATTTAAAAATATTCTAACTTAAGAACAATAAAATATATGGACCTGCTGTTTGAATTTTCGAAATCTACAGACTTTTTTCTACCTAGATAAATAATAAGGCCCTTCTTTATTGACGCCTTTTTGATCTGTGTAGTTAAGAAAATTTGTAAATATTTCATTTTCGAAAAAGCATATCTCAAAATTTACATGAGATTGAGACCTGTGGTTGAAATTTTTGAAACTTTTAGGTCCTAAAGGGCCTTAGGACACCTTTTGAAGCAACTTCCAAACAAAACATTTTTTTGCGAAATTATTTTTTAATTTTGTTTTGTGAAAAACAAAAGACCAATAAAATATAGAGAGCTGTGCTTTGAATTTTTGAAATCTTCGTACATTGTTTAGTCTAAAAAAAAAAATGAGGCCTTAATAACCCAACTTTTACAATAAATACGAATCGTCAAACAAAACCTTTGAAAATGGCCAAAAATCGAAAAAATCGTAAGGGGTACCCCTTACGATTTCTGAGCAAAATTTTTTCTCTAATTTACTTGAAAATGTGTATACTTATGTATTTTGAGTCGTAGATCTCAAAAATAATCTCTATTACAAGGTAAGGTTTACCGTTTTTGAATATATTCAAAAAAAAAAAAAAAAAAACGCCAGGAAACGATCATATTTCAAAAAATACATATGTGAGGGCGCTTTAAATATATTTTTTAGACTTCTCACCCTAAAATTGGTCTATATACAAATTTAAAAAAAAACACAATAGGCTGTTTTTTATTTTTAAGGTAAAACTTTTTAAAATAATAATTTATAAGCTATTCCAAACGTTTAGGCGGAACTAACTGGAATTTTCATTTTTGTAAGTTGTCTTGGGTCTTCTTTTATGGTTTGAATAAGGTTTTTGCTAAACAAAATTATCAAAAGCCTCACTTAATCGGTAAAAGTTACTAAATTTGAAAATCTAATTCCGCCTAAACCAAAGAAACACCTGTAGATGTTTACTATTGAATTTAGTCTTGATCAAAATTGATATTTTATAGCAGGCTATATTTCTATATTTTTGTAAATGTAGGTACATATAATATATTATTTTAATTTTTAAATAATGCAATACCTACCTAATATAATTTATTATGTAAAGTATAAATAAAAATCAGCTATTACCACCACAGGACCGACCGCCTTCTCAAAGTACTTGTTTAATTTATGCTGCTTTATCAAAAAATGTCTCAAATAAAAGTTTGTAAAATATTCGCAAAAATCTTAAAATCGACACGAGTAAACTCCTATTTCTAAAAATAGTCAAAACGTTATGTAGGGACCTAAATTCGTGGAGATCCATCGAAATCTCGAAATGTCAAAATCGGTATGATCACAATACCTCCCTTATATATGTTGGAGGTCGGTAAAAATTGAATCGATTAATTAGCAATATGCTGTTTTGATCTTTACTTATTTATTTATTATAAACTTTTATTAGTAATCATTATAAACATAAAATCCAATAATACAGTACAAAGTACGTATTTAAATGGTAGGTGTTATAAAAAGTAAATAATAATCACTACTCAACAAATTTGAACTTTTTGTCGATAAGTAAAATTAGCTGCTTTGGAATAAATATGACCTACTGATGACGAAATTGGTGATTAAAAATTTTGTAGCAATTATTCAATTTTCAAAATTTACCAAAATCATTGTATCCAAGTAGAGTCATTAAAAAAATAGAATAAAACCATTTAATTAAAGTTGCGAAATCCCTGAAAACGTTCCACGGAATCCCAGGGTTCCGCGGACACAGGTCGAATACCACTGGTGTATTGGTTTGTTTATTTTCGACGAAACTAAATGCCGAGATATTATACTACCTACAACTTTTTACTCTGGAGTCGACTCAGGCTCAAGTATTTCATACTTATAAATGAGTACCTGTTCATTCAGGGATAATAGGACCGGTCGAAACGTCACACTGATCACGTGGCTTTCATATCTATGGCCGGCGGTCTAGAAACGGAGAACTTGCCTTCTCTGCCCCATATACGCCTATTTAGGTGTTGGAATTCTATTATTTATTTATGTTACAACTTTTTACAGGTACCTATTTTGTTACACAAGCAGTTGTACCATACATGAAAAAACGTAACGATGGTGTAATCATATTAACAGCATCTCAAGCTGCACTTCTTGGTATTTACGGTTACTCAATCTACAGTGCTACCAAATTTGCTCTGCGTGGTCTAGCAGAAAGTATTCTTATGGAACTTAGAATACACAATATTTCTGTAACTGTAGCATTACCTCCAGATACTGATACTCCAGGATTTGAAAGAGAAAATATCGGAAAACCAATTGAAACATTATTAATTTCTGAGTCCGGTGGAATATATAAACCTGATATTGTTGCTAAGGCAATTTTGGACGATGCTTTGGTAAGTATTATTTTATATCTATATGCAGAGGAGGATTTACCATAACGCTATTGACGCCACCAGTGTCGAGCCCCGGAATTCTATGAGGCCCCCAAAATTGTTTGGCGAATCATCTTTCAATATTTAAGCATATATTACATCTTTATTTTTTACAATTTTTCAAAGTAATTTCCAACACACTTTATATTGGGATGTGTAATAAATTCCCGCGTTTTTTTATTTATAAGATTTTTTGAAGAAAACAATAATTATAGTAAAAAATTAATCAATAATATATTCTCCATCATTATTTACAACCTATTCCCACCTATCGACCAACTTGTTGATGCCGTCTCGCCAAAAATCTTTTGATTTTGTGTTGAAGAAGTTTGTGAGCCAGGTTTTGAGGTCTTGATCGTTAGCGAAGTGTACGTCCCTCATTTGGTTCGACATGGAGCGGAAAAAAGTGATAATCCGTTGGCGCAAGGTCCGGAGTGTATGACGGATGCGATAGAACCTCCCATTTGAGGTCATTGAGATCTTGTGGCCATCGCTCAAGTTATGTGGCACCCAATTCCCAAGTTTTTGAGTAAAGCCCATGGAGTAAAGATGGTTAACGATGGTCGTAAAGGTACATTCCATCTTTTCGGCAAACTCTCGTGTTGTTTGACGACCATCTTCCTTCAAAAACATCTTGGGACGATCATCGTCGAAGTCGGGAGGCGGCCGGAGCGAGGTGCATCACCAAGGTCAAAATTGCCATTTTTAAACTTGGAAGACCAATCTTGCGCGATCCTCGGAGCTATGGCATCTACTCCATATACGTCACAAATGTCGCGAGCTGCTTCCGTAGCTTTTTGACCACGACGAAAGGCAAAATAGTGCAGATGCCGAAAATGACTTTTTTTACCACCTAGAACTTCCATTTCAAATGCCACAAATTCAATTAAAATTAATTAATATCGAAAATTAAAGCAGATAAGTTTGTAGAGCACGAAAAACACTTAAGAATGCATATATAAACTTAACCTAACAAAACACAAAATTGCGGGAAAAAGATAAAATACAAAAAACGCGGGAATTTTTTACACAACTTAATACATTCGTCTAAACCAGTCATCAATATTTTTTCCCACTTTTCCATCGGCACAGAATCACATGATGAATCACATGATTCATCCCACGCGACCATTTTCACCAGTAATTTTCTAATTTCAGTTAATTTTCATTTTAATTTAGGTGTTTTATATCATTGGAAAGAGAAAAATCTCAATTTAATGCATTTAAAGCCAACTTTGAGCCCCATATGAAAATTGAAAGTTAGTATGAATTTCTCGAAAATGATATGAGCCTTATAAGATATATAATATGGCCGGATGGGATGTTCGGTTAAAAGCGAGAGGGGTATATGTCTGTAACGCGCTTTCGTTACTCTTCGATCAACAAACGCGCCCAAGGAAGTGTTTCACTTCAAAAAGTTGATTTTGGGAAACCCTGGGTGTACCAAATGTCTCTTATTGGTCATGGAAAACCAAAACTAAAATCGCATAGTTGAAAATTTATATATTTTGCGTAACAAATTTGACGTTGATATCGCTGACATAGTAAAACAATTCCAAGGATAATATACTCATTAATCTTAATAAATCATGTCATTCAATTTAATAAAAATATTATTTGAAATAATAAATCCTTTACTTATTACGTAAGAATTAATTTTAATTTTTATTGGTGACAAGGTGTATTAATGATTGATATATTGATGATTTGCCATACATAAGACGTAAAAATAAAGCGATATTCGTAAATTCAAAGCAGGGACTAAGACCGGAACGAAAAAGAAATAACTGTACTAACTGATATTTTGTTTTTCGATCAAGAACGAAAAATAAAGTACTTAAAAAATTATTATTTGTTGTTTTTAATTAGAAATTTGTCCATTGTCAATTGTACCGCAGTTTTCTTTTTGTCTTGATATAAAAGTTTATAACAAGCGGTGCTATTGCGCATATTATTAACAACACTGAAACTTCTATCAATATCCGGGTCCGAATTCTCGATAGTGTCAATGAGTTCTTCCACTTTGCCTAATATTCCACTTACTGTTTTTAGTTGTATTTCGGTTATTTCGTTCTCGGTTTTTTGGTCTTATTTTTCAGTTCTCATTTGCTCTTGTAGTTCTAATAACTCATTAGTTGTGAGTTCGTCCGCATGTGATTCTAACAAATCGTTAATATCTTCAGTGTCCATATTTAGTTCATTTTTTTTTAAACACATGTGAATTCACTGCTGTGTATTCACACATAGAAAATCACTCGTAAATACGTGTACATATTCGGCTGCGTTCGACGTATTTACTGATTCTAAGTGTGAGTGAAGGGGGAAAATTGAAAGATACGTTGGTAACACTGTATTTCAAGCTTCATAGGCATATCTTGTCTAAATATAACTTCAAAACAATCAATGAATATTAGTCGTTTATACAAAAAAAAAGTACGTTCGTACGAAAAAATGTACGTTCGTACGAACAAATGTACGTTCGTATGAACATAGGGTCCGAAAGTATGTACCAATTAGTCATATTTACATGCATTTATACGGAAATATACCGTCCGCTTAACGTACGGGAATCTGAGTACGCTTTGTGTACGTTAAGCGGGCGTTGACTGTATAAAATTTCTTTATTTTGAAATTTAGTCCTTCCTAATCCCCGTCAATGTTTTTGTTAATTGTAGCTTGTTTTCGCAAGCCTTATAATATTCTTAGGGCCTAAGTACTGTACCTAAAGTGCCTAGAAAATAATTTTCCTTTTTTTTTTCTAGGCTGGAAAATTCTACAGTTCTATAGGATTGGAAAGCTTCATGCTAACCACTCTAAGTTGTGGTATGACTCCCGTTTCATCATACTTTGATCTTTTAATTCAAGTTGGTTTTCTGGGAATATTTAGGCTTATAGGAGCTTATTTTACTTACAGATTTGAAAGAATTGTTTTAGTTTGTAAATTAAATCGAGAAAAAAATGCAAACAAAGATAAATAATTATACATATTAAACAGATCTATAAATCTGCTTAAAATTTATATATTTTTACACTTAAATAATAAAAGGGCACTAATTATATTAATCATTTTATTATTTGCAAAAATACCGGATGTAAAATATTTAAGAATATTGTACAATAATTTGTATTACGTAAGAATTGTATTATTTTGTAAAATAAAGTTTTATCTTCATAATTATTCGCGCTACCACGTTTAAATCTTTATTTTATTTAGTCTAGGAGGGAATTTTTGGTAGGAGAAACCACATGTTTTATTTGTAAATAGTCAAATGTCTCTCGCTATAGACAGTTGACGCTACCAGTCTAGTTTGTTTGTACTCCCTGCATTACTACAGGCAAGACCACTGCTTTCGGCCAGTTAGTGCAGTAGCAGACGACACACGGAGCCCCTTCCGACGCATCGAGGCAGCACTAAGAGGTAAGCCCCATTTTGCTACCCCTATTTTACACCCGTTTACCCGAAAGAACGCAGCCAGTGTACAGGCGACATCTTAAAGCTGCAATCCCAGCTTCAAAATTAGTAGACTGTACGCTATGCTTTGTGGATAAATTTAATAGACTGTTTTAACATTTAATGACAGCGTTCACAGCTATAAAAATTAATGCGTAATGAATGTTCTCATTTATGTTTTTTTAAAACCAACTACGAAGGAATAAATTCCACCCATTTCTTACTATTTATAATATCAAAATTATAGCCGCAACTACAGCAATTTTTTCGTTTCATGATTTCCGAAATTTGTGCGATAGTATTTTTTAGGTTATGAGATAGCGAATGTGTGCTTATATGTCTGTCTCATTAAAACAGTGCACTAATTATAAAGGAAAACTGTCTATAGTCGACAACGTACAGTCTATTAAATTTAGAGCTGTGAATGGTTACTTAACTTACGAAATAAATATTTCATGCTTCAAAAAAATAATTAAATATGGGCTATTCCAAACTTTTAGGCGGAACTAGATCTTAAAATCTAGTAATTTTTATCTATTAATTCGGACTTTTGGTCATTTTTTTAAGCTTTATAAATCAAACTCACATTGCAAATTCTAGATTAAATTGATTTTCATTATAAAATGTCCTTTTCATTGCATTTTAATTTTTTGTCAATCATAATAAAATTTCTCATTAATTTTTTTTGTCTTCAAAATATGAAAAATGTATTAAAATTTTTAATAAATATTATTCGTTTCCATGGTTTCATTGTTGGAATTGTAAATTTTCACATACCAACATCAAACATGAAATAACAAGCAAGGTCCCTTCTCTTGACAACCTAAAAGAACGAAATTCCCATTTAGTTCCGCCTAAACGTTTGGAATAGCCTATACATTTACAGTTTTTCTATAATTTATATTTATAAAATTCTTTACTAACAAATATTCAATTTTTGCATTAAAATCTTATTTAACAAATTAAAATTATTATATTAAACTTAACAACATAACAAATTGTTTCTTATAAACTATATTTAAATAAAAACAACGGATTTATTCTTCAAGTTTTGTTGATTTTTGCTTCGAGTTTTTCAGCTGTCGTACGAAGTTTAGTAGCAAGCTGCCTGCCAGCTTCTGTTACTTTCAAGTTTTTATAGCGCGATTCCAAGCCTTCGATAATTTTTAGAGAGGTTTCATTCATAGATGTTGACCAGGTCATCAGATTAAACAATAAATCTGTTGCACTGAAATAGAAAAAAAATAATGAAAACCATTGATAATCATCATAGGGAGCTAATTACATGCTGAGATGTAGATGTATAACGTCCGGGAATGATTTAGGTAAAGTAAATGAGTTTTTCTAAAGTTGATTTTACACAGTTCAATTTATTGATCAATAATTTGATCCATTTTTTTGCCAATTAATTGAACAATTTATTGATAACCTTGAAAATAAAAGGTTCTCTTTACACACATCAATTTATTTATCTTTTTTTTTTTAACTTTAAAACATGTTGACATATTTATCAAAATGAAAATATTGGGAAAATCTTCACAAAATTACGAACTGTGAACAAAAACAAAAGAAATAACTTAGATGATGGTGTATTAGAACGTTCACGATTCTGTCAAATTTGAAAACAAAATACATAAAGTCTGTTCCTTTGGTTTAGGTGGAACTAGATTTTCAATTCTAGCTACCAATACTTTTACCGATTGATTGAAACTTTTGATCATTTTGTTCAGGAAAAGCCAACTTTAATATATAAAAAATAGCTAATGACAACTTACAAAAATAAAAATTCCGGTTAGTTCCGCCTAATCGTTTGAAATAGACTGTAACTTATACATTTTTTGGTTATGCTACAACTAAACAGATAAAAATATACCTAGAATTCCGTAAAAAAATATGAAAAATAGAACTTGTTCTATTTTCAAATTAAATTATTCATTTTTTTTATCAATAAATTGAACACTTTACACACATTACACAAGGTCAACTTTTTCAATTAATTAATCAATAAATTGAACCATTGGCATTCGTAACTCGCAGTTTGTTAAGGCAACTCGCTAGTCAAGAAATAAGGATGGCGCTTAGCGTTATCGAGATAAAGGTACTCTATCAAAACTAAAAATTGTTAAAAAATATTTATTTTTTCTTCAAATACATATTTGTTTATTTTTCCACTGTGTTTTTTTTAACTCTATAGCTTTCCTAAATGTGAGTTTTATAAGCATACCAAATTTCAACTTTCTATGTTCAGCCGTTTGGCCACAATTTCTACCAAACATACAGACAGACAGACAAATAAACACGACAGACAAACACGAGTAACGTTATAAGGTTTTTTTTTTTTTGTCATACCTACAAAACTCTATAAATTTTAAATAACTTTCAAAAATGTATTTTAAAACGTTGGAAAAGCAATGGAAAATAAGTATCGGAACGCCGTTAGCACCACAAAAAAAAAAAAAAAAACACTGCAATTGGCGAAAATTTGATAACTGATGCAATAAAATATCCAAAATTACAAATACAAAAAAAAAGATACTAAAAAATACTTACTTTGCAGCACTGACGACATTTCCTGAAAAAAACAATAAAAATTAATAAATCGTTATTTATGCAACAAGTGCATAAAGCAGTACTTTTTTTCACGAATGGGAAGGCAAGCGCAGCAATCCCATAAGTGAAAAAAATATGCTTTATGCATGAGTTTCATATTATATTTTTTCTACAACTGTCTGAAATTACAAAAAAATAAAAATTGATATATGCATAGGGGAGGGTAGTGTACCAATACAAATGTCCCTATATTAAATATAAACTTTTAAAATTTATAAATCTTCAAAATGACTATCGAACACAAACTAAATATGACTTCAAACTTCAATAGGTATGTTTTAGTAAAATAAAAGAGTATCTACTTAGTTTTTTTTAAAAAAAATAGAGTTTAGTGATGTTCTGTGATAGTAATCTAGGGACTTAATAAAAAAGAAGAGAGCAAAATCATCTATCGGCCAGTGTTTCAACAATACAACTAAGTAATTTCTTGAAAATAAAATAAAGTTATCGATTAATAATAAATAAACATATTATCGATTATTTCCATCATTCGATTAACGTTGCCATCTCGAATTTTATGCACAAAAACAAGTGAAATATAGTACAGTGTTTTAACAGTCGTAGAAAAATAATATTTATTAAAAATATAAACACTTACCATTTTTATTGTCCATAGATAACCCTGCAAAAATGGCCTCATTTGTTTTGATACTTGCATGTTGTGGAACATTAAATGATGAAATATTCAGCGATTTGTTTCGCACAGACATTGTATTGTCATCTTTTTTCGACTCAACTAGTAAGTGTAAAGGAATATTGTCCTGTGAGTCATCATCGGATAACTCTTCAGATCTCATCTGAACATCATTCAAATCTTGCAGAGATTTTTGAATATTTTGTGAGAAATTTTCAAATTCTTCTTCTGAAATATTAAGATCAAGTTTTTTTCGTGGCTTAATATTTAATTTTTTCGCATAATTGTCCCACTCATTAGATTCTTTCTTTGTTTGTATTTTAGAATTTTGGATTTCTTTTTTCGTAAGTTTTGTTTTATTCTTTTTTGTATTCTTTTTTGTGTTTTCATTTAAAACTTCATCTTCAAAATCAAACGGTGGTGATAAATCATCTGTTTTTTGTGTTTCCGATTCAGAATTATCTGGGAATATTTGCGACATAAGACTTTTTAGTTTTTGATGTGTTTGTTTACGTCGAGTAGTTTGAGATTTTATCGGTGTTTCTTTTTCAGGGGATTGTAATATTTTATCAAATAAGTCTTGTTTTTTCTCTGTATCGTAATTTATTTCTGATATCTTTGATTTTTTCACTGTTGATTTTGATTTTTTCACTATTGGTTTTGATTTTTTAATTACGTTTTCATTTCCATCTCTTTCGGAACTGTTATCGGTAGTCTCTATATTTGTAACTACATTTCCGTTAAAATCATCGTAGACTTTTTTCTTGTGAGGTTGTATATTGTCTGATATTTTCAAAACCGATACAGGTTCTTGATTTTCTTTATCTTCTGATTGTAAATTTTTATCAAGTAACTCTTCATTTACTTGTTTTTTCTTTGTTTCTCTTTTTTTGGACCCTTTTATTTTTGTAACTTTTGATTTCAAAACAGTTGGTTTTGTTTTCTTAATTAAATTCTCATTTCCATCTGTTTCGGAAATGTTATCGGTCTTTATATTTACATTTCCGTTCAAATCATCTTCCTCGTTAGGTAAATGTTGTATATTAGATATATTTAAAAGCGGTTCAGGATCTTCTATAATATGAACAGCATCTGAAATATCATTGTTAGGCCCAGTTACATCTAACTCTACATTAACTAAATCGTTTTTCGCATTTATTTCATTATTTTCTTCTATATTACTATTGTTTAAACTTTTGGTATCAACTCTGATTTTGTCGTAATCATCAAAGAAATCAAAATTTGATGGGTCATTTGGATTGTATAACTTTCTTTTGCCCCGCTTTGTCGATGAATTTGAAATACGAGAATCATTCAAATCGATCGAGGCAGATCTTCGTCGCTTTAAATGAGGTGGATTTGATAATATTTTAAGGCTCTCCTTTTCTGTAACTATTTTTGGTTTTCTACCGCGTTTCTTTCCAGGTTTTACTATCGTTTTCGATTGTATCTTTGGTTTATCATTTGGTTTGGGATCGACTTTGGTAATTAAATTAGTATCGATTTGTGTTTTTGTTGGTTGAGATTTTTTTAGAGGTATTTTAGGCTCTTCATTGTCTGAACTGTCTCTAGATTTTCTTTTAAGATCTAATTCAGAATTGTTAGTTTCTGTTGATACAGAACGCTGTTGCTTTTTTTGTGATGCACTATAATCGATATTTTTATCGATAGGTGAAGAAAGTGCTCTAGCTTCCGTAGGTTTAAGGCCAGTATTATCGGTCGTAGAGGAGATAGAACGCTGTCTCGTTAGAGTTTTCCTAGTTTCCTGGTCAATTTTATCTAATTTAACTTCGCAAGATAACTCAGATTTTCTGTTTTGATCAAAATCAGTATTTTCGTTATTATTGGAAATTGCTATTTGTTGGAATTTTGATTCCGATTTTTCTTGTGCATAATTCTCAATATTTATGGATACAAATTGCTCCGTTGGCTTACAAGATCCATCCGAAATATCCGATTTAGACGCAATTTTTGATTTTTCAATCAACTCAATATTGGCTATAGAGCCACTATCCCTTTGAGGGTCTATTTTTTCTTTCGTCCCAATATCTAAAATATCGTTAGTTGTAGAAGATGCTCTAGTTTCCCTTCGAGGTTCATTTCTATTTACAGAGGCACTACGCTGTCGTACTGGTCTCTGATAAGCTTTAAATTTTCCTATTTTTGGTGTAGAGGTTGCTCTTGATTTATTTAATTCAAAATCAGAATCATCGTCTTTGGCTATTGAATTTGACCTGGTTTTTCGAGGTTTAAAATCATAATTTTCATTATCGGTGGACAGGGAGGGCTCTCGTTTATGTTTTCGAGGTACATCAGACTCCGAACTTTCTATTCTATTAGTTCTAGGTTTTGTTTTAGGCTCAAAATCAGAATCGTATTTGGCTATTGAATTTGATCTTGTTTTTCGAGGTTTAAATTCATAATTTTCATTATCGGTGGACAGAGAGGACTCTCGTTTATGTTTTCGAGGTACATCAGACTCCGAACTTTCTATTCTATGTGTTCTAGGTTTTGTTTTCAGCTCAAAATCAGGATCGTCTTTGGTTATTGAATTGGATCGGGTTTTTCGAGGTTTAAAATCATAATTTTCATTATCGGTGGACATGGAAGTGTCTCGTTTATGTTTTCGAGGCACATCAGACTCCGAACTCTCTATTCTATTAGTTCTAGGTTTTGTTTTAGGCTTAAAATCAGGATCGTCTTTGGCTATTGAATTTGATCTGGTTTTTCGAGGTTTAAAATTATAATTTTCATTATCGGTAGACAGGGAAGAGTCTCGTTTATGTTTTCGAGGCACATCAGACTCCGAACTTTCTATTCTATGTGTTCTAGATTTTCTTTTAGGCTCACAATCACAATCTTCAAATACAGATTTTTTAGACACAGCGTCACAATTTACTGTATCAATAGATACAGATCGACTGCGCAACTGTTTGTTATTAAACAATTTTTTTGTTTTAAGTAAAGAATCTTTTCTTAAATCCATTTCAGATATTTCAATATCTATTGACGAAGATCTGTTATGGTTTGATTTTTCAGATTCTAATTTGTTGTGTGTAGTTCTAGAATTTGATCTAGTACTTCTCTTATTTTTAGTAGTTTTAACATTCTCTAACGAATTGTTGCAAGAACGACGATCTGGTTTAAATGCTTCTTCACTCGGTTGTGTATTTTCAAGTAAAGCACGCATACTAAAATCTGTACTAAACATTTTTGAAACCGTTTTCTCTAAGCCTTCATTTGGTTGGGAATCTTCTATAATTTCACTGTTATTTATACTTTGTTCAGAACTTTTTGGTGAATTTTGAAGTATTCTACAATTAGCATTATCAAAAGTATGTTCAGAAGTTGTTGAATCAGCTATTGCTTTTTCTAAACGTTGTTTTAAATGGCTCACATCCATCATATTTTGAGATTTTTGATTTTTAAATTCAGTTTCTACGGACGTATTTGTTGTAGGCTTTGATCTTAGACAAGAACTATGTTCGTTTTCTATATCTGTACATTCTTTTGGAGGAATGAGAGTTTCTAATTTTTCCTGGTCGCTCATTCTGGATCTTGATTTAGAACTACAACGCTGTTCTCTTTCTTTCTTTTGGCTGAGAAGAGTATGTTCGTTTTCTCTGTCTGTATAATCGTTTGAAGGCATAACGATTTCCAATTTTTTCTCGTCGCCCAAATTTATTCTGGACATTGATTTTGATCTACTACGCCGTTCTCTTCCTTTCTTTTGACTTACACGATAAGTAGGCTCAATTTCCATATCTGTACAGTCGTTTTTTGGCGTTTCTGACTTTTCCTCGTCCTGCAAATTCATTCTGGACCTTGTTTTTGATCTACTACGTCGTTCTGTTTCTATCTTTTGACTTACACGATAAGAAGGCTCTATTTCCATATCTGTACAATCATTTTTTGGCTTGACAGTTTCTGACTTTTCCTCGTCCCGCAAATTCATTCCGGACCTTGTTTTTGATCTACTACGTCGTTCTCTTTCTATATTTTGACTAACACGATAAGCAAGCTCAATTTCTATATCTGTATAGTCATTTGCTGGCATGGTAGTTTTTGGTTTTTTCTCATCCCGCAAATTCATTCTGGACCTTGATTTTGATCTACTACGTCGTTCTTTGTCTATCTTTTGACTTACACGATAAGCTAGCTCAATTTCCATATCTGTACAGTCATTTGTTGGTATGACAGCTACTGATTTTTTTTCCTCCCGCAAATTTATTCTTGATTTTGATCTACTACGCCGTTCTCTTTCTATCTTTTGACTTGGTTGAGTAGGTTCATTTTCTATATATGTACAATCATTTGTTGGCATGACAGTTTCCGATTTTTTTCCGTCGCATAAATTTATACTCGACCTTGATTTAGATCGACTACGATGTCCTTTTTCAATCTTTTGGCTTAAACGATAAGTAGATTCGTTTTCTATATCTGTATTGTTTTTAAACATGTCAGATTTTGAATCCGGATCTTTTAAAGGTTCGGTGAATATTATTGGAAAAACCTTTGTTTTTCGAGATTCTTTAATAGTTTTTAAATAACTTTCACTTGTATTTTCTGTGGGGGAATCTGTATATTTTAAATTTTCTGTGTGTATTATCGGAACAATTGCTCTATCAAATTTTGCTCTTCGATATTTAAAAGAATTTTGACTTGTGGAGGAACAGTTTTCATCTTTTAACGGTTCAGTGTATGTTTTTGGAATTCTATCTACTGTTTGTCTAGAGTCGTTTGTGGCTTGTGACTTGATGGGTAAATATTCTCTCGGTACTGACTGGGTGAGTTCTTGCGATTTATTTTCCACTTCTTCGTTTACATTTTTTGTTTTTAAATTAATGTAAGAAGATGAAAGTATCAATGATTCTGGTACTTCACTATCTGTTTCTTCTTCGGAAGTAGTCCAATTTTCTTGTGAACGTTTAGAAATAATTTGAGATTTATTGTTATCATTTGGTGATATGGTGGTGGATTTTCTTCGAGAACGATTAGGTGATTCATCATTTAGAACTTCGTCTATGAATCGAGCTGGCTTTTTAATAGAACGTTTAGGTCGAGCTAACACGTTTGAATTAAAGTCACTTCTTAATCGTGATGTTGGTGTAAAAGTAGGTGATCGTCTATCTTTCTTGCGACTTCTCTGCTTACGTTGAGACTGTAATTCACCGTCAGATGAGAATATATCTTCATCACTTTCCTCATATTGAATTTGAGGACTTCTTTTTTGTTTATTTTCGATATTTAATGAAACATTAGATGAGCTTGCGAAGCCAGTGTCAAGACTTTTAATAGATTTTTTAGATGAAATAGATCCATTCTCATCTTTTATCTTTTTTGGAGATTTTAAATTCTTCCTTGTATTTTTAATATTTGTACTTTGCTGATTACTTATACTGTCCAATTTTATTATTACAGAGCTTTTGGTAAAATTTCTTGGTTTCGTTTTTAATTTATTGTTCTCTCCATGAAAAGTTGTTTGATCGTCTGAGATGCTACTTGCTGAAATACTTGAGTTTAGAATTTCATTATCACTAGTTCTTAAATTCTGTGGATATTCAGGTATTCTGGTTATTTCTTCAGGACTCGAGGTTTGAGTAGGTAAAGCGTGAATCAAGTACGAGGAATTCTGGAGAAAAGAAAAAGACAATAATGGAATTATAAATGGTACAGATACAAAATATAGAAAGTACAGTAATGGATATAAAATGTTGGCCTGAAAGAAAATTAAAACCATTTTGGACTGATGTACGAGTCCTACGACACGTGAGTCCGACTATATAGGATAGACCAGCGTTTCCCAACCTTTTTTCAAGGCGGACCGGCAAGTTTAGAAAGTAATGTGTATCGCAAAAGTTTTATATTTTTTATTGCACTGATTACAAACACAAAAAAACAACAAATAAAAAATCAAATATAATTAGTGAAAAAAGAAACAAATTATTACTTAAGCAATTAACAGATTAAGGGACAGATTTTTGATATACAGGGTGTTAGGTAAATGTCCGGCATAATTTAAAATACTTTCTATATTTTGGTTGGTAATCATAGTGACGTAGAATGCAATCGATTTTTCCTTTGCCAATTTTCTCTAAAATGTGAATTTCGTCCAAAAATAAACAAACAAAAAGATGCCCCAAATTTTGAAAACCACTGACTTTTTTTAATTTTTCATATTGATCCAGAAGTTGTGTAGTTGCCATAGAGAAAACAATATTTTAATTGTAGTTTGAAAACAATAAAAAACAAAATATCTCTAAAATTAACTGTTATAACTAGTTAGAAAATGTGTGGACAATAATGGTGGTTTGATCGAACATTTGTATTTCTTTTTTTTTTGTAAAATAATTGTAAAAAGTAATAGTTTTTTTTTCTTCTAAATAGTCAAATAGAGATATTTTGTTTCTTTTTTTATTATTTTCAAAGCTTGCTACGTTCAACTTTGTAAAACTTATGTTGATTATTATTTTTTAAATAAATGGTCGCCATTTTGAAATGGTTAACATATAAATATGATTTTTTGGTGTCATTATAAAACTAATTTAATGTACTTTTAGGAAAAAAATATAAAATTATCGATTCCCTATGCTAGATCAAAAGTTGACATCGTTTCCGGTGAAACCGGAAGTGCCTCAGAATTCTTATAGTAACCTTTAGATGGGCCTTTTTGTCTAGTTTAACTTTTGTTCTGAAGATTTTTTGTATCTTTACAAATAAAGGAGATTTTCGGAGTGCCCCGTTTCAAACAAACACCCTGTATATAGAATGTATACACTTTACAAAATAAAATAACAACAAGATAAAGGTATAACTACTGAATTACATCCTACACCGCACAAACGCTTTTTACACAAACTTTTTTAAGCTTACTTTAAGCTTTTCTGCTTCTGCTGTCCTAGACTTTTACTAACTAAACCTAACCTAATCACCTAATTTTTAGGTGCACTAAATTATGTTCCCCCTTTTTTAATCTTTAATCAGCTGTGAATGTAATATTATTATTTATTCTTATTATAAAATACCGGAATATTATTTTAATTAGATTTATTTAACTGAAAGTTAAGCATTATTATACAAATAATTTTAATTATATTGTGATTTTAGTGTTTTTTATTATTATTATTTTATTTTAGTGATTTTAGTGTTGAGCAAATTTACATGAGAGGATAAATGTGACGCTCGATTGACACATATACGCATGCGTTCCAGTGTAGCGGGAAACAAGGATGAAACGAGGAAACCACTGTTGTGTTTACATGTACTTCTATGCAGCGCACACATTTTTAAATAAATTGAAAATGTCTGTGATGTGATTAATTTGCAATAAAATATTTTCAAAACAATATAATTTAAATGTCCATTCATAAAGTATTCATAAGATAAACTTTAATGGTAATCGACGAATATGGCGAGGGGTTTCCTGCATCATGTATGTTTACAAACAGGCAGGACACTACTGTTCATTATTTTTTTTTTTTTCGAAAAATTTTCAAAAAAATCGGTTTAATAAATTGCAATGTTTTTATGTCCGATATAGATGGGCACCAAACTTAAAAAACTTTACCAATAACCCTTGAAGAATCAAAATTTATAGAGATGTTACTAAAAGCAATAGTCTTTTTCTTTCGGACAATGGCATGAAAAAATTTGGTGAATATTTTTTCACAAATTATTATGAGAAGCCCAATCTTTGGGCTTATACTTATAGAATAGAAAATGTTTAGAAATTAACAAAGAAAAGAAAAAATTAAAAAATAAAACACCAACTAGATAGGACAAAATTTGAACCAAGTAATAAAAAAATTAATAAACAAATTTCTTTATTTAGTACCAGGAAAAAAATTAAGAAGTCGCATATTTTAAAAAACCGACAACGCAAGAGGAAGAAAATATTATTGAAAAAATACAGAAGTAACTTTTTTTTTGTCTTAACTGTGTGAGTAGTTACACGCACCCACGTGTAATTTCATTCATTTTATCTCCTTTTTATTTATTTAAGCAAATTATAACTTAAGAATGAATTATTTGTTACTTAACAATAATTTTATGACTATCGACAACACTGTGATATTTGTTCCTTTTTGTTTTTTCTTGTTTTGTATTATTGTTCATATTAGCTACTTGCTGTTCTATTAAATAAATAAATAAATAATAAATTGATGATTATTATTGTCTTATTATTGATGTATTAATGATAATCTTAAATATATCCACAATAAATCAGAATATTATATTTTTAATCTCCGCTCAAGATCATTTTGAAGCATGCGCACATGTGTCAATCGAGCGTCAGATTTATCCTCTCATCAAATTTACTTGTTTTAATTTTACTATAGTTGGCAACATTGCCTAGTGGGTTTGCTAAAGTAGAATAGTACCCGATCGTCTGTAGCTTACAGATTTGCCACAGAATTGCACCATAAATAACAAAAGGCTAAAAAACATACCTTTCTCCTTTTTTGACTTTGACTTGCGCTACTTTCTCTTTCTGATAATGGGTGCATATTTGAAGACGGTTCCCAATACAGTTTACTAAAACTTGGCTTCTTAATATGCGCGAAAGTTTTTATTTTTTCCACGAAACTCTGAAAATTCAATTGTTTGTTTATTTCCATGGAGTTTGTTTGCTTGAATTTTAAGCAGAAAATTTTCACAATTATTTTTATACACAGTAATTTTCTTTTTCTAATACAGAATAGGGATGTTCCGAATCATATAAATTGTATATCCGCGGTTATTCTACAAAATAATCCGTATCCGCGGATATGAAATTAATACGGGCATGGGTAAAAATGTTCTGTTAACCTTTATTAATATATATATTTGTTTAACCATGGTTTATAAAATAATTACGACTTTTTTCATATTAAAAATAATTTAAATAATTTTAGCTGTTTTGAAAAAAGTTTTTGGGTTAAAAATAAGATAAACAATAATATATAAAGTCTGTTCCAAACGGTTAGGCGGAACTAGATTTTGCAATCTAGTTACTTTCATCGTTTAAATCATGCTTTTCGGCCGTTTTGTTTAAGCTTTGTAAATCATACTTGCAACAAATATTTTTGGTTAAGGTTAATATCATTTTAAAATGTCATTTTCTTTATATTTTGATTTTTTGTGTCATTCTTAATACAAATATCCCATTTATTTATTTTTTTGTCATTAAAATATGTAAGAAAATTAATTTAAGATTGACATCTGTCATTCGTTTCCATGGTTTCATTGTTGGAATTTTAAATTTTGACATTCCAACGTGAAAAATGAAATAACCCAAGCAAGGTCCCTTTTCGTGACAACCTAAAAGAACGAAATTCCCATTTAGTTCCGCCTAACCGTTTGAAACAGACTGTACGTATATACAGGCTATTCCAAACGATAGGCGGAACAAACTGGAATTTTCATTTTTGTTAGTTGTCATTAGTTATTTTTTTATATTGCAGCGCCATATGCGGCAAAAGCTGGAACACTCAGAAATGACGTTAAACTGTCACTTGTGTATTTGATTTTGATTACATGGTGAAAATTTTCCTATTTTCTAAGCTTATTAGGTCTTTTTTTTTCTTATTTACAGGTAATCTACGATTTACAAGATATATAATAATATACTATTCTAAAGAAATTTTTAAGGAAAGTTTTAGTTTTTCATTGTATTTTTAATTCTTTTTGACTGTCTGTCAATATGATATCAACAAAAATATGGTAAATATATTAGTCAAAAATAAAAATCTCTGCCTAAAGAAGTGGAAGGGACTTTTAATATATAAACTGATGATTTAGACAAATTTTGGGTGGGGTAAATGCCTTTATTCAATCTTTTCTTGTACGTAAAAAATCACTTTTCACAAAAATATTTCTGTCATTTTTTACTTAAGAAGGTAGTTTTAAAAGTTTGAATGACCTCAAAAGTTTGAAAGTGTACTGAGAAATTATGTATAACAGTTTCCAAAAATCATAACGTATTTTGAATTAAATAACTTACGCTGGTGGGTCCTGAAATTTCAGATTCATGCTGATTTTGTGATGTTTGGCTAAATACAATTTTCGTATGAACTACGCTGTCTAAAAAAAGAATAAGATTAGAATAGTTTCAATATATATATATATATATATATATATATATATATACACAAAGTAAAAATATTACCTTTTATCGGTACATTATCGTCATTGGATACCTCTTCTGTTTGCTGTATGACATAAAATATTTATTTAATTAATAATAGCAGAAGTAAATACACCTTTACGCTGTGATACGACTTTTAAAATAAACAGAACGATTTATACAAAGAAACTCAATTAATACATATCAACAAACGATTTTTATTCGTTTGTTGATATGTATAAAAATTACAATATTCTTGTTATATTTTAATAACAGAAATCACAGTGGGTTCGTAAAAAGTAACATAAATGCATTTACTCCTTCATAGTTAGTTTGAAAAAACATAGATGCCAGAACATTCGTTACGCATTAATTTCCAGAGCTGTAAATGCTTTCGTTAAACGTTAAAACTATCTACTAATTTTGTCAACAATGCATAATCTATATTCGACTAATATCGTGAAGTAATATCGTAAGAGCTGTGAATGCAGCTTACTTGATAGAAAGGCATAAGTGATGAGGAAATTAGATCTACGATTGTTAAGGCACTAATACTCGTAGATCTAAACTCTTTATGATCTAAGATCTAATTACTAGAATGTAACAGAAAGTATTTTAATTTGGACTTACATAATAACGTTCATCAAATACTTCACTTAATTTTGTTCCAAGTTGATTAGCTAAGTTATCATTCTTCACCATAAATTGTAATGTTTTAGCTTTATCTGCTATCTTTGATGTACTGGAGATAAAATCACACCGACCATTCAATTGGAAAATAAATAATTTACCAACTGTATTATCATCTTTGTCTTTACCACTAAAAAAATATTAATATACATTAGATAAGTAGCAAGACGAGCAACATCAATTATTCTAATGTATTGTGGACACCATTATTTGGACTGATAGTACTAGACTACAATAGTACAATAATGAAGGTACAAGTAAATGGGAAACGGCATTGTGCGCAAGATATTAAGCTACTTGCCACCAAAGCATAGAGGTACAATTAGAGGAGATATACACTTATACACTTCTAGTTAAGTATAAAACAATTATTAAAATATGTATACAGGTACCAATGTGAATGTTTCAATGAATAAAGAAGAAAACTTGCATATTAAGATATTTTAAAACAATATAAATTTATATTTACCGGTGGAAAGTTACACCAGCTTCTCACTACGACTTTTACAATATAATATGGCGCAATTCACCATTGTCTTTATTTTAAAAATAAACTTTAAAACACGTTTACAATCAGAGAATATGAATGGGAAATGTAATGTTGACACCACAATGTTTGCCACCAAACAATGGCCGACTTGCTTCACTTCGCTAACAAGATATGATACGGCTAGGGTGACCAACTGTCCCGGTTTTCCCAGGACAGTTCCGATTTGAGTACCGAAACTCCCGCGTCCCGGGAAGCAGGTGCCCGGGACGCGAAAAGTCCCGGTTTCAGCGATAACACAATGTTTTGGAATCTTCAGAAAAATAGTATTAAAAAACTAAATATTTTTCATCCTCAATTCCTCATATAACTAGATAAACTCCTTAGACATGTTGATTACCAGCAATATATAAAATGTTGGCCAGGTATAAAAACTTATTTTCAAAGTATGGGACAAGACGAATGTTCTACTCTTATTTGGAAATACTTTATGGTTGAAATTGGAGAATACAGTAAAACCGAAATTTACATGTTATTCCTTCAAAATGGTTTGCTAGTTTTTGAAGAGGCTACAAGGAGTTTAGAACAGAACAATCTTACTGTGCCCGAGTTGTTCGAGAAAAATACTCCTTTTTTGGAGAAAAAACTGCTACAGAACTCAATAAAATGCTGCCAGCAGAATCTAGAAAAATTGCACAAGATTTTATTAATTTTTTTACCAAATCTCTTAGCTATTTCGAAATCTGCCGCTAAGAGTTTCAAAATTACAGACGGTTTAGAGATGGACAGCCTCTATGATGAATTCATAGATGCCAAGGACATTATCTGTCTTACAAAAATAAGCATTTAGACAAAATGTGGACTGATATTTTTGAAGCTAATGAGTTGGAAGCTAATTCCTACAGTTATAAGAACCTTTTGCTACTAATTAAAGTTAATTTTAAAATGGATTGCATTGAGTTTTACAATTTTATAAAAGAAAAAAATTATTTGTTAAAAGCGGGAAGTAGTTCGGAAAAATATTACTGAAAAAGACAAACAGATCAATTCTGTAAAAAATTACTGTGTAGTAACGTTACTACAAGATAAAATATTATAAAAAGTATAAAGATTTTCATTCCTGATAGTAATTGACCTTGCTCATAGAGACAAATTTAGTCACTATTATCATAGTAACTGAGTTACAGAATTGGTCTGAATGAAACGTATTTCATTCATTTATAATATGTAATTTCATTACTATGTAAAAAACAGTTAAATAATAGTATATTATGTTACTAGGAGTAGAACACGCTCTTTTTTGTGCTGAACTCAAATGTTGCTGCCGAGGCGCAGCCGAGGCTTGCATATTGAGCGAAGCACAAAAAAGGCGTTCTACTCCGAGTGCCATATACTATTTTTTCTTCAAGCGTAGGTATTAAAAATTTGCAACCATAAATACTTATGACTTTATAGTTTCAGATGCTATTGCTGCTAATTCCGGCGGTGTACATTGAATTGGTTGAGACATTTTTTAATTTTTGATCTTTATTTTGTGTATTTTGTAACTAATCACAGAATAATGATAAAGTAACTCACTAATAACGTAACTAATTTCTGAATTCACCACAAACCACGCTACAAACATATTAAATTGACAGATGTTTTGTTTATAGCGACTGCTGCCATCAGTTGCCATCTGTTGATAACTATATGAACTATTTACTAGTATAAAAATGTTCACATTTTGTTACTAGTAAAAAAAATGTATCATTTCTACCGAATGTATTGAATAATGTAATGTTAGCATTATAATCCGCTTGAAGAAAAACTAAATTTTACTCATTTTTTTGTCCCGGGTTGGTTCTTCAAAAAGTTGGTCACCCTAGATACGGCATTACGTCTCCCCTCTACTTATACCTCCATGAGTGCAATATATCGAGTATTAGTATCAAAGAGATACAATATAGGCTATTCCAAACGTTTGAGCGGAACTAACTATAATTTACATTTTTGTAAGTTATCATGAGATATCTTTTTAAGGATTGAAGTTAGCTTTTGCTAAACAATATTATAAAAAGCCTCACTTAATCGGTAAAAATTACTAGAATTGAAAATCTAGTTCCGCTTAAATCAAAGAAACAGGCTATATATCATAAAATAAAATTGGAACGTTTCGGAAACTGCTCTAAAATCTGTTTCCGTCTTCAGCTATAGATAAGAAGAGTGATAAACGTTTATAGATACTTAGACTTTTTTTAACGAGTGTTATCGGGGATGGGATGATGTGGTTGGTGTATAGCTGTGTTGATGCTTATGATAGAGCTACCGTGAATACTTCATACCGTGAAAAACCGCGATAAATAAAGATACATTTTACTTACGGTACATTTTGAATTGATTCAACATTCATAAAATGGATAGTAACAGTTTCGTATTGTTGTGCAATATTTTTTGGCAATCTACCACTGCTTAAAATCTGAAATTCCGTAGAGAAACTCAAATTTTCAGCCTTCCAGTTGAAATCTATCCAAAAATCAGAATCCGTCTTTTCTGAACACTAGAAATTAATTAAATAAGATCGTAAGAAATTGAAATAATTACTATTATTAAAAAAAAAAAAAAACAATTTGAACTATTCAGTGACCCTAACAGTTTAAATGCTAGTGGCCAAAGATAAGTTTAATCTATTATCCAACCACTTTTTGCGATAGGCTACAAAAAGTGGTTCATTTGAACACAGGCCTGCAAACATTTTGCGTCTGATTTTTTTTACATTTTCTGATTTACTGTCCACTAAAAAAACATTTTACCGACTGTTACATACAGAGTGTATCAAGATAGAGGGTACACGATGTGTGAAAAGTTAGGAAAAAAAATTATGGCCAAAGTTTTCCCAAAGAAACAAATGATAGTACTGAAATTTTCTGGAAAAAAAAACGGAAACTTTCTTATGATACAGCGATTATTTTGATAGACAAAAAACGTTTTTTTTAGTTTTTCATATTATTTACGAAAATAAAATAGGACTTTTTCATATATTGGTATATTGTTATTGCCTTGTAAGTTATATTGTGTGTTATGGCTGGTTTATACAACTTAGCCATGATTTTGCTTAGCCGTAACTGAGAAGTATCTTATCCATAAGTTTTAACGATACCCAGAACTAAAGTATTTGGTTTATACAACCTTTTCCTTAACTTTTCCTTATTCTCGATGGTCAGCCGCAGCCAATGAAATGCGCTGTTTAGAGTTTGCGCAGTTCAGAGTAAACATCGTTAACATAACCTTTATTCTAAACGTCAATTGCGAATTTTGGAAGCTATTTTATTAAAATGAATAATGAGCAAATTATTGTAATATTCCTTTATACTGCCTTGGCAGCATCTGCCGCGTTCGCGTCATCTTTATTATTTCACAAAAATAAAGTTCGTTGCCTATTTCATAACAGTAATATTTTCGCGCATGCGCTGTTCAGTGATTTAGCCGTAATTTAACTACGAAAGTTGAAATGTTGGGAACTTTCAAGGTTACGGAATTCTTATTGCTAAGGTCTGCTTATGGATAAATTATGGCTAAGGTTGTATAAACGTACATAGGCGATTTGTATATTTTATCTTTTACGGGTTTCCTTACCTTATCCCTAAGGTAAGGAAAAGTTACTGTTAAGGTTGTATAAACGGGCCATTATACAACTCAACAAATCAATTAATAAATATGGTTGAATAGCAAAAAAAAGCTCTGTTCAAAATTATCATAACCTACTATAAGCTTCATATTAAAAATTAAAATTAATTCTGGTAACTTGAAAATGGTACGTGATAAAAAAAAAATGAGAACCTCTGTAAATTCACCACGAAAAAGTGCCTAAAGAAAGTGCACACCAAAATCACTTATTATTTTAATTTTGGAAGTTATTAGCAAAAATTAAAAACCAGAAAAATGACATTTTCGTTCATATCTAGTAACCTATGATTTTTTTAGGAGAACAGACATTAAAATGGCCCCTTAATGCGGCAACTTTGGTCCAATTTAACCGACTTCGTATCTCTTACCGTTCTCGAGATCCCCATGCTTAACAAGTATTTGGGACACCTGTATAGATATGTTTCCATGATTACAATAAATTATAAATTCGTATCATAAAATTATCAACATAATACAACACGATATTTTCTTTTTCAATAATAATTTTTTAGAAATAATTTTGTTAAAAGTACTTTGTGGTAGCCACAGCTGATTTTTAATTATAAAATTATTTTTTATATAATGCTGCACAAAATCAAAATTAGAGCTGCACATTTAGAATTTACAACTACACAAAGAAACTAGAGCAGCACAACAAAGTCCTGAATACAGGCCTGCATAATCAATTTCAGATGTTAATTGTATGAAAAATATAAGTTAACTTACCAGATCGGTGTGAATTTGAATACCTCCCAATATTACACAAGGTGAATTTATCGAGAGAATAAATTCATTGTTATTACTTGCGTTTAACAGATTAAGAAATTTTCTTACATCATGTTCGAAATGATCTGTATCGATTCTATAAAACATATTTTCTACTGCTTGTGAACCAGGAAATAAATTATTATGAAGAGACGCTAAATATTTCTTTGGGCTCAGTCTTTGTACACATTCGACTAAAAGTATCTGTGTATCGTACTCTACACTTGAGTTCAAACAATCAATCATACGTATGCTAAAAAAAAAATTACATTGTAAACCTCTAAAAACAATGAAATACAAAACATGGACAGAACGAAAACTAAATAAAGATATCCATCATATTTATTTCACATAAAAGTGCTATTGCACTTCTGTGAAGTATTTATATATTTTATAATATGTCATCTATTTTTAATCTTTAGTGTAAATGCTTCTCATGTATTTTTTTTCACCTTTTATTCAATAAAATATACATTCTAAAAAAAACTTTTATTATCAAATGTACTGTCCATTATTTTCTATCACTTTGGACAAACGCTCAGGCAATTTCATAATGCCATCTCTCCAGAAGGTTCCATCTTTGCTCTCGAAAAATCTGTAGAAGTGAATTTTGATATCGTCCAAAGATGCGAATTTATTTCCGTTAAGGGAATTTTGTAGAGAGCGGAGCAAATGGTAGAGGGAGCATATGGTCCAGACATCACACCATCCGAAATCGGGGCAAAGTGTTAATTCTGATCTCTGCTGTGAAGAATTAGATCGACTAAATCAAAACTTGACCAGAAATCGGACAGAAATTGTGACTAGTAGAGCAGTTATTCTTCAAGGCGACAATGCCTGACCTCATTCCTCAAAAAGACGCGTGAAAAAATTTCCGAGCTTGATTGGGAGGTTCTAACATACCCACCCTATTAGGGATTGTATACCGGTTTACCGGTTAACCGGTAAATTGACAAAAAAACGTTCGGTAAATTTACCGGTAAATTACAAAAATTTACCGGTAGTAAAAAAAGGTGTAAAATATACCTAATTATTAATTTTATGGTAGATATTTTTTGTGTAATTTTAAATTATTTTGGGTATAAGAGCCGCTGTAAATCGTACAGAAACCGCCAGTTAGCATATGAATGTGAATTGTGCTCTACAGTCTGCACGCTGCAGTTTTTTGTGATTTTTAAAAGTTTAAAATCGTTACAATCAACCTTTTTCTTAAAGAGTAAGTAAATATCTTCTTTTTACTTGCCCGACCTTAATATATAAGGGGCAAGAATTGTAATCGCGAAAATTTTCGATGTCGAGATTTTGACTGATGACCACGTTTCATGGTCCAGGGAATCCAAAAAACCTATTTTCGAAGTGCTGTCCGTATGTGTGTGGCTGTGTGTGTGTCTGTGTGTCTGTGTGTATACACCATAACTCAAAAACGGTTTAACTTAAAGAGCTAGTTCTGGTACTAAAAAATTCTCCTAATAATTGGGAAGAACCCAATTGTTTTTTATTAAAATGCGAAACCGGAAACGGAAGTTATTAAACTTTAAAATTTAAAAAAATTCGTAACTATTAAACCAAGCCTTGGACAAAAATTTGTATACGACATAATTTGATGTATTTTTGAAGATTTACCTAAATCTACTTTTAAATTTTTATTTGTAATTTTTTTTTTATTATTATTATTTTTTTTTATGGGAGACCAAGTCTAGCGGAGGTCTCCCTTCGCCATTGGTTTAATATTGAAAAATAATAATATGTAAATATTTCACGTATCTTTTAAATTAATAGCAATTTTGAATACACCACATTATGACAGGACACTAAAATAATGCAATATTATTGTAAAATAACATTAAAATTTGAACCTTAAATAAATCTTTTACTTCTAATAACTGTTTAAAATAATTAAATACAAATATTTAATACAAGATTCTAATATTATGCCTTAAGATTGTGCAAAATACATATTGGTAATCAATAAAATGGTTTTAGGTAATAAGTACTATATATTATTTTTGTTGTATTTTTATTTTTCTGTATTATTTTAATTCTGTTTCAAAAGTTATTATAGTTTGTTTAACTTAAAAAATATGAAATGGAAATCAAAATGACATATTTTTATCACCTTAATTTTATTTTTCAAGAAAAAAAAATCGGTAAATTACCGGTAAACCGGTAATTTAATTTTCATTTACCGAATTACCGGTAAATGAAAATGTCGGTAAATTTACAATCCCTACACCCTATCACTTATTTCGGCCACTGGAATACTTTTTAAGAAACAAGATACTTATGGCGGGTTGCTAACGTAAGAGTTTTCTCGAACTCAAGTTAAAATCATTTGTTTTTGTATGCTAGAACATACAAAAATAAATTATTTTAACTTGAGTTAGAGATAATTCTTACTTTAGCAACCGGCCATTAGAGATATGAACCATGTTAAAATGAGCCTTGAACAATTTTTTCCTTCAAAAATCAGGAATTTTATAAATCGGGAATATTTTCTCTTCCTGATAAATGGCAGAGTGTTATAGATCACAATGGTAACTATTTTACTCAATAAAGTACATTTTTTTCTTTGGTTTGTTTCTATTTTAATAATACTAAATAAACGAAAAAACTTTCCAGTACACCTAATAGTTTAAATTTACTTACAGTACGTCCTGATGTTGATTAATAAATCTTTTAACATGTCTCTTTGGTGCAAATGACACCATATAATTAAAAACTCTTAACAAACATTTCTTGTACCATTGTTTTAAAGAATTTCTTTCATTGCATAAAATGAAATCTAAAAAAGTCTTTCCTAGTTGTTTAAAGCATATTTGTGGAAATGGTCCTGCTTTATTTCTATCAGTATAATCCTGTAAATAAAATTTACATTACTAGCTGGACCTCCGTAGCATTCTAAATTAAGAACATACATTCAAAAAAATTAATGTGAAGTATGAATTTCGAATAATAATTTTTTTTTGTCATCGGTAAAATTATTAATTTTCTTGACAAAATACTAATCCAACAAATAGTATTGACAAACAATAACTAACAAAAAGTAATGAACCAAAATAAGAATGTTCAGTTGTTACCACTCATAGCACTATTGTTACCATGAGATTTAAATAAATAAATTATATTTTTTCTCATTTATTTTGTGACGTAAGGCTAATCATTGGATCATCATTATAGGTGACACAGTGTGACAGCCCGAGTTGAACTGTATAATCTAATAAATTTCTAAAAAAGTATAAAATATGTACTTACACAAAATACTTCCAACCAAACTCTAACGATAGCTTGATTATATGGACTCCAATCTTGTTTTACAAATGTTACGATATCTTGTAAATATTTCTCAAAAACTTTTATGCAATATCCATCAGCCACTATATCATCAATATGATATCGGTCATAGATTTCTTTAAATTTGTTGTAATAAATATTTAATTTATTGGGTAAATCTTCATTTTCAATCTAAAAAATCTTAATAAGTAAATTGTTGATTACAAATAGATAATATTTTACCTTTTCAGTTAACAAAAGTGAAAAAATGGATTTATCCCATTGACTATCACTACTAATAATAACAGAATCACAACTTGAATGTGATTCTTCCATTTTAAACTTGAATTTTGTGTATTTCAAATAATCGCCCTCTTGCACAAAATGACAAATACTGCTGTAGTTAATACACACACTAGTTAAAAACTGAAAATAAAAATGTTTATAATCACAGTATTTTTTGTACATTTTTAATAAAAATGAAATATTTTAAACACAGATTAATTGCAGTAGGTAGTTACTTTTTAATTTTAAAAGTTTTGATAAAATGAATTTGATTTTTATTACGGATGTCCGTGTTCTACAAATTTAATTAACAATTACAATATTTCTGGATTACTCTTCCAAAACAGTTCATCATGGAAGTATTATTTAGGGGTTTATTAAGATATATAGATAATAGATGAGCTGCTTCTAAAGATGCTTTTAAAGATGATAAAAAATCTAGGTCAAAATTCAAACAATTAACACAATATAAAAAACAAAAAAGCATCCTTGTAAAATATTTTGGGCAATAATAGAAGAAATAAAGGCTGGTAACTGTTGCTGCGGAAAATTTTCGCGGCTTAAAAATATTGAATGGAATTAAAATATTCGCGGCTTAAATTGATTGAATCGCAACTAAAATATAAAGACTGAAGATCTCATTTTAAGAAAAATCCGGTGATAAGTATATTCACTGAACACTTAAAATATAAGAAAATCTGGATAATACGCGTGATTTTTTTTATTTGTTAATGAAAACGATGTTTTTTATACAATTATTAATTAAAAATAATAATTACCTTATTTGAGTCCTTTCTTTCAGTGTTTTTGTTAAAAATTTCAACTGAACAAAACTGATTAATCTTATAGGAATCACAGTTCAGATTAAAATGAATCAAAACAGCGCTTTTACCATCCCTTATATATATAGCTTTTTAGTATGTGAGAGAGACAATATGATATTTAATTCTTTGTCCAACTAATTCTATATGTATAAATATTTAATTTTTAACTTTATAATATTTTAAATTAAGTTAACTTACTACATAAAAAATACGATTCTATGATAATTTAAACCATTTTATAATCGCATAATACATATAATTTTTCATACCAAACTTTAAATGTGATTTATACTTGTTAAATCAATTTATTAAAAATATTAAACTTAAATTATTATTTTATTGTTGAAATATTGCTTAACAATGTTAAAAGGTTACTTAACAGCGTCTAATTTTTCTTAAAAAGTTAAATTAATCGATTATTTTGAATTATTTCATAAATTTTATTCGATCTTGACAGGTGATGGTAATGCCATCTACGTTTATGGCGCGTTATTTAAAAATCTTTGGAAATATTTAACAATTGTAGACTGTTTTGGACGTAAACTTACGGAAACACATGTGCCAGGCCACAGAAATATAAGGAATCGAAATGGCAACAATAATAGGATAATGTAGGTACGATTTTATACAAAATACAAAACACAATACATAATACAAAAACAATTTATTTATAATTCGACCAATAGTTTACTGTAATTTTGTCTTTTTTTTATTCTACATTAATATACAATATAATTTATTGAACATTTTTGGCGATCCAATCTAAATAACTTGTAATTCTTGTGTATATTACAGGGTAGCCCGCTGTGCATCCTAATTTGCTACCGTAAAATAGTATTCCTACTTGTTTCGTAACTCCATCTATAGTTACAGTTAATGGATCTCCACCATCACCCTAAAAAATGAATTATTGAAATTTTAGAGAATTAGAATTATCAAGTGTATTACTATTATTACTTACAACGCATGGTGATTCTCCATTTGATGCATCGACACATATATCGGAATCTTTTACAATTGTTGGGAAATACGATTTGCATTCCAAATTGCTAATGATATTGGATACCAAATATCTTAATACTGGACTGTAACCTGGATTTGTTATAAAACAATAAAATTTATTACAAAACTATAAATCAATGAGAAAAAGAAAAAAATGATAAGAAGTGTGACTTTTAAGATAGGATAACAATAGGCGTTTACGAAAATTATACAGGTATATGAAATTATTTCAAAATATATTTATTTTCGTACGCTTATTTGTGAATAATTACCTTGAGAAGACCAGCCCCAACCACTAACAGTTGCATTCATGCCTTCGAGATAGCTACCAGATTCATCATTTGTTGCGAGTGTTATTGGTTCAGTTATACCCTCTGTGAAAAAAATAAATAATCAAGAAAATACAATATAAATATGGTTAACAGCCATTAATGCGCGCGCAGCCAGTGCGAAAATAAAAATTCTCGGAAACTGCACATGCGCATTGCTGCGAATTTATTCTTTCCTGCACAACGCACATGCGTATTGGAGCTCATTAATCATTCCCGCATCACATGCGCGCGCATTTGGGTAACATGCGAAATTAAGCTAATTTCCTGTCAACTAACAGTATCGAAATGAGATAGTAGTCGTAGGAAAATAGCTATTTAGTATTCTTACCTACAATCGGTACATCTTTATCGATTTTAATCAAAGCGATATTATTCCCTAAGCTATCTATATCGAATTTTTCATGAATAATAAAATTCTTGCTCTGTCTGCGAACCTCTGTTTCATCCACTTGTTGTAAGTAATGCGCACCAAGAACAATATCAACATAATCAGATCTAAGAAACAGAAAAATATTATAATCTAACGTAACAATATTTAAAATTAAAAAAAAACTATTTAAAAATTACTTGTATACGCATGCTGCAGCAGTCAAAACGAAATTTTTGTTGAGAAGAGATCCTCCACACAGCATTTCCCTATTATTTGTATGAGATACAATTGCAGCCTAAAAATTATATGATTATTATACAAAATGAATTAAATAAATATACAGCGTGATTAGTAACGAGTGTAACAAAATTTAACAGTTTATTGGGGAAGTCATTTCAAGTGAAAAATGTTATACAGCCCAAAAACGATAATGAATTCAATATAATACTCAAATATTTCATAAACTCAGGGTCATAAACAGTAAAACTTCGTTGTTTTCAACAAATACTGGTGAAAAAAGCCAAGGGCCAGTCTTCTCTATTAAGGGACTCAGGTACAAATACTTTTCTGGAGCCCCAAATAATTTCTTAACAATAAAAAGCTGCACATCTTTTCACGAAAAATTTCGCTCCAAAAAAGTGTGGAGCAGAAATTTAGAAAATCACTTGAAGAGCGGGGGGCAGACATTATTTTCTGAGGGGGGCTATACAGCTCAGGTGCTTTGCTCTCCCCATTAATCCGGCCCTGATCAACCCTACTTTAAAGTGCTACAAATCATTAATGTTAAAATATTTTATTATAAATAATTATAATTTCTTTATTAATGTAATAGTAGCAGATAAAACATTGTATGCAACTCGAATCGTAACATATCATTACTATACTAGTCGTGTTATCCAACTCGGTTGCGTCTCGGCGGACTATTTTTACGACTCGTACTATAATGATACAATACTTGTAACATAAATAACTCTTACCTGCCATGGGAATTGGTGAGTTTCTGCTTCATTTCCTCCAATAATTCGTCCATTGCCTGCATTAGTCAATCGTTTAAAATTGGGCAAAGCGTAGATCTAAACAAAAAATAAACATATTTAATAAAATGAAGAATGATACATAATAATAGGATCTCAACGCTTAAATAGGCGAAGAAGGGGCAGAGAAGGTAAGTTCTCCGTTCCTAAACCGCCGGCTATAGATGTGAAAGCCACGTGGTCAGTCTGACGTTTAGACCTCGAATAGAAGAAACTCGAATGAAAAATAAAATAGTATTATAGCAAAAATAAATGAAAATATTACCTGACATACAGCTAGTGTTAATAGAATAGAAACAAAAGACTTCATTTTGTTTTATATAACGTAATTCAGTAACAATTATGGGATGCAGAAAAGTTGTTCTCCTTTTTATATACAGATAATCCAGATATCAATCAAAGTTTTATTTAAAATTAGTCAGAAAGATAAAATTTTATAAATGTGACAAATTTATTTAATTAGAAAGATGTTAAATAATTATAGGTATCAAAGTTTCAACATTTCTATTTTGAAGTTCTCGGTAAATAAACTACAGAGATAATTTATTAACACCTATTACACATCAAAACAAATTTGTGATATATCTTTATTTGTCCAAATTATTGTAGACAATTGCATCATAATAATTTTATGTATCTAATACAATAGAGTTGATAATAAAATTCTAAAAATACTGTACCTAATAAATATTTTCTATTTTTAATTAATCATCATGATTAGGCATTAATAGTGAATAGTCAAAATAAGTCTTACTAAGAAATATGTTAAAATCATTCATATAAACTGGCAAATACAGGTAGAATTTGATATTAAGAACTGACACGCTCTAATACGCAGTCTGGTGGTCAAATATTGTACTAGGCACTCTAGTACTGTTTGAACTTATTACATATGTTCTAGTGTTGAATTTTTGTTAAAATGTCGATAGAAGTTGTGAAAAAGTATAAACGTAGAACAAATTGTAGTGTTTTTGGCTGTCATTCAATACAGGACAAAGATAGGCATCTTAGTTTTTTCTTTTCTTTAGAAAAATGGAGGGAAAGTTAGTATTAAGTCCAGATTGGGAAAAAAATTGTTTATGGACAGGAGGAAGGCATGGGAATATATTTTAAGTTAACAAGTAACTGATACTATGCGAGTTTGTTCATTACATTTGTTGCAGAAAAACAAAACTGCACTAATATGCTTGCACAGACAAGTTGCATATTTAACTTTTAGCTGCTCCTGTTCACCTAAAACTAATTTTATTTCATGAGGCTATGTTCATTGCCTCATGCACTTGTTTGCAAACAGAATCCATATATTGTAAATTCAGATGGTCGACATTCAGATGTACCACATAAAATTACGTGTCCGGGATTTAACACCTGCTCAACTACAAATTACACTTCAGTACACTTTAAATAAGATAATAATCCAAAGAGTACACACATCTCCAAAAAATACTAGCACGCCACTGTTTTGTATACATTACTTCTGCGCAGTGCTGTGCGTGGTACTTTAACCTTAAAATAAATTTGCCGCCAAAACGTTGAAGTTAGTGGGCAGACAAAGCATTCTATTTTTCTTAATTTTATAAGTATCAAGTACAATCGTAAGTAATGGAAGGTTTTGATGATCCTGGAGTGTTCTTTAGTGATAATTTTAATGGAGGAGATGAACAAAATGCATCACAAGTAAATTTTCAAGGAGTTAAAAAGAAGTTTAAAGAATTTATCAGACAGTTCCATGGGGATAATTTTAATTATAAATACAGGTATTTAAACAAGTCCAATTCCCTTATCAAACTAAGCTAATATTTTCCGTTATTTATAGAGATACTCTGAAACGTCAGTACAATTTAGGACAATATTATTTAGAAGTTAATATTGAAGATCTAGGTAGTTTCGATGAAAATCTTTCTGAAAAACTATATAAGCAACCTTCCGAGCATATTCCCATTTTTGAGGAAGCTGTGAAAGAAGTTGCTGATGAATTAACAACTCCAAGACCTGAAGGAGAGGAGGAGGTTGAAGATATTCAAATTATTCTGTCATCGGAGTCAAATCCAACCCATTTACGAGATATGAAGGTATATTTTAAATTGTTTATTAGGGTTCGTAGGTGTAATTGAGAAATTCTTATATTGTCATTGGCTGGATCTAGAAAAAAACCATATACAGATTTTTGGCCCGCAAATAGGAAAAAAATAATAAATGTTAGATGCAGTGTCAAATGAAAAGTCTTGATAAGTGTAGGCTGACCAGACGTTCTCTTTTTTAGAGTATTATGCTCTTTTCTAAGTAATATCGTCTTTACTCTTACTTTTTATAAAACTCAATATACACGTTTTTTACTCATTACTGAGTGAGGACCTTCTTTTTTTTTGCTCAACACTTGTATTTCTAGAGTGAGGACCTTAGCTACGGCTTTGGCTATGAAGCATACTCTATTTCTGTCAAAAAAATGGTCAGCCTAGATAAGTGGATGAAATATTTTTATTTAGAAAGAAACATTGATGCAGTTTTTACCAAAATTCTTTTGTCTCTTTTCCCAGAAGAGCTGGTTTAAAAATTTGAAAGTCACATTAAGTTAGTACTTAGATTAACTGACGAAAAATAATTTTTCACCAATTTTGATGCGATTATGTTAAAAATATTTTTCCAGACATCCAACATTCTGTTAACCGTTTTCACTTATGTAATAGCTACGAAACCCTAAAATATGTATACATTTACACTTTAAATATATTTTTTAATTATGTAATTTTATAATTTCAGTCTGAATCTGTGTCTCATCTTGTTAAAATACCTGGTATAATCGTAAGTGCATCTGGAATTAAGGCGAAAGCAACTAAAGTAACTCTACAGTGTCGTTCCTGTAAAAATACGATTGCAAACCAGTCAATTAAACCAGGTTTAGATGGTTTTATAATGCCTCGCAAATGTACAACTGATATTGCTGGCCAAGCGAAATGTCCATTAGATCCTTTCTTCATTGTACCTGATAAGTGCAAATGTGTAGATTACCAGGTTTTGAAGTTGCAAGAACTACCGGACAGTATTCCGCAAGGAGAAATACCAAGGCATGCTCAACTGTTTTGTGACAGATACTTATGCGAAAGAGTTATACCAGGAAATCGAGTTTATATTTTGGGAATATATTGTATTAAAAAAGTTGGAAGACCTTCAAAGGTATGTACATAACTAATCATAAGTGGGTTTTACACGGTTAAATTTATTGACCAATAATTGAAAAAGTTGGCCTTTAACTTATTGATGGGTGTAAAGTGTTCAAACTGTTCTTAGATTTATTGATGAAAAAATGCTATTTTTTTTCAGCGTGATGGTAGAGAAAAAGCCATTACTGGAGTTCGTTCAGCATATCTTCGTGTTTTGGGTATCCAGGTAGATACTGAAGGTGTTGGTACTAGTAAATGTGGTTTCATAACTGCTGAAGATGAAGAAATGTTCAGACGTATGGCAGCATCACCAGATATTCATGAAAGAATCGCCAACAGTATTGCACCATCTATTTTTGGAGCATTGGATATTAAGAAGGCAATCGCTTGTTTATTGTTTGGTGGATCTCGTAAACGACTCCCTGATGGTTTAACCAGGAGAGGAGATATTAATGTTTTACTTCTCGGTGATCCTGGTACAGCTAAGTCTCAGTTGTTGAAGTTTGTAGAACGTGTTGCTCCGATTGGTGTATATACATCTGGAAAAGGCAGTTCTGCAGCTGGTTTGACAGCTTCTGTCAACAGAGATCCAGTTACTGTGAGTATAATTTAATTTTTTTTAACCTAGGGCCGAGTGTTCCAGTTGATAATAAACTGTCCTATAAATTTATTAGCAACATCATTTTTTTTCTGAGAGTTCCACCCTGAAATAAAGTCTGTTCCTCTGGTTTAGACGGAACTAGATTTTCAATTCTAGTTACTTTTACCGATTGATTGAACCTTTAGATAATTTTGTTCAGGAAAAGCTAACTTCAATATATAAAAAAATAGCTAAACTTACAAAAATGAAAATTCCGGTTAGTTCCGCCTAATCGTTTGGAATAGACTGTAGGTATTAGTTGGCTAATAAATAGGCTTATTTGTCTAATAACCTATAGGCAACATGAAGTACTTAATAAAGTGAAATATAACCAAAAACAAGTTCGGAAAATGATTTTAATTGAAAAACAGTATAATTTTAAAAGAATATACAAATGTGTAGTTTTTATACATCCATATTTTTAGGGTTTTGTAGGTTTGACCAAAAATCCTTTATACCGTCATTTTGTCATCTGTCTGTTCGGTAAAAATTGTAGCCAAACGGCTAAACTTAGAGCAGTGGTACTCAACCTGGTCCCTACCGCCCACTAGTGGGCGGTAGGAATTTTTTGGTGGGCGGTAGGGGTTTTATCCAATGCTGACTTTCCGTTTATTTTTAAATTTAATTGACGTTTTAAAAACATTAAAATGGAATTTTTCTAAAGTATATTTAAAAAAATTTCATAGCATTATTGAAAAACATTTTCATTAAGTTTTCATAAAATTCTTTACTGTTTATAGTTAAATTCCTCAAAATATACAACTTTTATCGCCCGCGCATAAGTTTAGTTCACTTTACGTGAAACTAAATGGCGCTAAATTTTCATTAAACCTCTACTCAAAAATTACGGGTAAGGGAAGTGTGGGTACTGTGTTACACAGGGTACTTTGTGACATCCAACGTTGCCACGTTTTGGTGCATGTATATTTGTTGTGTTTAATAATAAGAGATAATGTAGTAAGTTGTTTTATAAAGATTTTTGCAGCTAAATTTTGCGAAAGTATTTGGTAAGTTATTATTATTATACAACAGGTGGGCGGTATGAAAATTTTTCTACCAATAGAGATGCTAAAGTGGGCGGTAGGTGTGAAAAGGTTGAGTACCCCTGACCTAGAGTATTGAAATTTGGCATGCTTATACAACTCTTTGACCCGCACATAGGAAAAATACTAAAACATTTAAAAAACATATCCCACTAAAAATATAAACAAATATGTGATCATCGAAAAAAAAAAAAAAAAATTTAAGGCACTTTCAAAAAAACACCTAAAAGCCGACAAAAAATGCCTACAAATCACCAAAAGTCACCAATATCTTGTGTTCGCGCCACTAATGCGAACTATTAATATTTAAGTGGAGGGTTTCTTAGTCCAACATTATAGTTAAATCAATAACAATCTATCGCTACAACCGACCGTGTTTCGGGTAAATATTTGATCTCAGCTCTGCCTGTCCGCAATCGCCGTTATAGGTTATCTGCATTATTGCAGTTCACGAATGTATGTTACATATACAGTTGTCTCGGGGCTTAGTATTTTAGTCTCTCATTTCGGTCACCGCATCGTCTGAGCTCTTGATCACGTGTTTCTTTAAGCAGAGGTAGAATTAGCTTGTCCTACCTCAATTCGTGTGTGTTACTATATTTCGCGAATACAGTGTGGATTTATTAAGTATATCGAACGTGGCTAAAGTCAATTCACGATAAGAATGAGATGATGTCACATTTGGTTAATTTAATTACCAACATCATAATGTAATTTAACCAACATGAAAGCATTACTCAATTGTTACATTTGATTACTATTTGTTGGTCCCAGTTTCCTACGTTGCTACGTTTTAATAGCATTGTTCAGTCGTATTTTTGTTTGACATATGAAGGAGCGAGGTTAAAGTAGTTGTATAAAACCTAACTTTTTTGACAATTAACGAATTGGCAAGTTTTTCAACTGTGACGTCATTTTATTCTTATCGTGAATGCACTTTATATGTCCAAACTCTCCATTCCAGACCTGATGTATTAAATTTAAAGTAAAAATTTACACTTTTCATAAATTATTTACAGCAGCTTTTATGTGATTATTTTTAGCGTAATTTTGTGATGGAAGGGGGTGCTATGGTTCTTGCCGATGGTGGAGTCGTATGCATTGATGAATTTGATAAAATGAGAGAAGACGATCGTGTAGCTATTCACGAAGCTATGGAGCAACAAACTATCTCAATTGCCAAAGCTGGTATAACAACTACATTAAATTCTCGCTGTTCCGTTTTAGCAGCAGCTAACAGTGTCTACGGAAGATGGGATGAGACAAAGGTAACAATTCTTTTATATATTTCCATATAGGCGTACTTATATTCATTTTCTTTCAGGGAGAAGATAACATTGATTTTATGCCAACAATTCTGTCACGTTTCGATACTATATTTATTGTAAAAGATGAACATAATCAACAACGAGATATTGTAAGTTATTTTATGGTTATTGAAAATACTGGGTACATTTTAATTTGTCCGCTATTGAAAACACTTTACAATATATATATATTTTTTAATTTCAGACTTTAGCGAAACATATTATGAATGTTCATATGAACTCTGGAAGCATTACGGATGAACCAAAGGAAGGAGAAATCTCTTTAGAATTACTCAAAAAATACATCAATTATTGTCGCACGTAAGTTATATATAATTATTTAATTGTGAGTTTGGAGGTTTAAATATTAAATAGAAACTTTCTTTTAAGTTGTATTATCAATACCATATGTACATCTCGACTAGTATGCAGCCTTCGAAATGAAACATATTACATTTAAGAATGAATGGTAGGCTTGAACTTTTCACAGCAGGGAGCGTTAATAATAATAATAATATTTATTTATTGTCCACATACAATACATAATCATGAATAGACAGTCAATCAGATAGATTACAATAGCATTATAAATGATAATTGATGAACAGAAATCATAAATTAAGTTCAAAAATTCAAAACTGTACATAGGGTTTTCAGTCAACAAGTTTTTAATTGTTTTTTTTTTTTTTTTTTTTAATTTTACTGAACTTAATTCTTTGGTAGAAACTGGTAACAAATTCATAAACTTTATAGAAAAATAGTTAACACTATATCTTGATTTATTTATTCGTGTAAAATTGGGGTATATATTTGATTTATTACGTGTGTTGTAGTTGTGAATGTCTTCATAAGAGACAAAAAAAATTATGTTTTGATGGGCATATATTAAACAGAGATAGATAAAAAGTGATGGTAGTGTCATGATTCTAAATTCTTTAAAGAGTAACCTACAATCGGCTCTATAAGATGCACTCCCCATCGCTCTTATTGCACGCCTCTGTAGTCTAAAAACTCGTAGCAGAGGCAGAGTGTCCCCTTGCTAAAAGAGCGTATGTTTTGTTCGATTGAAATAACGCAAAATACGTAATTAATAAAACATCTCTAGTAAGAGATTTTTGTAGGTTTCTTAGAACATAAATAGTTTTTTGTTAGATAATAATCAATTTCACCCATATATAGGCAACGTCATGGTCCCATATCAAATGAGGATCAATATGAACTATGGAATTTAATGCAATCCGGATTATTATAGTTATGATTTTTTGTTGTTATGAGTAGATTTTGCGTTTTCTCCTCATTTAATGATAATTTATTTGATAGAAACCAGTCTTTTGCTTTTAATACCTGCTAGTAAATACAGGTTATTCCAAACGTTCAGGCGGAACTAAATGGGAATTTCGTTCTTTTAGGTTGTCACGGGAAGGGACCTTGCTTGGGTTATTTTTTGTTTTACGTTTGATATATGAAAATTTTAATTTCAATAGTGAAACCATGGAAACGAGTGGCATGTATTGAAAAAAATTAATTTATTTTTACATATTTTGAAGACAAAACCAGTGGCGAAGGGAGACCTCCGCTAGACTTGCCCTCCCATAAAAAAAAATACATTTTTTTTTAAATTTAAAAACATATTTAGGTAAATCTTCAAAAATACATTGTCCAAGGCTTGGTTTACTACTTACGAATTTTTTTAAATTTTAAAGTTTAATAACTTCCGTTTCCGGTTTCGGATTTTAATAAAAAGCAATAGGGTTCTTCCCAATTATTAGGAGAATTTTTTAGTACCAGAACGAACTCTTTAAGTTAAACCGTTTTTGAGTTATCGTGTATACACACAGACACACACACATACGGACAGCACTTTGAAAATAGGTTTTTTGGATAACCCTGGACCATGAAACCTGGTCATCCGTCAAAATCTCGACATCGAAAATTTTCGCGATTACCATACTTGCCCCTTATATATTAAGGTCGGGCAAGTTAAAAAAATAAATAAATGAGAAATTTTTATTAAGAATGACAAAAAATTAAAATGCAATGAAAATTACATTTCATAATTTCAACCAATTTGATTTATTATCTGTCTCATTTTGTAATACGTAACTTACAGGGAAAATTCATTTTGTATGTTGTATATCGACAATACATTTATAATATTATCATAGTATTGGTTTACACGGATACGCCAAAGTCTGTTTACAACACAACAGTCACCAAAGTAACCAGATCTAGTTTCGTATTACAAATTGAGACGGATTATACGATTTGCAATGTGAGTATGATTTACAAAGCGTAAATAAAATGACCAAAAGTACGAAATAATAGATAAAAATTACTAGATTTCAAAATCTAGTTCTGCCTAAACGTTTGGAATAGCCTATATATGTTTCATTTTGTAATATGTTAACAGATCTGATGATTTTAGTGACAGTTGTGGTGTAAACGGACTTTGATGCATCCATGTAAACCAATACTATGATAATATTATAAATGTATTATTAAAATAATATACAACATAAAAAATGAATTCACATTTGTACTATATTCACTATTGGTACTATACCTCAAATCACTCAACCAGTTAAAATAAACATTTTTAAAGTTTAATACATTACAAACCTTTCAGACGTTGTGGTCCTCGTTTGAATCCAGAAGCCGGTGACAAATTAAAGCGTCGTTATGTAATGATGCGATCTGGCTCCCATGCACATGAAAGAGAAACTGATAAGAGGAGTACTATTCCTATAACAGTAAGACAGCTTGAGGCTGTTATACGTATATCAGAGTCGTTGGCGAAGATGCAGTTGTTACCTTTTGCTACCGAAGTACATGTGAACGAAGCATTAAGATTGTTCCAGGTTTCTACATTGGATGCAGCAATGTCAGGCAGTCTTGCAGGTATATAATAGATCAGTTATAATGTAGATACATAATTGTTGCTGTATTATGTTACCTATAGAGCAGTGTTCCGCAATATTTTCTTACCGTCGGCACACCAAGAATCCTCTTCCAAGAATTCCGCGAAACACCAAAGCTCTTCCCAAAATTCTGCGGTACTCACAAAAATATATTTAAAAAAATCAGCTGTGGCCACCACAGGACCGACCGCCATCATAAAGTACTTGTTTAATTTATGCTGCTTTATCGAAAAATGTCTAAAATAAAAGTTGTTAGCTATTGCTTTTATAGCAATTTTTGTTAAATAATTTTTTTCGAAATACTTCTTTGCTGTGAAATATTCGCAAAAATCTTAAAACCGACACGAGTAAACTCCCATTTCTAGTTAACAAATTTTTACCAAAAGTTGATCAATTCGTGCCATTGACGTCAAAAGCTTAAATATGAAGTTTCATAAAAATCCTTTTAGCCGAATTTGCTCTGCACATGTACACGGACCGATAGACAGACAGACCGGCAGACATCATGCTAAAAATAGTCAAAACGTTATGTAGGGACCTCAATTCGTGGAGATCTATCGACATCTCGAAATGTCAAAATCGGTATAATCACAATACCTCCCTTATACAGGGTGTTTGTTTGAAACGGGGCACCCCGAAAATCTCCTTTATTTGTAAAGATACAAAAAATCTTCAGAACAAAAGTTAAACTAGACAAAAAAAGGCCCATCTAAAGGTTACTATAAGAATTCTGAGGCACTTCCGGTTTCACCGGAAATGATGTCAACTTTTGATCTAGCATAGGGAATCGATAATTTTATATTTTTTTCCTAAAAGCACATTAAATTAGCTTTACAATGACACCAAAAAGTCATATTTTTATGTTAACCATTTCAAAATGGCGACCATTTATTTACAAAATAATAATCAACATAAGTTTTACAAAGTTGAACGTAGCAAGCTTTGAAAACAATAAAAAAAAGAAACGAAATATCTCTAAAATAAACTATTTGACTATTTAGAAGAAAAAAAACTATAGGGGAAGTATTTTAAGATCGCAGCGCTATTTCGGCATACTTGGAACCTTCAAAATAGACATTCGTTGCATATAAACAACGTGAATTTTACTTATGAAAAATGTTTACTGGTGGTTTTTGTAATTTTGCTACAATATTAATACTTGTTTTTATGCAATTATATTTTTATGCAAACATTTTTTATAAAAAAAAAGCGCGACACAATGTCTATTTCTGTAGTTCCTTCAATCCCACCAGATGTCATATCGCTTAGCAATTTTTCCCTATTACTTTACAAAAAAAAAAAAAAATACTAATGTTCGATCAAACCACCATTATTGTCCACACATTTTTTCATTCTTAATAAACATTCTTCCATCGCCTTATAAGAGTACAGTCTTGGATATCCCGGATTGCACTTCTAACCCTTTCGTCTAAATCTTCTATCGTCGTTGGTGTTGTCCGATACACTCTATATTTTAAATACCCCTTTCTTTTAAATTTTGTTTCTTTTTTTGTTGTTTTCAAAGCTTGCTACGTTCAACTTTGTAAAACTTATGTTGATTATTATTTTGTAAATAAATGGTCGCCATTTTGAAATGGTTAACATAAAAATATGATTTTTTGGTGTCATTGTAAAGCTAATTTAATGTACTTTTAGGAAAAAATATAAAATTATCGATTCCCTATGCTAGATCAAAAGTTGACATCATTTCCGGTGAAACCGGAAGTGCCTCAGAATTCTTATAGTAACCTTTAGATGGGCCTTTTTGTCTAGTTTAACTTTTGTTCTGAAGATTTTTTGTATCTTTACAAATAAAGGAGATTTTCGGGGTGCCCCGTTTCAAACAAACACCTTGTATATATTGGCGGTCGGTAAAAATAGGAGTTATAAAGCGCATACACATAAATTTTAATTTTTTACATCAGTTTGTGTTGCGTGATTAAAAAAGATTTTCCGCACAAAGAAATGTGATATAATGACAACATTGATTCTGCCTTCTGCAGACATGACTTATTTGGAGTTTTTTTTTTTTTTTTTTTTCAGTTAAGTAAATTAGTTAAATTTGAGCTTTCTTTGAGGTTGGTGAATTGACTTGTCAGACATAACGATTCAACATGTAAAATAATAAATATACTATTTCCTGCTCCCCTAATTGTTTTAGAGAAATAGCATATTTATTAATTTACATGTTAAATCTCTATGGTCGAGAGGTCATATATTGTTCAAATACATGAAAAATTAGTTTATTTTGGTGACTTTTGAGTGACAAACAATTTTTCTGTTCAGGTGCGGAAGGCTTTACTACAGAAGAAGAACATGAAACCATAGTTCGTATTGAAAAACAATTGAAACGCCGTTTTGCCATCGGTACTCAAGTTTCAGAACAGAACATTATTCAAGATTTTGTTACTCAACAATATCCTGAAAGAGCAGTTATAAAAGTTATTCATACAATGATAAGACGTGGACAACTGCAACATCGTATGCAACGTAAAATGTTGTACCGTTTATGTTAGATCTGATTATTTTTATTACTGTTTTTACTCTTGCACTTTATACTTTTTTACAATAGGTACATATAATTTATTATACCAAAATATTACAAAAACAAAATTAATAAACATACCAATACATATTTTTAAGAAAATATACTTTATTGTATCTTTTTATACTATTACACTCTGAACACAATTTTCTAAATAATTTTTAACAGTGTAGTTCAAGTTTTTCATCATCATCATTGGCGCGACAGCCCGAGGTGAGCCTAGGCCTCCTGTTTCCAGGTTTCATGACCATGTTTTCAATCTATGTACATTCAGAAGTAATATGGTCAGTATTACGTCCATTTTTTTAGCGTACACAGAAAGGCACCTACAGTTTATAGCCGGTTGCGAACGGCTAAGCAGAACCTATAATTTGTTTAAATATTTTTACACGAATTATTTGACATAAGAGTTGAACTAACGTCAGTGCCCTTGCTTAGCAGTCAAACAACAGGTACAAACGATTTAACGGTTGCAGCCACAGGCTTGCTTGTTCAAGTTTTTAGTAAATATCAAACTATTGACTAAGTAAACGCCATTTTGTTATTGGTGTATTCTACTACCTAGGTAAGTATTTATTTACACATTAAAAATGTATGTTCTCTGATTCTTAATTCTAGAAATATTTTAAACTTATTTATATACTATAACTAATTTTAAGTTTAAGATAACATAAAAATATATTTTAAACTAAAAACTGTGTAGAAACACCATGGTCAGATTATACCAAACAATAATACGTCCCATACTCATGTTTATACTATATCTAAAGGCTGTTTTACATTGTACTTTTCACTACATTTACAAACTTTTGACGTTATTCAAATTTCTAAAACTTCCTTCTGTAGTATTAGCGTCAGAGTGAGGCATTCAACACTTTCTGTTACTTCTCGCTGCCAACTTAACAAGTTAATGACGGGTAAAAAGCAGGTTTATTTACAAGACCAGATCTTGCTCAGAATTATTAAAAATATCGAAAAAACTGAAACAGCACAGCATAAACATAATATAAAGTTGGTACGCCTGAGAAATTATCGATACGTCAAACAAAGTAGGATTAAGGATGATTTCCAGTTGACGTAGACGTAGAATTCTACGTCTACGTGAAAATATAAGTAATAGGAAAATGCGTGCTACGGTTTCCAATTAGACGTAGAAACGTTCACGTAGAATATTCATATTTTTATATTTCACGTCTACGTTTTTACGTCCGTGTTTTAAAAATTCTGTTCAATTAAGAGTAATTAAAAATTATTATTACTTAGTTTTTGTTTTTTTATAACCACTCCGTTATTTTTTTCAATCATAAGTATTTAGCTCAAAATCACGAAATTGCCCCGGTTTGAAAAAAAAAAAATATATGTAAGTCTATTTATACCGTCATTTTATCGTCTGTCTGTCTGTTCGGTAAAAATTGTAGCCAAACGACTAAACCTAGAGAGTTGATATTTGGCATGCTTATACAACTCTTTGACCCGCGTATAGGAAAAATACTAAAACATCTAAAAAACAAATCCCCCTAAAAATATAAACAAATATATATATTTTTTTTAATTCTGAGTAGGGTATCAAATGAAAGCCCTTAGTACGTGGATTAACGATCAAAATTTTATTTTTGAAAAATAAATTATTTTGAAGCGATTTTTGCCAAAATTGTGCAAAAAAAATTTTGTCCCACAACCTGTGGTCCAGATGGTTTAAACTAAAAAGCTGAAAAAATTCTAAGTAATGTACATTGGTGTAAACCGGAATAGTACAACAGGAATTTTTGATCAGATTATATTTTCGGAAAATACGCATTATTTGTGTTTTTTTGTTGACGATGTACAAAAATTATAGTTATGTAACACACTATACTAGAAAGCGTATCTTAGTCTAATGGTTAGCTTGATACGCAGCAAACTAGGGTTCGCTCCCGGGCAGAAGAGTTAATTTTATTTTTTGTTTTATTTTTTTATTTTGATTAAATTATTTTGTCAAAATTCTGGTTATATTTTGGCAAATGTTGCATTTAATTTTTAAGAGCGTAAATTTAATAACCAGTTGAAATTGTTGGAATTATATTTTCATTCTGTGTCATGTATACGAAACCAGAGGGGCGGAGCATATGACTTAAAACAACCAATGGAAGCCATAGGCGCAATTTTCAAAATCATAATGAAGCTTGCTATATAAAAAATACTACACATATTTAGAAACCTAAATAATGGTATTAGGTATTCGAATTAAAATTAACAAAACTATAGTTTAACATAAAATTTGTTTTTAAAGCTCTTAGATTAACAGATGATAAATTATTTTAATAATATCGTTCATTTTGCCGTGATTACTACAAAGCAAAATTTGTCCTACACCCTCAGCATGCCGCCTTCACTTATTACCTGCGAAACCCTGCAATGTGTGTAAATTCACACTTCAAATCAATTTTTTAAGCAATGTATCTAATATCTAAATATTACTTTTCTATTCATTGACCTCTAAAAACATTTTTTATATTAATTATTCCTGATTATTCTATGCCTAACTGATAAAAATATTTTGATACAATTGTTTTATTAATTATCAATATTTCATATAAATAGTTTAAATATTAACTAACAAAACAATCATTAATCAACCTCCACAATGTCAAATGGATATTCTGGATGTCTGGTGACTCCTTTAAAGAAAAAGAAGTTAAATATTCTTCCCTTTTCATCTTTATCCAATGTCTCTAATTTCTCAATATCATCTTTTTCCAATTCAAAATCGAAAATTAAAAGATTTTCTTTTATTCTTTCTGGATTTGAAGATTTAGGTATAACTATTATATCCTGCTGTATGAGAAAACGTAGTAAAATCTGTGCTGGAGTCTTATTGTACTTCTCTGTGAGTTCTATTATTATTGGATGACCTAAAATGTCTGGAAAATCATTGGGGCTAGAACAAAAATAATTTTATTATTCCGGCGCTACTTAGGTATTGAAAAATATATTACAGGTACACAATATCTAATCTGAAATCCTTGGGATCAGACACTTCCGAATTCGGAATATTTTAGAATGGTAGTATATTTTTATCTTCTATATAAGTAAATGTGAAAGTCTGTCTGCCTGTAAGGGCATAACGCCAAAATGGCTGGATCTTTTTTCACGAGATTTTCAACACACCTTAAGGGGAATCCGTGGCAGGTTATTTAAGTCGCAGCTCCTCATGAAGAGCCATGGCTCTACCATTGCGAAATTATGGCAACACCATCACAAATTAATCATTGAAACGCTTTTATTTTCTTTAAAAATACCGATAAATACAAATAAACATACACTCGTTTAAGTACGGAACGCTGCTATTGCCATGCATTTGATGCGATGAAGCACGTTTTGTATTTAATTAGGCAGGCGAGCCAAATCGAAACTGACTCCGTTTACAGACGGTTTGTAGACCTCCGCGGAGAGCTGTCAGATAGAGCGGGTAGTTAGTTTATGCGGTAGAATTACATTAAACCAAGCCAGCTAGATCTTGGCACGTTAGTACGAGTTATGGTTGCATGCATAATGCATCGCGTATTATAGTGTGTTTGTTTACTGTGTCGTGTGTGTGTGTTGTTTTGTGTTACTATTAGAAATGAACAGTATCAGTAACCGTTTAATTTTATTCGTATTCCCTTGAATAAAAACAGACTTGGTTTCTGCTTAGCAGTGAATGGTGACATACTTGAACATTTGCTATCAAATATAATTATATTTGTTAAAAAAATATATATAATTATTTATTTATTAATAAAATTACTATAAAGCTGTTCACTTTTGTAAGAACAAACTAGATCTGGTTATTTTGGTTACTTTTATAGTGTATTACTGACTTTAAATGACATTTAAAAAATTTCCTTGCGCTGTAAATCAGAAATTTGTTTGGATATGATCATTATAATTAAGATATAATTTTTTATTGACATTTTTTTACCATTTTTTAATATCAACATGACATACAATTTCAAAAGTGCAAACTATTGAAACAGTGGCGGCGCTAGCGGGGAGTCCAGGGGGGGGGCAAAATTTTCAGGCCTCCCAGATTTTAAGAGCTAGCGCCGCCACTGTATTGAAATCAAAATTTCCTCTTTGTTTGTACAAAAGTGAGCAGCTTATATATTTATGATAAATTGAATTTATTATTTAGATTACTAATCTTTCATGTAAAGTGTGTTCCTTTGGTTTAGGCGAAACTAGATTTCCAATTTTAGTTACTTTTACCGATTTATTGAAGCTTTTGATAATTTTGTTCAGGAAAACCCTACTTCAATATATAAGCAGTTCACTTTTGTAAGAACACACTAGATCTGGTTATTTTGGTTACTTCTATGGTGTGTTACTGACTTTAAATGTCAATTAAAAATATTCCTTACGTTGTAAAACCGACTTTAGGTTGATAAGGTTATGATCATTATAATGAAGATATCATTTTTCATTATGACATATGTCAAATGGATCGACATTTTAAAAAAAGTGACATTTTTTAATACCAACATGACATACAGCTTCAAAGGTGCAAACTATTGAAAACAAAATTCCCTCTTGGTTTGTTCTTACAAAAGTGAACAGCTTATATAAAAAAATAGCTAATGACAACTTACAAAAATAAAAATTCCCGTTAGTTCCGCCTAATCCTTTGGAATAGACTGTACATTTGTTTATAAAGCATGGCTACTTGATAAAGATTGCGTTGTAAAATTTAAAATTTTTAAATTTCCGTGAAAGTAGTTGGAAGATGGTTTACTTACCTAAACATGTAGAGTTTTAAATTCTAAATAAAGTTTACCTCTAGCACTTTTTCTCTAAAACAATTAGGGAAGCAGGAAATAGCATATTTATTATTTTGCATGTTAAATCGCTATGACAGGTCAATTCACCACTCTGTATAGTCTGTATATTTGTATTATAATTTACAGCACCTAAAGAAGCTAATTATTTATTAGCGATACGTTGTGTTCTAAAATAAATATTATGTTCATAAATCCGAATGAATTATATTTACACTAAACTAAATATTAGATGACATATCCGAAAACATAGAAAAATGTTCCGAGCTTTTTGGATTCCAGAATTTCGGATAAAATTGTGTACCTGTGTTATTTTTTATATACTTACGAATAATTGTATTTAGCAATAAAATGGTCTTTAGCTCCCGGGCTTCCTAGAGGCGAATAGGCTGTTACTGCAATCCCCAAATCTTTACACACTGCCCTTAGATTTTTCTGTTGCATATAAGCATGTAGTTCTACTTGTAGAACGGTGGGTTTTATAGAAGCGTGATGGTATATATTTTTAATTTGTCTAATATTAAAATTCGATAGACCAATATTTTTTATTAGACCAGCATTTACTTGTTGCTCCAGTGCCTAAAATAAGTTGCATTGTTAAAATAATAAAATTAAGAAGCAGTTATTAAATAGCAAGTAAATTACGGTATAAATTTATAGTTAAAACAAATTATAAGTTTGGTATGGCTTATGTATGGGGGTTCCGCAGGGATCAGTACTTGGACGGGTGTTCACATTGTTTATCAATGGCATTGGATTTTTCATAAAAAAATTGTTAACAATATAATATGCTGATGACACAATAGCTCTGATATCTGGAATAGACTACATCGAAGTTCAAAGCCTGGCCAAAGATCTCCTAGAAAAATTAAGTCAGTGGTCTGCTTCCAATAAACAAATATGTGTAAAACTGTTATAATGAAATTTTATCCAGTGCACAAGATGTTCTAAATATTGCACTGGAAATCAACGGTGGCTTGATAGAAAATGCTATTAACACAAAATTTCTTGATCTCTTGATCAACAGTAATCTTTGTTAATCTGGAATTATCATTGCCAAGATTTAATTTATGAGCTGAATATGATGTGCTACGTAATTAGAAGCCTTAAGCATAGTGTGAGCTGTTCATCACTATTAAAGTATTATTATGGGCATACCTATTCAAGCTTACTAAGCTGCAAGACCTAAAAAAAAATTATTGCGATCTCTAGGGACGACTATTCGCGAAGCAACACGCAACCGAGGTTACAGTGTCGATGGCCTTACACCTACCTTCCAAGTAGATAGATGATCTGTACCCATGTCAATTTGAAATACACCATCCCTCACTTTTGGAGTAAGTGTTTCTTCATCACATAAAAATCCAAATGGCATATGTATTAAGTATAGGTCCAAATAATCAAGCTGTAGTTTTTTTAGGGACATCCTTAAGAAACGGGAAACATCTTTGGCTCTATTCCCTACATGAGGCAACTAAAAAATAATTTTGTTGGTACATTATATTACTGAACATATAAGGCAAAAGAAAAGTTACACACTTTGGATGTTATAAATAAGTCTTCTCTTTTTCCTTCTCCGGAATTTATCCAACTTTTTAAAGCATTTCCAATTGCTTCTTCATTGTTATAGTTAAAAGCAGTGTCTGCAAAAAAACTCAAATATAGAAATTTTTATTGATGAAACAGGTAGGTATATACCCAAAAATTATCCAGTACTCTGTAAATTGCTATCTTTTAGAGACTTGGAAATTACTTGGACCTAGCAAAAAAAAAAAAATGCTGGGATTTAGTGCCGGGAATTGGATGCGTTTTAGCAAAATAAGATATATGTTGAATGACAACAAATTAAACATTTTAACGTGCTAAATAATTATTAAAATGGCTATTTTTAAGAAGAAAAATTTAATGAATAAACAACTAGAGTTAATTAGTTCTCCGTTTCTAACACCTTTTTAATCATTTAGGTTTTTCTTTTCATTTAAATATTGTTTGTTGTACCTACTAATTGATATATATATATATATGGAGGGTACAAAATTCAAACAGTGTAAGTCAAATTTTCCCTGAAAATGACTTACGTAGTTCAAGAATTCAAGAACCTTGTTCTTTAACTTTCAGTTGACAAAGCAATCTTGTGATTCAGTTTATTTGTGTGTCATCTACCAATAAAAATATTCTTCTGTATCCTTTACAAGCATTAGGTGTGTTCGATTTGCACATTTGCAGTTACTGTTTACTGCCGCGTTAAAGCGTTAACAGCCGTAACAAATAATCCGCAAGAGAAACAGCTGTAACTTTTTCGCAGTAGCGTCATAAACTGGCAGTAAATTACGACAAATTAAACAGATTTGCAGTTACTGCGACCAAACGAACAGATTTTTTTAACGCGGCAATAAACAGTAACTGCAAATGTGCAAATCGAACACACCTATAGGTTTTTTTTTACTTCAAAACTTAATTATATCATTTTCAATGTTTATTGACTTACAGTGTTTGGATTCTGAACCGTGCATATATCAGTCATGTCTGTGAATCTGTCCATTCTGAAGATGACTTAGTAAACCGAAATACATATTAATGCAATACATTATTTTTACTTGCCCGACCTTAATATATAAGGGGCAAGTATTGTAATCGCGAAAATTTTCGATGTCGAGATTTTGACTGATGACCACGTTTCATGGTCCTGGGAATCCAAAAAACCTATTTTCGAAGTGCCGTCCGTATGTGTGTGTGTCTGTGTGTATACACGATAACTCAAAAACGGTTTAATTCTCCTAATAATTAGAAAGAACCCTATTGTTTTTTATTAAAATCCGGAAACGGAAGTTATTAAACTTAAAAATTTTAAAAAATTCGTAACTAGTAAACCAAACCTTGGACAAAAATTTGTATACAACATAATTTGATGTATTTTTGAAGATTTACCTAAATCTTCTTTTACATTTAACTAGTTTTTTTTTATTGGAGGGCAGGTCTAGCGGAGGTGTCCCTTCGCCACTGGTTTTATTTATTTTTGTAACAATAACCGAGTGTTCTTATAATTTCCTTATTCAGCGTCTTGAGTGCCTTTAATTAATATTATTTATAAGACAATTTAAAGAAAATCTAATTTGTAGCTGATTAAGAGTAAGCCAAAACCAGGAACATGGATCTGTGGAGCAGAATTCTTTTAGAGGTCAAGAACTACAACGTGTTGTAGAGCCAATGTTGATGATGTGGTCGTAAACACAAATAACAAAGATATTTATAATTAGAAATCTTTTGTTTTGAACTAAATTAAGTTTCTTTAAAAGAGTAATGCCAAAAATAATTTAAAAAACTGTCCACTTCTTACTTTATTAATTCAAATAAACAATATACGAAGGCGGTTTAAATTTAACCTGCGTTTTATTTATTTTTTCTGATGGATACAAATTATGAATTAACATTATATATACATCATTTTTCTAACTATCTTACTTTAAAATAAACTTGTCCCATCGCTCCGATAGGTTCCGTATTCATTTTAAAAATAATTCTTTTGGTTAACGACGCAGACAGTTTTACCAATTTAGAGTTAAATAGCTTGCCTCCCAAAAACTCATGTTTAAAATCCCAGCCATTTCTCTTCACAAATCATCGAATGAATAGAATGAGAATTCAGTCGCAACAAAACGCGTATTCTGATTAACCCGAAACCAGAATTGGCTCAACAAAACGTACCCATTTTCTTGTTGCTCCGGACGAGCAGATGTTAGATAGGCAGTATTCGGCAAAATAGAAACGCGTTTAAGTCCATCCTGGAAGGATTTACACCAAGCAAAGACTCTTCTGATTCATGAATGTTTTTCATTTGATTGTGATTTCTCAATATTCTACTTATTTATTGGATGCACCCAAAAATCTCGGCATTCTGTACTTTGAACTAGTTACATCCACCCCCACATTGAAAATAGAATGTTGTCAGACATAACTCCCAGAAATATGAAAATAAGCGAGTTGTATAAAGCAGGAAGAAGTAAAAATTGAAGGAAAAACCAAACTTAACCGAATCAGGAACTTTTTCAGAAAAAAAACTAGGAACCTGCAGAACAAACCATTGAAGGACAGCTACGATGGTATGGACATGTAAATATGAACAGTGACAGGGAAACAAAAAGGGTTATTAAAATGAAAACTTCCAGGATAAATCACAGAGGAAGGCCAAGGAAAGCATGGGGCGAAGGACTGAATGCATTCTTCAGTTGAACAAAGAGGAACAGATTGGAGGAACGCTAAAGCTTTGACGAATGACAGAAATAAATGTAAAGAATTATGGACAAAATCATCAACTTTAGCAGAAATTCAAATTTCAACATAACCTGACACCTTACGGTAAAAAAGGTCAGAGCATTATAAGTAAACTAGCAGACATAACCGGCGAAGCTCGGGAGAAAAATAATAATTTATCAAAAAATATTTTAATTAAGAAATTGCTGCACAATAAAAAAATTCAAATTATTTCCAAAATAAGTTAAATACCAACATACGTTATCTTCGATTTTAGTTATTTAATTTAAGAACGTTTAATTTATAAAAATAGTTTTATGTAGGGTTTTAACAATGTACGATCTCTCATCAATTGCTAAATGTAACGTGTAAACAGCACTCATTCGTCAGTAATAATATTTTTACTTTTAACGGTTTTATTGTTGCTTAGGCGGCAATTTTATTGCGCATGTCAAAAACAAATGATAAGCAAAAGATCTAGTGTAATGAAATACAATAATTAATATAATCAATACAATCATATACAAATAATCAAAGTACAATTTAAAATTTATTTCAGCTAAGAACAACTTAAATTTTTGAACTAGCAGTATTGTTAACCCGGCGGCACCTCGCTTTAACGTCTAACGATCAAACTGACCAGCGTAGCGTCTACCAATACACGTATCAGATTAATTTATTTAGCATGATGTTCTTTCTGTGATTACTTCTGATCTATAAACGATAGGTACATGGCCCAAATAGTTTTTTTTTTTTTTTTGTTAGTAAATACTCTTGCCATTAAAGTATTTTTTCTTCATAAATCTTTAAAGGTAACGACGATATTCCACAGCAAACTGAGCGTTATAATTTTCGCCGAAAATAAAAACTTATAAATGATAATTGTGAGTTATCTATTAACTTGCGATATATGCTCTCGCGGACTTTTTTTAAGCAATATTAAACCTTAAAAGTCTGTCATATATATTTTCGATATATCTCTTACAGTTTAGCCGTCGTAACGATTTTAATGTTCAGCACTCAAGATTTTTTCGACTTATTTCCCTCCGTATGCCCTAAAACCATGTATATCATTTAAAAATCGATTATTTTTTGCACCATTAGTTCCAGCATTGTCCAAAATTTGGTCTAAATCGGCTAAACAGCCTAGAAATGTATAGCGAACAAATAAACAATTTTCCTCTTTTATGTACGAAGGCTATTTTTTGTTTAAGTTCCGTTAGGTTGGCAATTGAAACTCAGTTGCCATTGTTTAGCGGCGCTTGCGCAGTAGTGTTTAGCAATCTATCTGTCAGAACCTCCCAACCGGTTCAACCATTACGTGCCGTAGTTTTGATGTGAGCGTTGTTTTATCATGGCTACTACAATCAAAGATCTCACCGCATGAGAAATTCATGCAAGAATCTGAAATATCTACGGAAAGTAATACAGAACAAAAGGAGAAACATGTTGTCATCTGGCGTTGTCCTTCATGACAATGCACGCTCTCATACCGCTGCAGAAACAAATGAACTGCTCAAAAATTTCGGATGGGAGATATTCGGCCAACCGCCCTACACGGATTTGGCACCGAGCGATTTCCATTTATTCACCAGGATGCAATAGTGGTTGGGAAAGACGCGGTTCACTAATGGGGAGTTAAAAACCAGTGTGCAAGATTGACTTAGAACCCAGGCGGCAACATGATATGAGGTGGGTATACAAAACCTAGTTCCCCGTTACGACAAATGCCTTAATATTGGTGGCGACTATGTTGAGAAATAATTTAGATGTATGAGTAACTCTTGTGTATATTAAAGCTTTTTATTACTCGTATTTATTTTGTTAACTCAAAGGAACTTTAAAAAAAAATCGTATATAGAGATAGAGAAGATAATCTTTTAAAATTTAGCCTCAACCTTAACTCCACGTTAACTGAGCATTTAATATTAAGTTCTTAATACCTAAATTAGCTGACGTAAAGCGATTTTGACGCAAGTATAGTCAAAAATATACTCAAAATTTGTTGTTACTTACTATACAGATAACAACGAATTCTGAAATGTGTAAAAATTCACACTTCACATCAATTTTTTGTTAATAAAATTGATTAGATAAATCTATCAGGATAATATAATACGGGATTAAATATATAATAAATATCTTTTCCTACCTATATGCCTGTATCCTAATTCTAGTGCTTTAAGTATCGCATCTTCCACTTCTTTTGGTGTTGCCTGCCAAGTGCCTAGTCCAATAACAGGCATTTTTTGTAAATTTGCACCATTTAACGTAATATATTTCATTATTTTAACAATATTCATTAACATATGACAATTCAAGTGACCTACTGTCTTGTGCTATTTTTATAATGCTAAATATATATGCAATAACTGCTTTGCTAATTTTAACACATATGTTTTTGACAGATGAAAATTACAAATTATCCCGTTTTTACGGAATTTAATATTTTTACTATGGATACGTTGATATATTACTCAATTTTATTTTGATCTTGCTATCTTGAAGTAAATTTATTTCAAAAAGTACATAAAATAAAGAATTATAGTTATATTTATGGCATATTTCAAATTTCAATCAAGTTGATGTAATTTTACTAATTGACTATTCGCAGGTAAAAAATATAAAAATTCCTAAAGAAAAAAAATAATTTATAGTACCAATTTTCACACATTTCAGGATTTCGTAAGTATAATAAAGTGAAGAAATAACATATACCAGGGGTCGACAATAGGCGGCAATGAGACAAATGCGGCCCGCAGAATGATTTTATTCGGCCTATCAATTACTTACTTAAGGGTGCGCACAACCGTACAATTTTCTATACAAGACTAACAACCTAAAATAAAATTAGTAACAATCTGTACATCAAAATTTTCAGCAAATTTTTATCTACCTAATAGGATATTTTTAATTGTCAAAAGAACTGTCGTGTAATTGTAAATAAACAACTTGCGTTATAGACTCCATCTTGTAAACCATTCGACGCATATTTGTGTACCATGCGGCAAATTGTAGCTAAAGCTTCATTCTACAAATATGTTTGGAGATAATTTGTTCTATTTTGAAAATTACTTATAGTTATTGTACTTGGTAATCTACTTTTGCCGCCACCTCGAATCTGCCGCGGTTCTCAATATAGGTGCGGCGGATAAAAATGTTTCATTTTATGTAAAGAATACTTGTACCAAGTGGTATTTCATTATCATCAAGTATAATATTTTTCGACGAAGGCTCTAAACTATAAACAATCATGTCGAAAAAAATGTTAACGTATTATTTCTACACAAAACTATATAAATATAAAAATTATTTGAAACCCACAAATATATTTTAAAAATTACAGAACATTATTGTGTAATACCTATTATTAAGTTATTTAGCAATAATATTTTTACAATAATTTTTTCTACAATCAAAAATATCCTATTAGATAGATAAAAATTCTGTACAAAATTTGATGTATAGATTGTCACTAATTTTATTTCAGATTGTTAGTTTTGTAGAAGAAACTAATATTCTCTGGAGGTTGTACGTAATGTTAATTGTTGAGCCTTTTACCATCTCTGCTGTCGGGCCTTGTGTGAGTTTGAATGTTACTTGTACAGTGAGATCATTAATTTCTGAGCGCTACATAACAGTAAACAATGAGTTTAAAAATATCAAAACTGTATTCCGATTCACAGCTGAAACTCCCCAAGATTATTAAAGTAAAGGTTGTCTCGTAACTTCTGACCAATCAGAGTGGGAATACGTCACACGTATGCGTAGTTAAAACTAGCATACAGAATTAATATAGATGTTGCACGTTTTTAAATATTTTCATTGACTACTTTCATAATAGATATTTATTTCAAGATAGTTCGACTGAATAAATTATAAATAAAAACCTAAGAAAAATTTATACTGATTTATATAAAATTTAAGGTGATGTGTAATTGTATTATAGTTAATAAATAACAATAAAATCGAATACAAATATAATTTTAGGTATATTTAAATAAAAATAGAAAAACCAATTGCTAATAATAATATAGTAATTAATAAAATTAGAGGTTCTATCTGTTTTTAAAAACGTCTGGACGTATTTTAACGAAATTCGGTACAATAGATTAGAACCAGGTTTCAAATATAGGCATGGTACATCAAAATTTTCTTTCTTAGGGGGAGTTTCTGGGTTAAAACTGATACTAAAAAACTTAAAATATTTCTTTTATAAACAACTATCATAACAGAAAAAACTATACAATAAAAATTGTTTATAAGAAAACATATCTTATTTGTTCTATGCATTTTTTCAATTTGATGAATATTAGGGTAGTTACGGGAGGACACCCTAGAACTAAAATATTGAAATATTTCACTTATTATTCTCTTCACATCAAAAATGAATGCAAAAAAAAAATATTTAGAACGAAGAAACATTCCTTTTGAAGAAAAAAGAAATTGAAACAAGTAGAATATCAAAAAATTAAACGATATTTTTATATTTATATTTGGGTGACCATTCGTCCCGATTTTTGCGACACTGTCCCGCATTTTGATTGGGTGTCCCGCATTAAGATGCGTCCCGCAAAAGTCCCGCATTGTAACTTGTCTTATACATATTTGAGGACCTTTTTTTGCTCTTCACTTGGATTTTGGGAGGTGAGGATCTTTTTTTTTGTTCTTCACTTATGTTTGGGAAGTGACGACCTTTTTTTGCTCCGTCCTGCATTGCCTTCTTAAGAAAATGGTCACCCTAATTTATAACCAAAACTCAAACTTCACGTGTATATAACATATACGATAAACAAAGACTGACGTCCCGTTAGCATACGGATGACGTTAGCCCCTCTATTTACCCCCACCACTACAAGTCACGAGACAACCTTATACTTTAATAATCTTGAGTCCAACTCACATTCAAAGATTGTTACCAGGTCCAGAAAAGAACAATAGAGTGGGGCCCTTGAAGTAAATTTATTTCAAAAAGAACATAAAATAAAGAAGCTCCGGGCTTTAAGAACCAAGGGCCCAAGGAATTCTACCCCCCCCCCCCCCTCAGGCCAAGCCTGCTAATAGGTAATCAAATTTTCGAGAAACTAGAGCAGTAGTAAGCTTTAGTTTACTTATAAACAGTGATGGCATCCTACCGGTTCGGACAGGATCGCGCAAACCGTTTCTTAAAATTATTGAAACCTTAGGGAACCGGTTGTTAGAATTATTAAAAATAAATGAATTACTTTGACTTCAGTTTTGAATCGTGCGCCGTGCCCTGAGTGTTGCAAATGTAATATTTATTTTATTGGCATCTGACACTACCGATAGAGGCGCCAGTGGCGTAGCGATGTGGGGGCGGGGGGTGCGGTCCGCCCCGGGCGGCACTTTTTTGGGGCGGCAAAAATCCTCAATAAATAATATCTTGTAATCTGAACTAAAAATTTGAACCATTTCTTTTCATATTTTTGTCGCACCTACAATTCGGACCAATTAAAATGAGCACAGAACTTTTTATTATTTAATCTGTGACGGAACCGGGAAATAGCCTTTCTTTAACACGTTAATCGCCACGTCGACCATATGTGTCTGACACTAAAAAGTTCTACCTGCGCCATGTCAGACATATATGTCTGACATGGTTACCTTGCGGTAATTCCCCGCGTTTTATTTTGTACTCGGATTGTTCACAACGAATATTCAGCGAAAATCGATTCTTTCATATAAAAAATAGAGTTCAATATTGTCTAATAACACCTGCAACATCAGTCGTCCAATTCACATGGACTAAATTAACTTGCTACAATTCATTATTTACTTTAAGTGCGTGTTGTGATTGTTAAATTATTGAACATTCTCGAAACTCGAAAAATTGTATGTAATCTCAGTGATGTAGCATAGCGGAGGCGGTGGTGGCGGCTCTTTTTTGGGGCGGCAAATTCTGTAAATTTTGGAGCCTTTTAGATTTAAATACCTAAATAAGGGGGCGGCGAAATTGGCATCCGCCCCGGGCGGCTGAAACCCACGCTACGCCACTGAGAGGCGCTAATGCATTTACATCATGGCTGACTTTGGTAGGATATTTTTGACAGGTTCAATGGTAAATTCATGTAATATTTATTGAAACACACGGGAACACACTCTAAAATGGTCTTTAACGGTCTTTCCACTTCTAAGAACATATTCCCATGCTTGTCACAAACTCGACTATCCTACAACCGTCAGTTTCTCAAAATCTCACTAGAGGCGCTTCAGTTATTGTCAGTTGACAATAGATTATTGATACTACGCTCTTAATTTTTTATTTAATAAATTGAAGTAATTTGTTTTCATTCTTAAAAATACAGAATAGGTTCCTAGATATCAAATGACTTTATAGAACCACTTCCTGAAAATTAAGGATGCCATCACTGCTTATAAACAAATATAAAAAATAATTAAAAAGTTGATATTAGCATAGGGTGACCATTCGTCCCGCATTTTGATTTGTTGTCCCCAGGGCCGAATTTTGCTCTGTACTTATATTTGGGAGGTGAAGACCTTTTTTTTGCTCTTTACTTATATTTGGGAGGTGAGGACCTTTTTTTTGTTTGCTCTTTACTTATATTTCGGAAGTGCCGACCTTTTTTTTGCTCCTTCCCGCATTGCCGTCTCCAAGAAAATGGTCACCCTATATTAGCAGCTAGTGACGGCGTTAGAGGGGGTCTCCCCCCCCAGAATTGCTTGGAGAAAAATGTATTATAGAAGTGAGGACCTATTTTTTAGCTCATCACTGTGTAAACGATAAAACAATGATTTCAAATATTTCCTGCCCCCCCCCCCCCAGATTTTAAGAGCTTGCGCCGCCACTGTTAGTAGCAGAGGAGTGCAATAATTTACAAGCGCCCCCTTAGCTGCGCCACTGTAGGTGAATTAAAAGAAAAAAACTGTATTAAAGATAGAAAAATGAAATAAATAATTAGAAATATACAATTAAAGTTTCAATGCTATTATATTAAGACTTATTTCTTTTCTTAAACACCTAGTTTTATTTATAAAAGTTATTTTTCATTTTTATCATCAAATTTCTTATTATTATTTTATTTTTCTTTCAGTAAAATGGCGAGATCTTGCATGGTGAAAGAATAATGTTTCTAATTTATAAATAAAGTTATTTTAAGAGATTCTGAATTCCATTTTACAAAAAATAAACTTTGTCGTCAGTTTTGACCGTTAAATATAACATATGGTCATTTTAATTAATGGTAATTTATACATAAATTCGCCGGGAAAGCGGTAACAAACATCTTATGATAAGAACCGCTATCTCTTGTCACTGTTCATGACATAATATCAAAAACAAAACAAAAATAAATAATTATTTGCAAATAGTAAAGGAGGAGGACGAGGATATCCAAGAACCACTAGGAAATGTTCAATCTTAAAGGAAGTGAGTAAAACATTGTCGAAAATCAAATTGGCCAAGGACAGAGTACGCTGACGACTTACAGTATAAGTCCTGTGATTCACGGGGGAGTAAAAGGATCGTATTATAAAATAATAAAAGATTAATGTGTAAGGGCGGAATGGGATTATTAGATCGGCCCAGTGGCGGATCAAGCCTTCGCCGGGCCCAAGACATTTTTGATTTACGGGCCCTGAACCTAGAGGCGTTCAAAATGAAGAGCAAAAAAAAAGGTCCTCACCTCCCAAATCCAAGTGAAGAGCAAAAAAAAGGTCCTCACCTCCCAAATATAAGTAAAGAGCAAAAAAAAGGTCCTCACCTCCCCAAATACAAGTTAAGTGCACAAAAGGTAGAATTAAAAATGCGGGACGAATGGTCACCCTACCTAAAGTGGGAGGATTCGAACCTGCGCCCCGTATGTAACAGTCTTACCGTGGCAATTCATTTGATACCCCATTTATTTATTTTTTTTAATACTATTTATTTTTTGAAGTATAGTTTTATATGTGAATCAAGAAACTGTACATGCACGCCAAATTTCAATTCTATAGGTTCAATCGTTGGGCCGTACATACAGACAGATGAGTGACAAGGGTTTTTTGATTTTATCTAAAAAAACTCAAAATTATAAAAATAAACCAATAAAATATTTCTATACTGTGGAGTCAACTCGGCTTTAATTATTTAAAACTTGAAATTAGTAGCATTTTATACAGGACTAGGACCGGTCGTAACGTCACGCTGACCACATGGTTCTTAAATATATAGATCCCGAAGTCTAGAAATGGAGAACTTACCTTTACCCTTATACGCATTTAGGCGCTGGGAACCTATTATTAAAAATAAAGAAAAAGTTATATAATCAAATTGAGATAGTTTTAGAAATCAAATATTTTTAAATTGTCATATTATCTTAATCATATATTTCTTTTTATTTTATAAATCTGAATAAGACAATTATGTTTTTCGAAATGACAATGTGTAGAAAATAATCAGCTTGTTTGTTTCTACCATATATAGTTAAAAAGGCTTGTAGTTACTGCATAGATTACAATCATGCTTCATTACAATTATTAATTACATATTGACCGAGTGTGACTTTTAAATTTGAGTTAAAATGAAATGTTATCATACTTTGTCGAAAGGAAAATAAAAAGTCAAATGTATGAATCCAAGTTTATTTACTTTCAATAAAAATTATTTACATCATGTTACTTAAGATTTAAAACCAAAAATTGATGTGACTTCTTATACAGAAAACAATACATGATTGTCATTGTAAATAATGATTATTGCTTGCGTAAATGGACATTATAAATCATCAAAAACTTAGGATTAAAAAAAAAAACAACAGAACCCGGACCCAATATTTTTTTTTATTAACAACCAGCATTTCTTACAAAACCATGTTTCACAGCACATTGTTTAAAAGTAATGGACTGCCGTAACAGAGGCAGATACATCCATCCAATCGAAACCACAATGCTAGTCATCGTCGATTTAACATCATTACAATAGTCCAGACCCGCGAAACACACATGCACGCAGGCCTATATTACGGCACTCCTAATCTTAGCTGGCCTTGTTTCTTACTTTACGATCCTTTTTCTTGATAATGGATTTATAGTTCCTTATTTACCTATTGTTACAAATTCATCTACAGTAATTTTGCAAGCGACACATTTGCGAGTGGTGTGTGACTGAGGCGGGCTAAACTGACTGCAGCACCACGCGCAAATGTTGTCGTCAGTTTAAAAATGTCGAAACGGCTACATATCACTGGAATCACGAGCCCAGTTACATCCGTGGTCAGTGATTGGGAGATGTAACCTAGCTTCACCCAAGTAACTCTTATATATGGAAACCTTTTTTTTTTTTTTCAATATTATTGTATATCGTTAATTAATTATCATAATAATTCCAGTTCATTTCATGGATCCGTACATGATCGTGTAACGGTAATGAGACGGATCTTAAAATGCGGGGTGCAATTGGAAAGGTCTCGTTGTCACTGACACACAAACACGTTGTCACTCACTGTTGAACTGCGACTGAAGTGAAGTTGCAACTGGTGGTGTCTCATTGCGTCTGGAACTGCGGCATGGTGGCGTACATGAGCGGCGTGCTGGGCTGAGGGGGAGCAGCTTGCTGCACGCCCCACTGCCCGGCCGGCGGCATCATGCGGTACTGCGGCGTGCCGGGCGCCGGTGCCGCATACCCGTATTGCTGGTAGCCGGCTGCCGCCGCCGCAGCGGTCGCCGGGTAGCCGGCCTGCATGTACCCTGGCGCTGGGTAACCCTGCGGATACCAGTAGCTCATTTGCTGCTGGTATGTGTACGGGTACTGCTGGCCGGGCTGTCCGGCGGCCGGCGTCACCACGCCGCCTCCCGAGACGCCCATCGCGGTCGGATCCCCTCCCACCCCACCGCTTTCCTTACCCCAGAAACACTTGACGGTCTGCCCGTTGATCTCCGTATTGTGGGTGCTCTCGATAGCGTGCGTGGCTGCTTCCTTAGTAGCGAATCTTATGAACGCATAGCCCTTATCCTTGAACACACGGATGTCCTGAATAACTCCAAATGGCGAGAAAGTCTTCTGCATCAGCTCCTCGGATATGCCATTGGTGAAGCCACCGCAGTAGACGGTGCAGTTGGTGGGTGAACTCTGGTTGTACACTTCTTCGTAGGTGGGTTGCTTGCCCTGCCGTGCAGGCCGTTCGCTGCGCGGGGGTGGCGGCTTACGTGTAGACCAGTTGGTGCGAATTGAACGGGAACCTAACCACTGACCGTTCATGGCAGCTATGGCGTTTTCGGCTTCAGCCTTTTTTACAAACGAGACGAAGGCATAACCTTTGGATTTGAGGGTTTGAGGATCTCGTACAATTCTACAGTTGGATATTTCACCAAAAGGCGCGAAGGCTTCTCTTAATGTCTGTGTTTCTATCTCAGGGGACAGGTCACCGACAAAGATGTGATGATGGTTAGACGTGTCTTGTTTAGGTTGGTTTCCCGGACTGGTGGCCCAGTTTACCTTCATTTCTTTATCCAGGAACTGTCGTTTGTTCATCGCCGCCAATGCGGTAGCGGCCGCTTGGTGATTTGTGAATTCGACAAAGGCGTATGGATCATTTCCCGGCTCTCTTATTATTTTACAACCTTTGACGGCGCCAATCTGTGAAAACAGGGCGCACAGCAGATCCTCTGACACAGAAGCGTCCAAGTTACCGACGTACAACGTCTTCGGATTGCTTTCGTCAGACATTGCGAAAACGGTATGACAGACCGCCCTGCTAAATCTACACTCCTAATTAATTTCTATCTTATTTCACACATAACATTACAAGTTATAAAGAGCCGTACAATGCTACACCGTGACGCGTTCACTAATTTTCAGAAAACACAGACGATGGCGAGAGCCAATGACAAAACGTCGAATCTCTTCTTCTTATTAAATGACATTTGTCAAACAAAAAAATGGCAGACGTGTTGTATTTGTAAATTTTGATTTTAGGTTATATCGCAAAAATATTTCTAAAAAGTTAAATATTAAGTTATAATAAAAGAAACCACTATTTTAAAATGTAATTCACAAAATGTCTCAGGATGAGTCACCCGAAGACCGGCAGGAAAATGAAATTCAAGCTCTTAAAGTATTTATTTTTTAAATGTGCTCTCGCGCAGTTTTTAAACGTTGCAAATTTTAGGCAATATTCAACGAAGACCTTCGTGATTTAAGAACGCCGGGAATTTGGAAAAAATGGAAACCCTTAGATATTGTGATAACACTGACACCTCTCCAAGGGAGTTCAGGAATGCAGGAGGTGCATGCCCAAGTAGACCTCCATATAAAATGCCCCGAAAAGTACCCAGAAGTGTAAGTACTCTACATCTTCAAAAATTTGAAAATTCGGTTAAACTCCGTTTAAAGTTCCAGGCGATACAAAATTTTCTGTAACAAAATGTAACAACTCAGTATCGAGGTAGATTTAGTTAGTGAATTTTTAATCTCAGAAGAACTCAAAAGATTCAAATTAGGCTTAAAGATTTTTCTGAACTAAATGCACGTATGCAAATTTTGCATACTTTGGAATGTTAACTGGAGTTTTATCAAAAATACTTATTTTCTTTTTCGTTTTAGAGAACCAAAAATTATTTTAGAAAAAAGCCGTGGAATGTCTCATATTCTACTGGCTGAACTACAGAAACAACTTGAAGAACGCGCTTGTAAACTAAAAGGTGAAGTTATGATCTTTGAACTTGCACAGCATGTTCAAGCATTTCTTCATGAACATAATAAACCTGGTAGTAAGAGTTTCTACGAGGAAATGTTAAATCGCCAAAAACAACAAGAGCAACTTCAACAACAAGCTAAGAAACTTGAAGAAGATCGTGAAAGACAAGTAATGCAAACTGAAATACTTAGACGACAAGAAATTTTAATGTCTGAGGTTAAATCTAGAAGAGATCACGTAAATAATGATTCAGGTGATGGTTCTAACTCTTACAGTAAAAAAAATTCCAGAAAAAGTTATAACAGCATTACAGAATATGGAGATGAATTTTCTTGCGAACATCGAGGAACGGAATTAATAACATTTGATTCAAATACAGAAAGAAAAGTACAAAAAGGACGATGCATAAGTAAGACTTTACTAAAATTATGTTATATAATACGGCTACCAATTTTAACAGCTCAATGTGGGTCTTAATATTCTATATCAGTATATTTTCTTAATTCAATTCCAAATCTTTAAGCAGAATTAAATGGTATTTTTATTTTCTTAAGTTGTCACGAGATCACTTTTTAATGATGTGCCTCATTCAAAAGTTAAAAGGTACTAAATTTCAAAATTTAGTTCTGCACGAATTTAAAAAATTAATGATTGTGAAGAATTTGAATTAAAAATATATTCATTTTTAAATGTGCAAATCAATAACTAATAATGTGATCTATATAAATATATATTATGATGCACAATGTTAATTTATTCCCGAGAAACTGATTGACGTCGAATATATATGACACAAAGCATATTACTTGTAAACGCGCTAAACTAAGCAGAACTGCTTGACCTTGGTAAACCAAGCAGCATAACATAGGATGATTCAGAGATATATAGCATGGTAGGCAGAAGAAGCGTTTTCTTTAGCATCGCCTTAGCATTGTTTGTTATGAAGCCAAGACCCTGCGAAGACGGAAAGGGTATTTGCCCCTAGGAGTATAACGGGTTACCTAAATCACAATTATTTTGCTAAGCTACCACTAGGAGAAACGCCAGCGTCATATTGTGTTTATGATTGTTTTGTTTTTCGTCGGCGATGTTCTGTTGTGCTATTTTTTCTGTTTTAATCTTACCTTTCCATCATCTTTCAACTTTTAATAATATTGCCGTAAATTAGATATAGAGAGTTGTGAAATGTATTTCAAATACTTAGTATTTTAAATACTAAAAAAGTAACAAGTAATTATTTGTATTCTAAGTCGTCCTCGTTCAGTTTCTATGTTATACAACCTTGGTGATGCTTTCTTATTTTTCCTTTACCCGCTTAATCTGGAACGGTTGGTAGCCTTATTATATTTAATATAATTTCTTAAATAACAAATATTCTTAGGTCATTGTGCCCGAGGCTGTGTTATATATTCTGGCCTAGATATGAGTTCAGGTGATCTCTTTGCCATCACAGAATGGAAAATAGATATTAACGACCATTACGAGTTAACGCATTATCAAAATAAAGTTACAAGCGTTGAACAGGAGTTTATATATTTGTCAAAATTACGACATGTTAATCTCGTTAAATATCTAAACATGAAATGTACTCATGAAAAAAATCAACTTATTATTTATATTCTTCAAGAATTTATATTAGGTAAGTTAGAAATCAATTTTAAGATTTTTTTTGTACTTGTAATTAGTGATGTGCTGGATAACATAAAAGCCAGATCCGCAGATACGCATACGGATCTTGCACTGCAGTAGAAAAACGAACGTCCTTGAATCGGAAGTTAGATGTGTCGTTCTGTTCCTATAAACCAAATTATGCAAACTGAGGATATGAACACGTAGAAAGATTGTTACCGGCACCTATAAGCGCTTGCTAACTTGCGCCGATCAGCAAGAATAAATATTGCTTTACTTTCAATCAGTAGCGGCTCGTGACAAAAATATTTGGATGTTCTGCAAGAAAGAAGAAAAAAATAATAATAATAAGAGTAAAAATTATATGCTTATGTTTCTTGAATATTAATGCAATACTCCGGTCTTTCTTAGCAGCAAATTTATCTATAACTTTATTGGTAAATTTCGATATTGTTGATATGATTTTTTTTTTTCTATTGACAGCGCTGAAAGTTAGACGATCTTCACACATCGAGTTTCTGAGAAAAGTTTTTATTCTTTGTCCCCGCCATCGATTCGGCCAAATTATTTAAAATTATAAATATTAGGAAAGACACAGCGCTACATATTTTTCTTCATTCACTATTTGAATATATTACAGAAAGTTCTGTTTTAAGACGTTCTTCATTTAAATTAAAAACCACATCCATTTTTATCTACTAAACGTTAAATTATTACACATTAATCTCATACACTAAAATTATCATAAAAATATAAGAACGAAATATCAGCGCTGAGCAAAACAAATATTCTGCTATTGACGGCACGTGACAATTTGATCTGCATGACCTTGCAGCTCAAAAGCCAATCATTGGAACTTTAGTTCGGAAGATTTACGGACCTGGTCCACAGCCGAATAGTAACGAAAGAGGATATTTCTGAGCACAGAACTGCGTAGTTCGTCAATAAATTATTGAAGAGAAACGAGAGGATAGAAGGTACAATAATTATCTAACCCACTGTAAAGCTACATGCTGTCTTTCGTTGCGCTACAGTAACAATGCGTTTTCCAGAATACAACTAGTCGATACACATATATATCCAAAAATATTTCAAATATTAGGCAATATAAATAATAATTTAAAAAATGTATTCTGACTATATTTATTGGCAGTTCTGCAGTTCTGCAGCTCTGCAGCACCTATAGACCAGCCGCCACTGCTTTCAATTATACCCGGGCACGTAAGACGCTTGTTGGCGCTTAAAACATACTCCGAGGAGTAACAGGAATCTTTGAAACATTATTTATCCGCTTACAAGAAGCTAACAATCACTTTTATGATATTTTGTTAATTTTTCTGATAGATATTAATAAAATTTCTTTGATGTTGCGAATTACTGACATTTACAATTATTGGCAGAATAAATTTTATTATTTTGTTATCAATTTGCTTTCCAGCGTGTAGTCCGCATAAGTGACATATTTTAGTAGATATATTACTCCCCCAAGCAACTACAGGAACATTTATTATAAACCAAGCCAGTTTTAGATGAAGAAATTTTGGTAAACAGGCACTGGTAATAATGTTTCTACGTGTCCACTAAACGGTGTCAACAAGCTCCGACAACAGTGTAGCGAACCGGTAAGGTTTCTTTATAACGTACCATTTATTGTCCACTAGGTAGCGAGCCTGTGGTATAATATTACGTCTAATCTCAAACTGAAGTGAGATTACTGACTAAAGGAGTTCGGGTAGTATGCGTGAGTGTTATCCAGGGTTCATCATTACGATATGTGTATTAAATGATATGTATTGTTGTACTTACCAACCGACTGAACAGGCATCTTGTATTTAAGTTTGGATCTAAGCTGTTCACTAAAGTTCTTAAAGGTGAAGGGTTTACACTCATTAACACGGTTTAAAATCAATGAATTAAATTTATTAACAGCAATATTTACAAAGAAGTTAAGATAATTAAAATGTATTTAAAATAAAAAGATTACACAAACAGAATCAAGATGCCCACCAGAATGCCGAACCAGTCCCTCTACGAATGCCACTACTTAGTTCTAACTACTAACAAGACCGAATACTATCTGATCTCCTCTTCAGAGAGTCGTGTGTTTTTATGAGAAGTTTCTAGGTATTTCGTGGAAAAGGGGTTTAGCTTTGTTCAAGGGGACGCTAGTGTTCAGAGTTATTAAGCAATAACTCTGAATAAATTTCTCCTTGAACAAAGATTCATTTAAAAAATATATTTCTAAAGATACATAAAATTTCTAAAATTCTATTATTTGAATTCTCAAAAGTATACCCTTTTTAAAAATCCCAAATAAATACCTTTCAAAGGAATTCTGCCGACGGGTGTTTGTGAAAGTTTCTGATGGACTACTCGATTCGTTACAACAGCATACCTAATTAAACGCCTGTTTATAAGCACCGGAAACAATCTTTCTACATGTTCATACCCAGACACACAAATTAGTTGAGTTTAAAATCACTCACTCATTGTCTTTGATTAATTTTACTCCAATATTTAATGTATACTAGACTGTTCTCAAACCACCGATAAGTAATGTGATGCTCGACTAAATATGAATTTAAACGTCAGAGTAAAATTTATTCCCCCTTGAGCATTTTTAGACTCAAGCTTATATTATAACTCAAATGTATCTATATAAGATCCGTTTAAGATTCGCCATAGTGAAACGGATAGGGATTTTTATTTTTTACTGATCATCCGCGGATACGGATACAAAGCTCCAGCGCACCACTAGTTGTAATCAACTACAAACAGTTGTTGAATTTAGCAAACAATAATTAGACTAAAAAAAATAATATAATTTACAATTTTGCAGGTTCTAATTGTAATTCATTATTCATAAAGGAAAATATCCCTGCGGATATAGACATGTTACGATACATAGCTATTGGTGTTTTAAATGCTTTGGAATTTTTACATCGTAACAATGTCGTTCATAAAGATTTGAAAGACTCTTGTGTTTATATTGATAATAAAGGTATTGTTAAGTTATCAGGGTATAGTTTAGAAGTGAAACTAGTGGAATTATTTTCACAAACACAAAATAACGAAAGTTATAGTAAAAAAGTAGATATATTAAAATTTGGATTATTTATTTTGTCATTATATAAAGGAATACTTGTTGAAAATAGTGATACGGAACTGCCTACTTCCTTGCCTGCAGATCTACAAGATTTTCTCTCTAAGTAAGTAAATATTATTATATGAGATATTATTAACACATTGAGTGCCAAAGCAGACACCGGTGTCTGTTCGTGATTTTTCCCTCTGGCTTCGGCAGACACCGGTATCTGTTTTACAATCTATCCAAAAGTGCTGCAAGGACATACTGGTTGTGACGTTTAAATTCATGCTATATAGTGTCTGCTAGGGCCCGTCCGCATATATCCCTATACGTGGGCAAAAGTTAACGCGGCCCGTATTCGTTTTTTAGCTCATGTCTGCTGTGGCTTAAGGTAACATATTTCGTTCTCATTATATGACAGAGTCAAAGCAGACACACTACTAATGTTCCTTTCAGAACTAAATAAAAAATTGATGTGAAGTGTGAATTTTCACACATTTCAGGGTTTTGCAGGTATTTAGTAAGTGAATGATGATTATTTGGGATGCCAAAACAAATTTTATATTAAAATATTTTTTTTTGTTAATTTTAATTCGAACGCCTAATACCCTTATTTAGGTTTCTAAATATGTGCAGTATTTTTTTTTTTTTTTTTATATCTCAAAGTTCATTAAGAAATTTTAAATTTGCGCCTATGGCTTCCATTGGTTGTTATAAGTTCCGCCCCTCTGATTTCGTGTACATTGAAACAGAATTAAATTATAATTTAAACAATTTCCACTGGTTATTAAATTTACGCTTTTAAAAATTAAATGCAAAATATAAGTAGAATTTTGAAAAAATAATTTAAACAATATAAAAATTTAACAAAAAAAAACAAAAAATAATATTGTAACTCGCAGGGTTAGATCCCTTTCGGATCGAGTTACTTGGGTGAAACGCCAGTGTCAAAACCACTACACCAGCATACACGTTCCATTGTAGCGTGTTACAAAGCTATAACTTGTGTACATTATTAGCAAAAAATCACAAAAAATGCGTTTTTTTCCAAAAACGTAATCTGATCAAAAATTACTGTTGTACTATTCCGGTTCACACCAATGTACATTACTTAGAATTTTTTCAGATTTTTAGTTTAAACCATCTGGGCTACAGGGTGTGGGACAAAATTTTTTTTGCACAATTTTGGCTAAAATCGCTTCAAAATAATTTATTTTGCAAAAATAAAAATTTGATCGTTAATCTACGTACCAAGGGCTTTTATTTGATACCCTACACAGAATTATAAAAAATATTTTTTTTTTCGATGAGCACATATTTGTTTATATTTTTAGGGGGATATGTTTTTTAGATGTTTTAGTATTTTTCCTATGTGCGGGTCAAAGAGTTGTGTAAGCATGCCAAATTTCAACTCTCTAGGTTTAGCCGTTTGGCTAAATTTTTACCGAACAGACAGACAGACGACAAAATAACGGTATAAGGGTTTTTTGGTCATACCTACAAAACCCTAAAAATGATGCCGGGATTACACAAATCTTATCATTTTATTATTTATAGAAAAATTTATACCCAAAACATGAACACTGAACATATATAAATATCTTATAAAATACACGGGCAATAAACTGTAAAAGTAAACATTTATTTTTCATTAAAAAACAATAAAAAAATACATTGAACGTAACAAATGCATTATTTCTGCACAAATTAACGGGCATAAAACTACATGCGATTATAGACATGTTTAGACGTGTCTGCTAGCAATACATATTCAGACCAATTCTGTACCTCTGTTACTATGATAATTGTAACTAAATTCGTCACTATGAGCAAGGTCAGTTACTACCATGAATGAAAGCCATTATACTTTTTATAATATTTTATGTTGTAGTAACGTTATTACACAGTAACTTTTTACAGAATTGATCTGATTGTGTCAGCCATGACCCCCCATATCTAATGATGTGCCTGCAATTCGTGTTCGTTTTGGCGTGAAGAAGCAACATTTTTTCATGGCTAAATTATGTACTTGAAATTAACTTGTTAATTATTTTTTCAGATGTTTAGTGAAGACTGAAAAACGATGGAGTACTTCAGAACTGCTACACCATCAGTTTGTCAGTACTCCATTGTATAGATTGTCTCCAAAAAGAACGTATAAACAGGCTCCAATTGTGGAGACATCACCTAGTCGTCATTCTAGTTCAGATATAAAATTATTTAGTCAAAATCGTTCTGGAGGTCCATCCAGAATACAAAATGAATTCGAGGTGCTACAATGGCTTGGAAGAGGAGCTTTTGGAGACGTACTAAAAGTAATTATACCATCCTTAATTTATAACTTATAATATCTTTTATAATCTATATACCGGGTAAATTATTTAAGGAGCAACATACATGTTTCACATATAATGTTAATGAAATGAGTTATTTCAAAAGCAACATAGCCATAAAACAAATGCTTATCGTATCCATAGAAAAGACAAAATATCATTTTTTTAAATATTTTTTGGACTTAGCTACTAAGGACATTATTAGGAACTAGATTTTGCAATCTAGTTACTTTCATCGTTTAAATCGTGCCTTTCGGCCGTTTTGTTTAAGCTTTGTAAATCATACTTACAATAAACATTTTTTGGTTAAGGTTAATATCATTTTAAAATGTCATTTTCTTTATATTTTGTTTTTTTGTGTCATATAATACAAATTACCCATTTATTTATTTTTTTGTCATTAAAATATCTAAAAAAAATATTTAATTTTGACATATGTCATTCGTTTCCATGGTTTCATTGTTGGAATTTTAAATTTTGACATCCCAACGTGAAAAATGAAATAACCCAAGCAAGGTCCCTTCTCGTGACAACCTAAAAGAACTAAATTCCCATTTAGTTCCGCTTAACCGTTTGGAACAGACTGTATTTTTGTTTGTATGTAAATATAAACAAACTAATAAAAATTCATTTATTGTTTCTAATTTACTATTTTTTAGCCGTCTAGGAACTTTATCATGTCAAATAACTATTATATCTAATCACCACTGCATATCTGTTGCCATGGATATGAGCTTGCTTTCATAATTTGCTATGTTGCAAATGAAATAACTCACTTCATTAACATTATATGTGAAACATGTATGTTGCTCCTTAAATAATTCACCCGGTATATATATATTATAATCTTTATAATCTAATATTGTTTAAACAATTGTATAGGTAAAAAATAAGTTAGATGGTGGTTGTTATGCTTTAAAACGAATTGAATTAAACCCCAAAAACAAATTATTAAACCGTAAAATAACACGTGAAGTAAAACTATTATCTCGTCTTAATCATGAGAATGTTGTTCGTTATTATAATTCTTGGATTGAGAGTGCCATATTGGATAATGGAATTGAAGAAGCAAGTAATGAGAGTTCGTCTGTAACTCCTCCGAAAGTCCATCATAAAAAACATACCGAATTATCATTTGGAGATGATGTTGAATTGCTAGCTCCTCCAATAAGAGACGTGGAATGGTCGGTTAGTTATGAATCTAAGTCTAAGTGTCATACGGAAAGTGATGAAGAATCTTCAGAAGAAGAATCAAGTGATGAAGAAGATTGGTTAGGTTCGTAAACATTTTTTATAGTTTATGTTGTGAAACTTTGATGTATTATTGCAAAACATATGAGGCTGGAAAAACAATACTTACGGGAAACTATTAAATTGGGCACGTGTACTCTTTTTTCCGAAGAAGTGATGGTTTAGATTTACAACTCCCATAGTAACTTAGTGCGGTCTGGAAGCAGTGACAATTTTATTAGGTGATTTTTCGCTTTGTTAACTTTGAAATTTGTTTGAAGACCTGGAAAAATCCAATGTTCAGTTGTTCACAAGAGCGATTTCTCCAAATACACTTTTCTATGAGTTCAAATTTTTCTAGAAGTTTTGAAAACAGCTCAAACTCAAGGTCTCCCACATAATGAGGTTTGAAGATGCGAGCGGATCAAGTCTGGATCCCCTACGTTCGCTGACTAGTTGCTATGAATTAGGAAGGAGTTAAGGGTTGTCGAATTAAAGTCCTCATTTTAACTAACCTACTTTAATTATGATACGGGTTTTATGTTTACATTATTTACACTAGACTTACAATTATATGATGACAGCTAAATCCAAAGACAAACCCATTCACAAACACTAATCACTCGTGAGACTCTTACCACATACACTAATTTGTCCACCGTACATCACCAGCATTGTCTAAAACCATTTATCTCTTACAAGTCTCGAATATTGTCTCTCCATTCTTTAACTGGATACTATACTTACTAACGCAGGGCAAAAGTTCCTTGCGCTTTAACAAATACTTAGAAATTATAATAAAATAAAATCAAAAATTAATACCGGATATATCTATTTTTTTATTTTTTTCTAATTTAAAGTTAATTATTATTTGTTTATAAATTAATAATTACTACATATTTTGTCCCCATTTCTTATTATTTTTTATTTTATATATTTATTTATTTATTTATTTATTATTTTTTTTTTTTTTCATTAGTGCGATATAACTAAAATAGTGGGAAAAATAGTGTTATTTATTACAACCAAACAAGAATTTTCATCCAAAACAAAGTTAACGGAAACAATGCATCAAGGTTTCACTGTAATTAATCGTATACGAATCAAAGTATGGTCCAGTCTTTCAATTTATTAGTAAAATATTAGATAAAGAAAAGTATATCATGATTTTAAATCGATTTTGTTCACCAGATAATTTACTGGTGACCAAAATTCTTTATTTTATTCTATGTTAGAATAGGGTGACCATTTTCTTAAAAAGGCAATGCGGGACGGAGCAAAAACAAGGTCCTCATCTCCCAAATCCCAGTGAAGAGCAAAAAAAAAAGGTCTTCACCTCCCAAATCCAAGGGAAGAGCAAAAAAAAAAATGTCTTCACCTCCCAAATCCAAGTGAAGAGCAAAAAAAAAAAAGATCCTCACCTCCCAAATCCAAAATGCGGGACTTTTGCGGGACGCATCTTAATGCGGGACAAAATGTTAAAATGCGGGACGAATGGTTACCCTATGTTAGAAAGACTGAACTAGATACTGTTTTCGTAACTGTGATACCATTTAACAGATTTAAACTACTGGTTAGGTTTTTTACCACATCAGGCCGATAGTTCAGAATCGGATAGTGTAGAGTTTGAACGAACTGAGAATGCTACAGAAGATATCGAAAGCTCTGATAAGAGTATTAAAACTGCAACACCTGCGAAGAATCGAGAGATACAATTCATGTATATACAGATGGAATTCTGCGAGAAGAGTACATTAAGGTAAGAAAAAAAAAGTGTATATTAGATTACAGTGTACCATTGGGAATGGGAAATCGCATTTTCGTGAATTTCTACGTCATCTTTTTTTCGGTTTCTTTTGACATATCTTTCTTAAGTTCGGTTAGTTCCATAAAATTGCATGCTTTTCTGTTAGCCAAAGAAATATTTGTATCAAGTAAAATATTTTTTACTTCAATTACAGAAAGTTATTGGAACTTTCTATTTTTATAATATTTTATTCAAACAAGAATATTTGGGAATATTTTAACAGTTAGATAAATTTTTTGGAGCACAGCAAAGATGGCTATTTGCGCCTAAAACAGCTTATCTAAATGAGAATATAGACGCGGCGTTCATCCTTTGATGAACGGCGTGTGGCCTAGACACATAGTATTTAATTAAATTGTATTGTTTAATTAAATAAATATAAATGAGTATTGTCGATACTTTTGACAGTACAGTCGGGACATGAGGCTCAACAACGGTGACGGTCCCGATATATCTGGATGGATGACGACCCTACGCATTAAGGGAACATTTTAACGATGTCTTTGTTCTCCTAAAAAATACATAGGTTACTAGATAAGAACGAAAATGTAAATTTTTCAGTTTTTAATTTTTGATCATAACTTCAAAAATTAAAATATTAAATGATTTTGGTGTGCACTTTCTTCATGCACCTTTTCATGGTGAATTTACAGAGGTACTCATTTTTTTTTATCGCGTACAATTTTCAAGTTGTCGAGGACAATTTTAATTTTTCATATGGAGCTTATAGTAGGTTATAATAATTTTGAATAGAGCTTATTTGTTACTCACCATGTAAAAAAGTTCTATTTTATTTTCGTGGGGTTTATATATGTACCGTTATACTTAGTTTTTTTTGCCAGTCCTATAATTTTATTGATTTCATATTTTTAATATTATAGAACAGCAATAGATGCGGGGTTACATAATGATGATGATCGTATTTGGAGACTATTTCGCGAAATTGTAGAAGGTTTGTTGCAAAATAATTTTAATATTATAAATTCTAATCGCAATTTAATTTAGGTCTTGCCCATATCCATCAACAAGGTATGATTCATCGTGATCTAAAACCTGTAAACATATTTTTGGACTCAAATGATCACGTTAAAATTGGTGACTTTGGACTTGCTACAACTAATATCATTCCAAGGCAACCTACTGATACCTCCACAAAAAATGCACAAGGTAAAAATACTAATATTAAGATAACTTAATATTAGTATTTGTACCTATTAGATTGTTATATGTTATAATTATTTTAGAAAGTGAACGTGAAATGTCACAAGATGCTGGTGATGGAAGTTTAACTGGCCAAGTTGGTACTGCGTTATATGTAGCTCCAGAACTAAGTGCTACTTCAAAAGCTATTTACAACCAAAAGGTTGACATATACAGTTTAGGTATGTAATGGCAATATTTTTACTATTTAATTTTTTGAATAAATCATAATAGAGGTTCTTACATCTCTGTGACTTAGACAAGTCCTGGACCTAAAGGGCTGGAACTGGCGTAAAATGAACCTAACTTATAGTGAGGGTATAGGGTTAGGTTCCAAGTAAATAAACAATAGACATAAGGGGTATCTATAACGATCTTTTATTTGACTTAGTACTCATTGACTCATACTTAGCATCTTCTTCTCAAGGGAGATAGAAATTCTAGCCCTTTTAGGTCCATTTTTAGTTAGCATTTCCTTTTTTCTCTTCTAAGACATGGTATTTGTTTTACTGTACCTTTTAATATATATGCGTATATTAATAAAATTACTAAATTAGATATGGCAGATGTGTAGAAAGATACTTATTCGCGATGATACTGGAGTGTTGTCCAGTCCAGTTCAGTTGTCGCGGTACTTTCCCGATCGCGGTACTTTCCCGAGTTAGAGATATCAGAAATATGTCAAAAAAACTTTTGTCCCCCACCTCATTTAACAAATGGGTTGATTTGAAAATCTGAAAAAAAATTCAATAATGTACAATGGGAACCGGAATAGTTCAGAAGGAATTTTTAATCAGCTTATTTTTTCGAAAAATGTCTATTTTTTGTCGTTGAAAAATAATTATTGTCTCAAATTATTTAAATTTGGTTAAAAAAATTGAATGAAAGCTCTTACTACTCAAATAATGAATAAAAATTATTTTCAAAAATCTGTTGATTTTGATGTGATTATAAAAGAAATATTGTTCTAGACCAGGGCTTTTTAAAGTGGTGGGCATTACAAGTATTTCCCCAAGGGGGCGAAAAGCCGCGAATGTAACACTTGCTAATTGTAACACATAATAATATTTGTTGAATGTAACACATAATAATATTTTTTTTAACCGACATGGGTTCCAAAAAATAAATTTAGGGGGGCCGTGGGTTATCGATTTTAGTTGCAGGGGAGCCGCGACATCAAAAAGTTTAAGAAGCACTGTTTTAGACGTCCAGCATTATGTTAGCTTCTTACACTTATTAAATTCACAAACCTACAAAACCCTGAAATGTGTGAAAATTCACACTTTACATCAATTTTATTATTGAATTTTTAAAATATAATGTAGGATATTAAATAGGAGCTCTTAATACATAAATTAATGAACAAAAAATATTTTCAAAAGTTTCTGGATTTCAATGCGATTACAACAAAAAATGTGTAAATACCTACGAAATTTTATTTTTTCAGGTATAATCCTTTTTGAAATGTTTTATCCAACACTTAATACTGGAATGGAACGAATCAAAGTTTTGTCAGGTTTACGATTAAAAGAAATTATTTTTCCACAAGATTTTCCTGATTCTCAATATTTGAAACAAAAAACAGTTGTAAGGTAAGTAATTTTACAATAATAAAAATGCAAATTTTACAAGACTATTAGTATAATAACAAAATAATTTGTAGATATGTGCCGTTTATATATTTTAAATAATATTTTTAGATTACTTCTAAATCATGATGTAAGTCAACGTCCAACATCTCAAGAACTCTTACAATCCGATCATATTCCACCTCCCGTGTTAGAAGAATGTGAGCTACGAGAACTAGTTCGTCACACATTAAGTAATCCGCAGAGTAAAGCTTATAAATATTTAATAGCATCTTGTTTTGAACAAAATTTAAACTACGTTGAAGATATCACTTATGATATGAGTGTGCCAAACACTATTAAACCAATGGGAGTAAAAAGTTTACAAGTTACTGATTTCGCTAGACAAGCTGTTACGAAGGTAAAAGATTTTTTAAAATAAATCCCACTTTTAATACCAGTGTTGTAATGTATCTAGTTACAAGTACCTAGATAGAGTTTTTGGCATGTTGCTGTATCTAGTTATTTTTTATAATTCTGCATCTAGATACAATTTTTTAACACTGAATATGACATTGGTTTTTGTAACAAAAATATCTTCATGAAATTAGTGGTAAATAGTTTTTTATTTTCTAGATTTTTAAGTTACATGGTGGCCAGTGTTTATCAACTCCATTACTTATGCCAAAGAGTGAATATTATAAAAATATTGAGTCCTGCGTTTTTTTAATGACACACTCAGGAAGCATAGTATCCATTCCACAGGACTTAAGGTATTTCATTGAAAAAAAAAAAACTATTTTATTGTTATATACCAGTACCTTATCCTTTCTCTTTACAGAGTTCCTTTCGCAAGATATGTAGCGTTAAACAATATTACGTTACTAAAACGTTATTCGATGGAACGTGTTTATAGAGAAAAGAAAACATTTGGTTTTCATCCGAGAGAAATGTGTGAATGCGCTTTTGATATCGTTACACCAAACACAGGTAAGTAAAATTACTTAAGTAAAATACCTATAAATACTATACAAATATTTTTTTTGTATTTAGTATATTTTATACCAGGAAATGTATTTTGTGTGTAATAAAATTATGGGTACTTATACAGTGATGGCCATAAGTATGAAAAAATAAATAAAAATATAATTATTATAGATATATATATATTTTTTTAATTTGTATATAATTCAAGAGAAAAGAAAAATAGTTTGCAACAATTAGAATAAATTATTTTTACATATTCAGTATTTTACATTGAAATTTTAAAATGCGCCTGGCCAAAAAGTATGGAACTTTATCAAACATGATCTACTATGCAATAACCAGCTTTTTTGAATTAAAATTTATTTTTGTATAAGTTTCCATACTTTTTGACCAAATAAATGTCATTTATTTTGAATTGTATCTTTCATTTCAAACATATTATCAGTTGTACAATAAATAATAAATTAAAAAATGTAATTGATACCTTTAACAATCCTCTACATATATTACAGTAAAAAATTAAATTTCAATAGTAAATTCTATTTTTTTTTTTATAGAATTTATTATTTTTACCTGGACATAAAGATAGCAACTACTCTTAAAAAAATCTTTTTTTTTATTAATTAAGAAAACCAATTATTATTAACAGATCATTTTTAATATTTTGTATAGTAACCACCAGTATTTATAACTTCCCGACATTTTTTCGGCATTGATTCTAATAATTTCGTGTTTATTTCATTATCAATATTAGACCAGGCACCCTGCAAAGCTTTAAACAAATCTTCAATATTTGAATGCGTTTTGTTTCTAATCTTTCTGTCGACAATCTATCAAAGGTTTTCTATTGGATTTAAATCGGGTGACTGTGCCGGCCAAGTCATTACGTTAATTTTTGAATCCTCGAACCATTTTTTGACCAACTTCGAAGAATGTTTTGGGTCATTATCATGCTGAAAAATATGTTTTAAAGGCATGAACTCATCAGAATAAGGTTCCATAACATTCTGAAGGATGTCTTTATATTTAAATCGATCCATTATTCCTTCAATGTGGTATAGAGGACCCATACCATATCCCGAGAAACAGCCCCATACCATCACACCGCTTCCGCCATGTTTAACTGTTGGCAAGGTGTATTTTTGAACTAATCTTTTATTAGCAGGCCTCCTAACGTAACTTACACCATCACTTTTAAACAAATTGAACTTAGATTCATCACTAAAAATAACTTTTTTCCATTGATCCACAGTCCAGTCAATATGATTTTTAGCAAATTCTAATCGGGCCTTCACATTCTTTTTGGATAGAAGTGGTTTTTTAGCAGGACGGCGACTAAAAAGACCCTCACTAACTAATCTTCTGCGAATAGTTCTTGTTGAGATGTTTTCTTGATCCATTTGTGGCAAAAGGCCCAGAATTTTCTCAAGGAGAATTTTTTTTTTTTTTACAAAAAAATTCAAGTAGTTGCAATATTTTTGTCCAAGCAAAAATGAAGAAATAATTTATTATTAATCTGTAAGTCAGATTATATGACTATTGATTGATGTCACAAACAAAATATGATTAAATTATAGAACTAAGAGTATTTATTTTCCAATATTATTATTAAAATTTGAAAAATTGATAAATGTTAAAAGTTGCAATCTTTATGGCCAATACTGTATATTAAAGACCCATTTCCTAAATTAATTTTGATATATTAAATACACAAGCATAACTCAAGTTGAATTTATATGAATATAACAAAAGTTTCCATGCTTCTGGCCATCACTATATGTTATTTTTTTAGGTAGTTTTATGGCTGATGCAGAAGTTTTATCAATAATATATGAAATAGTAAACGAATTTGCTGCATTAAAAAATAAGAATTTTGTTATTCGCTTAAACCATACTTCATTGTTAAAAGCTATTTTACTGCACTGTGGGATACCAGCAGAGAAACACAACGATATATACTCTATTTTATCTGATGCTAGGGTAAGTTCTATACAGGCATGCTCCTCTTTACGACAAGACAAGGACAGATTGAATTTGTTTTAATTATTAAAATGTTTAAGTAAAAGTGAAATCTTATTAATAAATATAAATTCATTTACGAACAGTTTACATGTGAACAGTATAAGGAAAGCAACTGTTTGTCAAAATAGTTCGACTGATGGCCACTGTCAATACTATCCATTTTAAATTGTCTCCTAAATCTGTTATTAAAAAGTAACTGCTAATTTATAAAGCAGTTCCTTTTTAAATTAAAGTACCGCTAAAGTAATTGCGTACCGCTATTAAAACTGACTAAATAACTGAATTTTAATTTAATATTTGATGTTTTTACTAATTATTTATTTTTTAGGAAGGTAATTTTACGAAATTCCAAATAAAAACGCATTTAATCAGTTTATGTTTAACGGATAGCGAAGTGTTAACATTGTTCAGACTAATAGAATCAGAATATCCAATTAATAAAGTGTCGAATAATTTAAAAGCAATTACCAAACGAAAGGGTGAAGCCAGTGATCTTGCCAAAAAAGGACTCATGGAATTAAGTAAAATAATAGAAAATGTTGAAGCTTTAGGTGTAAAAGTAAGTATCTATTTATATATGAATATTTATTAGCAAAACTAGTATTTATATGAAATCTTGCTCACAAGATTAGGGCTACGATATCTCTACAATTACATACCGTGCGCTTCGTTACCGAAATCCCAATCCGTAGCCGTGGCAAAAACTTTGCGAAAAAATATTTGTTAGTAGAATTTGGCAGCTGCCATTTGCGAATGTATTTGTGTTTTTCTAAAATGCCTTATTCTTTACAGTGTAGCATTGTTGTTGCTCTCGGTATGGTTTATAACGTCCAGTTATACTCGGGTATGATGTTTCAATTTGTTTGCGAACTGAAAAAGAAACGAAGGAGGGGAGGCCTCGATGTATTAGCTGCGGGAGGAAGATATGATGATATGCTTACAAATTTTCGGTAAGTTTTAGTTTGTACCTCTAAAGGGAATAAAAAGATGTCCACCATTTTGATTTTGCCGCAGTTCTTACTATAGGTGCTGATGGTAAAATTGATTCAATTTTTGGAAAGAACACGTTTACCAAGTTGCAATCCATTATCAAGTATAATATTTTTCTAAGATTCTTAACTATAAACAATCATGTTGAAAAACATGTTAACGTATTATTTGAACATTTCTTATAATAATTTATTTGAAACCCACAAATATATTTAAAAAATTACAGAACATTGTTTGATATCCATTATTAATTTATTGAACGATAATATTTTTACAACAATTTTTTTCTACAAATAAAAATATCCTATTAGATAAATAAAAATTAGGTGCGTAGAGAGAACTTTTGCGTAGAGGAAAATTTATGTATATTTGTGCTGCGGAGTATAAATTAACGAGGTGGAGGTAAAATTTGAAGCTACGACATTGTTCACTGGTACATTTTATATTTATACTTTCAAAAGTCGTGTGTATACAATTTTAGGTCTAAAATGGAGAGATCGGGAATGATAACAAAAGTTTCACAGTCTGCAGTTGGTATCTCGATATCATTAGATAAATTAGTCCAAGCTTTACAGGAAGAAAAAACTGAAACGGATGAACTGACTGATTTTTATACTGTTATTTGTTCACTTGGAAGAAAACCTTTACTCAAAGAAAAAACTAAAGTTAGTATTGGTTCACACACATTTTTTAAACTGAAAATTATACATTTTATTATTAAAAAATTAAAGATAGATATTTTATTGTATCTGTTTTGTTTTTTAGCTTTTGCAAGATCTCAGAACTGCTGGTATTCGTTGCATGTTGTTAGAATCTCAGTCATTAGAAGAAATACAAGAACAGTGTAACGAATTAAATGTTCAGCATATTGTAATTTTAAAAGACACAGAGCAAGGGATGGTAAGAGTTCACACAAGAGAAAAAGATAGGTAAGTTGATTAGACTTTCCGAGGTATAATAAAGAAATCCTTATACCGTCACTCATGCCTGTCTGTATGGTAAATATTGTTGTTAAACAGCTGAATCTATGGCAGATTATTGTATTATAAAGTTATCGAATTTTTAGAACAGTTAAAAAATTTAATACCGTGTATTTATTTTAATATGAACCATAGCGTATTCCAGTGTTTCCCAATATTTTTACTTTCGTGGCACATATTCCAAAGAAAAAAAATTTCGCGGCACACCTACGTAGTCGTAGAAAAAGAAATTTATAACGCTAGTTTTTTACCGACCGCCAACATATATAAGGGAGGTATTGTGATCATACCGATTTTGACATTTCGAGATTTCGATGGATCTCCACGAATTTAGGTGAAAATTGATGATGTCTGTCGGTCCGTGTACACGTGCAGTACAAATTCGGCTAAAAGGATTTTTATGAAACTACATATTTAAGCTTTTGACATCAATGGCACGAGTTGATCAACTTTTGGTAAAAATCGGTTAACTAGAAATGGGAGTTTACTCGTGTCGGTTTTAAGATTTTCGCGAAAATTTCACAAAGAAATAATTCGAAAAAAATTATTTAACAATAGTTGCTATAATGCAATGACTAACAACTTTTATTTGAGACATTTTTTGATAAAGCACCATAAATTAAACAAGTACTCTGTGATGGCGGTCGGTCCTGTGGTGGCCACAGCTGATTTTTTTTAAAATTTAATAATAGTTTTTTAATTGAATTATTATTTAAGGTTTCAAGACAAAAGACTAAATATAAATGAAGTAACGGATTATATGCAAAAAATAATGAAATCAAAACATGAAAATTCAAATGAAACATGTTACGTAAATCAGACTGAAAGTCGCGTGTCACGTTCTGAAAATAGGGTCAGCACATCAGATCGTGAACATACTACCAGTTACTCTGCTCCAAATGTGACTGTTAATTTTGTTACATCGGAAGGTGGCAGACTTGCTGCTAATGCTCGAAGACGACTAGAAAATCAGGTATGTCATTCAAAAGATGTCCACTATTCAATTTGAGCAGTCTGTCTAGAACAGGGGTCCGGTACGTTTCTGACACAAAAATACCAACAAAATACTTAAAATAAATAAATAAATAACATATAACCAGTCACAACTTTACTTTTCGAAGGTCAAATGTGTAAGCCAGGGCCAGACTCCAAGTCAAAATGTAAGACAGGGTCAGGCCCCCGGTCAAACTGTAAGCCAGGACCAGACCCCCGGTAATTTTTAGGACCAGATAGGAGTTATCCTGGGGTCTATAAATTTGGAAGGAGTTAAAACTTAAACGAAGCTTAAACAGTCAAAGTGACTTAATTGAAAATTGTAATACAATAATTTTAACTAACTGGAAGCTAACTTTGACAGCGACCGTGAACAGTCGATTGTAAAACCGGACATTAATGATTTGCTGCACTTTGAAAATTTCTGTTTGTAAAATGGCACTCGGTGCATAAAAATTAAAAACAACTAGTCTATATATTAGTCGATAAACTGGTAGTAGTATAGCTCCCTCCTCTCTATAAATACATACTATTATAATAATAATAATAATAATACTTTATTACCCAAAAATCAGTACAGATCAAGGCTCGTCATGAGCAGTGTATAATAAACACAATAATATTAATAAGAATTAATATAACATATAATTAAGATGAAAATGTGTACAATTACAAAGTATGAAAATATGACTCGACCGAATAGAAACAGTGGTGAAGCAAAACGTTTTTAAATTTGAATTTGAATGTACTTGTACCTGAAGTAATCTTAATATGTTTAGGCTCCTTGTTGTATAAAGTTACTTGGTTATATTTCGGGCTAGATTTAAATTGCTCGGATTTATGACCAGGTATTTCCAATGTATATTTATGTCTTTTAGAGAGTGTATTAAAAGAATTTATGTTATTTCGTACATAGCAGACACATTTATAAATATATAAACAAGGAAGAGGTAAAATACATAATTCCTTAAAATACGAATAACATGAAGTTATTTTAGAAACTCCAACCATTGTTCTAATAATTCTTTTTTGCATTTTGAAAATTCTGTCAGCAGAAGTACTTTTACCCCAGAATATTATGCTATAACTTATGACAGAATGGAAACTAGCATAGTAATAGGTTTTTAAGCCTGACAAAGAAGTTGTCATTTTTAAGCGACGCATTGCAAAAATAGATTTAGATATTTTTTTAGAAATGGTGTCAGTGCAGTTATTCCACTTTAAGTAATGGTCAATACTTAAATATTTAACTGACTCGGAATAGTTTAAAAGACTGTTGTCACATGTTATTGAAACTGTATTATGGCTGTTAAAGTGTTTTTTAAAATGAATATATGACGTCTTGTCGCTATTCACAGCTAATTTGTTCTGCTTAAACCAATTAATTAGATGTTCAATATCACTATTAGTAGCCGTTTCTAGCATTAATACATTCGAGTGTTTAAGAAAATAAACCGTATCATCCGCAAAAAGTAAAACTCTACCTAGCTTAATCGACATTGCTGTATCATTAATATATAATAAGAACAGTAAGGGTCCCAGAATTGTGCCTTGCGGAACTCCTGATTTAATGGTTAGTTCTTCGGATTTGATGTCCTCAATTACAACTTGTCTTCTATTTTGGAGGTAAGTTGTAGTTGTAATTAAATATATGTTTTAGATTCTATCAAATATGGAGTCTACTTTCCAAAAATTGTCAAACAAAGAACAAGTTGTTGTGCTTGCATTACAAATCGAAGAAAATGTTATCCGAACCATAGCTTCATATCTTGATCTCGAAACTGAAATATCAGTACAAAAAACTATGGCAGCAGTTATAGAAAGGTAAGCATATATAACTTCTATGGTCCCTAAATCTTATTGTTTTATCGCATTAATGGAAAATTTATTTAATTTTTAGACATCCAAGACATAAGAAATACCTCGATGAAATATGTAACGAAATCCAGGATTATTTAGCAGAGAAAACACATCCTGTATTCGGTTTCTACAGTACACAGGATAGTATTTTTAAACTTTTACTTTAATCATAAGAAAATATTTGTAAAAAGTAAGTATGGAAAATAAAGTTTATATTGTTTAAAATATTTTTATTATTCCTATAACACAGTACAATATTATATTTAAACTTATATTAACCCATTTTCAGGGGTGCACACGGGGGGGGGTCCAGACTGCCCCTAAGATTCAAGGCGAATGTTTTTAATTATACCATAATATTTACAATTTATTTTTATGAAACGTCATAGGGTCAATGTGCAAGTAGTCAGCCTGTTCCAGTAGTCAGCCTTTTTAAAATTAAAACTTAAATAATAGTTTAATATCCGAACTAAATATTTAAAATTTTATATGCTAGTATTCAGCCGTCTTTCTTCTTTTCGATTACTTTAAACCAATAAAAATTGATGTCTCTGAACATTAAATATAAATAACAGAAGTCAACCTCAACAACATGTCTGAACATAAACTCTGTGTTGAGTCCAATTATGGTTAGTGAGGCAGTGTATGATTCGAACATTGTGCGAGGTAATTATTGTATGTTTTACTATAAATTTATTTAGGAAAAATATTTAGAACATTAATTATTATAATAAAAAAGTTATTAAACATAGATGTCTTCGTTTTATTAAATATTTAATGAGGCTCACCACTGGCGAACAATTTTTGGAAAATTCTAGTAGTCAGCCTACGCGGCTGACAACTGGGGTATTAGTAACTGGAATATTTTATTTCTCTCTTACATTCAGGAAAATAATATTTCTGTTTTGCTCGGATAAATTTATTTCTTTTTCTATCATTAATTTAAAAACCAGAAGTCAGCCTGGTTTTTTAGGACCTGGCTGACTATTGAACATTGAATACCAGTAGTCGGCCACCAATTGTTTTTACATTATTTCTGGATAGGAATAATAGAATTTTCTTCTTTCTCGTTCCATTTATACCATTTTCCGCCGATATTCATTTTTTTATATCCTACGGCCATGCGGTTACGTTTTTCTCTTTCTACTCTCACCATACTTCTCAGCTTTTCCTGGATCGTCTTTTCTCTTGGGGTCAAGTCATGATCTATGTATATCTTTTTTCCCTTTAATTTGTATTTACTTGCCATGACCTTTTGCTTTTCTTCCCAATTTTCCATCGCCACTACTGTTAAATCAGTCTCATTTTTCGTAATTATTTTATAAGCTTCTTTGATGTCAACATCCACTCCCAGCTATGTTTTTATAAATTCATTCAAATTCGTGTCCAGGTTGTTTCTTCCTAAATCTCCGTTTATAATGATATTATTTTTCATCCTTCTTTTTTCTTGTTCTTCCTTTTTATTCTCCAGTCTTTCGATTCTCTATATCATACTTTCTTTTTCTATTTTCCACACTTCTTCTTTCTTTTTAAGTTCTCTTATCTCTTATTTTAGTTCATTAATCGTCTTTCTGATTTCACGGTTATCCTTCTTAATTTCTTTAATCATATTTTGATTTTTCTCTCTTCATAACTAATGTAAGTAGTAACAAGGCTGACGACCAGTACCTTATGCGGCTGACTATTAAACATTAAAGGCTGACTACTAGTAATTTTGATATATGTTTACAATTTATCTTTTATTAAGTACACAAATATGTATTTTTGTAAAATAAAAAATGGGCAATAAACTTAAACATTTAAATAATTAAATAGGTGTTTTTTTTAATTTTTGATTAGTACAAGTACGATAATTGCGACCTGTTGAAAATCATGGTGTCCTTAAATGGCTGACCACTAGCACAATGACCCTAACAGTTTTGTAATTTGTAATAAAAATATATGGAAAGGAAAATATTTTAACATTTAATAAAAGGGGAGCTAAAAGTGACTAAAAACTGATGATACCCTTTTATACTTCTTGCTTTTTCAAACAAATAGGTGTTTTACCAACCTAGTTTTGCGGGCAGCCCCTAAAAGAAAAAATTTTCTATTTTTGGAATTTTATAAAAATGTTCTTTGCTATAAAGTGATGTTATTTTAAGAGATTTTTGAAGACGTGCTGCTGTAATTGGAATATTAATCTCATATGTTATATTTTTTGTTCGTTCATACATTAAAAATCCATTTTCTGAAAATATTCCTCGTAGTTTTGGAGTTTCTAACCACACAAATAATGCTACACTATCTGTTGTAATCATTATTTTATAATTGTGGGCAGGTACATTTTCTTGGTCTTCACTTACGAGCACTTTAACCTAAAAAAATATTAATTTTAAACAATGAGGTTGTATAACATAGAGACTGAACGAGGACTAGTTGTTATGAAGCCAATACCTCTTTAGGCGGGGAAACGGGGGTTGCCCCGAGGAGTCGTACAGATTGCATACATCAATGTTTTGCCGATAAGAATTGAAAGTAAAAATATATTTTTTTAATACTGTGAACTGCAAATTTTAATAAAATAAATTTCATAAATAATATTAAATTAACCTGAATTTATTAGTATATATTTAAGATAATTAGTAGGTTTCTAAATTACATACATTTAAAATACAATATGATCGAAAAAAAAGTTTAGTAGGCCCTGAATTTAAAATGTTAAGTGGACATTTCTGTTAATATAAAAATAAATAATTCCATACCTATCTAGACACCTTTTTTCTCGATCATATTGTATAGCAATGCTTCAGAAACTTTCGAAATTTAAAACTGGCATATATTACATAATTTATTCCAGTGCTTCGAACCGTTATTTTTTCGTTTCGGTTCAATTAAAAAATTATATATCAGTTCGGTTCCGGTTTTCGTTCCGGCAAAAATAACGGTTTTTTTCGGTTTTCGGTTCAGTTCCCAGTGATAAATTTTTAAATGCTTTTATTTGTATTAGAAATTTATTTTCTACTATAATTCAGAAGTAATTTTTTTTAAATTTTTTTAAAATTTGAAATACTTTTTTTAAAAATAGTGTGCACTATCTTTGGCTATTAGCACCCAAAGAACATAAAACTTAAAGCTATGGAAAATATTGAATCGAAAAAACATTTTCAAAACCATTTTCCTGCACAATATTTACAAAAATCTTAAAATCCACAGAATTTTTTGAAATTTGAAATAATGATAGTAATAATGGTGTACTTAGGCTATTAGCGCCCAAAGAACATACAAACTTACTTAGAGCTGTTAAAAATATTGAGACATAAAAACAATCCAAAAATTCACAATTTTTGTACATTTAAGAAAATGGTGTGTAGCATTTTCGGCTATTAGCGCCCAAGGAACATACATAATTAGAACTATTAAAAATATTCAATCGAAAAAACATAAAATTTACCTGTACAATACTTATAAAAAATTTAAAATCCACAGAATTTTTGTAAATTTAAGAAAATGGTGTGTAGCATTTTCGGCTATTAGCGCCCAAGGAACATACATACTTAGAGCTATTAAAAATATTCAATCGAAAAAATATAAAATTTACCTGTACAATACTTACAAAAAATTTAAAATCCACAGAATTTTTTGAATTTTGAGAGAATGGTGTGCTGCATCTTTGGCTATTAGCTCCCAAGGGATGTCGACTCAGTATAGGATGTCCCTTCTTAACCCTTCAATAGACACTCAACTTGTTTCATCACTATTGTACTTTTTCAAATTTTACTTTTTATAAAACTGGTAAAAATGTGTACACGCAGCATTTATGGCTACTAGCGCTTAAGGTAGTTATTAATTTAAGGGTATTTTATACAAAAAATGCACTGGTCAACATGTGTTTCAAAAACGTTTCATAATCGATTGTGAACGAGAAATATTTGGAAGGATTAATGACGTAATGTCTACCAAAATTATCAAAGGCTTAAGTAAAGAAATTAATCCTCTTAATTAGTTTCGCTAATGAGAATTTTAATGTGGATTTTTTTGCGTAGTTCTGTATTGCGTAAACAATAAATGGTCCACGACAGTGCACAGAAATTTAAATATAAAAATTTAAAAATAATTTTTTAAATTTATAATAATTTTGTTAACCAGTATTAGCATTATAGGCTATTCTAAATGTTTACGCGGAACTAAATTGCTTTTGCGTAGTTCTGTATTTTAACAATAAATGTATAAACAATAAATGGACCTCGACAGTGCACAGCATTTTTAAATATAAAAATGTTTTTTAGGCCACTGCGAGGGGGGAGGGGTTCTGGGCGTTCCCCCCTCCCCTGAAATAATAGAATCGCAATTTCGTCAGAAAAATTACGATTTTTTTCTGCTCATCAGTTTAAAAAATAATCTTAAATAAAATGTAATTTATATTCACTCACATAACCATTATCTGAACCGAAATAAACCGATATTTTTTTTTCGGTTCAACTCCGGTTTTCGTTCCGACAAAAATAACGGTTTTTTTCGGTTTTCGGTTCAGTTCCGGTTCGAAACTCTGATTTATTCCATGATAAATAAAAATTTATCTTTTAAATTATAAAGATGTATATCTATAATCAATGCTGGGTAAAATACTTTTCTGATGTATTCCAAGTACTGAATAAAAATACTTTTTTTAAGGAAAACTATATGTAACATTTTAATTAAACATCACTTTCTAGTATTTAAAATACTGCGTGGTTGAAATACAGTTCGCAACTCTTAAAATGCAATTTACGGCAATATTATTAAAAGTTGAAAGATGATGAAAAGGTAAAATAGTAAAATAGAAAAAGTAACACAACAAAACAATCATAAACACAATACGGCGCCGGCGTTTTTCTTAGCAATAGCTGAATAAAATAAATGGAAATTAGGCAACTTGTTATACTCCTCGGGGCAAATCCCCCTTTCATCTTCGCAGGGTCTTGGCTTCATAACAAACAATGCTAAGGCATAGAGCGTGCTGTGCCTATTTATATGACGTCAATGGTTTTAAAACACATTTTTAACATATACGAGGTGTGTAAATTAAGTAACCGGACTGGCGATATAGCGTTTGATCTGGCAACATTTGGGCCGCGAGACTTGGAGGGGCGGTAGGTTCACATGTGATACGGCTTCAGTACGAATTTGAACTCGCTAGAGTAATTTTGTTGACCGTAGCGATTTTTTTCGTGAAACAGTATTTTCTAGTGCGTTCTAAAAATGAGTGACATTCATTTCGAGTAACGGTGTGCTATCAGGTTTTGCTTCAGACTTGGGCACAGTGCAACAGAAACTTTCAGCAAAATTTCAGCAGACCTACGGAGACAGTGTTTTGTTAAGGACCCAGGTTTTTTGGTGATTTAAGGCATTTTCAGAAGGAAGAGAGTTGATTGAAGATGAATCACGCAGTGGAAGGCCTTCATCTTCAAGAACCGATGACAATGTCGACAGAATCCGGGATTTTGTGCATTTAGATCGTCGGTTGACAGTCAGAATGATCAGGGAAGAGTTGAATTTGACTCACACTACCGTTCATCAGATTTTGACCAATGAATTGGAGATGAAAAATCTGCGCAAAAATGTTTCCAAAAAATAGTTTCAATAAACGAGTTTTTGGCCAGTAAAAACATTCTGTGGCTCCTCAGCCTCCTTATTCGCCTGACTTAGTGTTTACAATTTGTGAGCAGGAAATAGCATATTTATTATTTTACATGTTAAATCGTTATTGTCAACTGACAATAACTGAAGCGCCTCTAGTGAGATTTTGAGAAACTGACGGTTGTAAGCGGTTGTTCCATAGCAAGTTTTTAAAAAAATGTCTTTAAAATTGCAAGAAAAAATTAAATGCAACGTGAATTGTTGTGTTTATCTTTGCAATGCAAAAGTAAGTCGTGATAGAGACCTAAGTTTTCATCGTGTTCCGAAACGTGGCAAAAAAAACGTGTTTCTGAATTTACGTGGTGGTGCACGTGTAGTTATGGATAGAAGACAAGCATGGGAATATGTTCTTAGAAGTGGAAAGACAGTTAAAGACCATTTTAGAGTGTGTTCCCGTGTGTTTCAATAAATATCACATGAAGATACCATTGAACCTGTCAAAAATATCCTACCAAAGTCAGCCATGATGTAAAATGCAGTAGCGCCTCTATCGGTAGTGTCAGATGTCAATAGCCCACAGATCAATTCGCCACCCTGTATATTGTGTGTGACTTATCGATTAATCTACTTACTCGAAAGTTAGGTGGATCAATTCCAAAATTATATTTCAAAGCATTTGGAAAAACATAATTTTCATACGTTATCATCGTTTTGTTAGAGTACAGTAATTTTAAAACCACAAAACAGTTCTGTTTTACATATCTCATTTGTCCACAACCTGCATCCATTAAAAATTCGTCTATCCAAATATCCGTAATATGATTTGAGTAACCAGGCAGTATATGGACTTCTTTCTTTGTCTCTAAGAGTGGTTTACTTCCATTATTTCTTAAGCTCGTCCATTTATAAACAGCTATATTCACTGTTGCATTTGGAATGGTTACATCTGAATCCGATACAACGTACAAAGTTAATTTACGTGCCGGATCTAAGTAATATGTGATTAAGATTTTATCGAAAAATTTCTTAGCGAAGTAGTGTAACATTTTCCATCGTCCTCCAAAATCTAAAAATTAAAATAGTTAAGTAATCAAGCAGTGTTGGGCCCGATGAGGCGCACAACCAGGATTTTTTCTTGGGGGGGGGGGGGCGTACTAACAGTAATTTTAAGATTAACGTGTTTTTTAATGTGCCTGTTCAGTAACTAAATAAATTAATTTAACATATTTTTCCCCGTCATCACAGACATATTCTTAAAATTTTGGGACCTTTTTTTAACACCTTATAAGCTTAAAATGTACCTATACTAGACCATGATGGAGCTTGCCAGACATCGTTCAACTGCCAGTAAAGAGCCCCCATTGTTAATCCTTTTCCGACTGCGTCCACTCTGCTTCTCCATAATCGATAAAATTCTGTCTGTTCTTTAATAGCTTGCGCTTGATAAATCTACAAAAATATTAAAATAAAATTATTTAACATATTAAAGGCGCAATTACACTGGAGGAGTTAATAACTATTCGCTAGCGAATCAGACTATACCGTGTGTGCAACAAAACGTGAAACATAGTAGTTTAACATGGGATTTGAGATAAGTATGGAAATTGGCTCTCCTGTACATTTTAGAGCAAAAATACAAGAATAAAAAGTTGTTCTGCGTATTGTTGCACACAGGGTATTGAGAAGTGACATTACCGTTGGCGGCGCAGTAATTCATGGCAAAATGGCTGAATTGTCTAGTATTCAGCTGTCAACATGCTAACAGGGAACAGGTTAATTTAAGCACAGTACATTTTTATTTTATGAAAATGTACCTATCGACTTTCTAACAAAAAATCAACACCAGAACATATGAAATAATTTCAAACAGTACTACAGTCGCCTAGTACAATATTTGACCACCAGACTGCGTATCCGAGCGTGTCAGTTCTCAATAGTCTGTTTGCTTGGTTTAGGCGGAACTAGATTTTGAAATCCAGTAACTTTTAACGAATTAATGGGAATTGTGACCATTTTGTTTAACAAAAGCTCCATTCAATCATTAAAAAGTGAGCTCGTAAAAACTAATAAAATAAAAATTGCATTTAGTTCCGCCTAAACATTTGGGTATAGCTACTTAATTTACCTGACTACAGTAAATAAATGTTTTTAAATAATTCTTAAATCTCTGATCTGGGAGTCGTATCTGTTTCTCTATTAATAATTTCATGTTTGGATAACCAGCAGTTAAATGTTGTCTATGTTCCAAAAATTCACTTCCATAAATCAAATCATGGGGGTCATCAGTGGCAGATTGAAGTGTCATATATGATGGCATAGATTGAAATCCATATTCAGAAGCAAATCTGGTTTTTACATAAAAACTTTTGTCCCAGCCATCCAAAATGTAGTTATAATAATGAACTGTAAATGTAAGTTTGTTTAATTTAGGTTATATTTAGTTAAAACGGGTTAATGGCAGTGATGTCACCCAGCCGGTTTCCACTAGAAACGGGTTTGTAAAATTCAAAGCTATTTGCGGAAACCGGTTGTCAAAATATAGCGATTTATTGAAACCGCCGGTATTCCCCGCATGAATGCCAATATCTATTAAGATATGTAACATACCATCTCCATAAAAGGATGAATATGGATTAGGAGCGATGTATCCTTCTGTTTCGCTTTCTTTTCCATTTGAAGGACTTGAAGTAACATATGGCCTTGTTCTATCAATGGTCGAGCATGCTGATTTGATCGTATCCACATACAATTTCACATAATCTGACTTATAAGTTCCAAAATCCGCTGTTGTTCCATACCTTAAGTAAATAATTATCACATTAAATATTATTCGTGCCAGACTTTGGTCTTCCTATCAGTAACAAGTGCTTGCTATTGATGAAAGCTGAATAGCAGTCGAAATTTACATCTAATTTTAAATAAAATATTAGTAGGTAACAGTGAGGATTCTGGACCAAAACGCAGTCCGATAAGAATAAAATGTTATTTTCCCCAAAAACGTGGTACCAAACCATCGACAAGTCCATAAAAGTTATAGTCACAAAGGAGTTGTAGTACTTCATTGTAAAATCTGATGATCAACAACTGTTGAAAGACTGAACCGCACAGTCTTTGATCTCATCAAGATCTATTTTTAGACACGACTCAATTAGAACATTAACAGCTACAACACATGACGTCATATTCTGTCTAGACAAGTTGGAACACGTCTGATGACCTTGAAGCTGTGACCGGTCGATGTTCTCATCGACATATGACGTCATATCCGATCTAGGCAAGTTGGAACACGTCTGATGACCTGATGGCGATGGGGAGGGGTTTATTGGATCCGGTGTATTGCGGGTTGCGTTTTGGTCCACAATCCTCATTGTTTACCTACTTATGTTGAAGGAAAGTTTCAGTGTTATCAGTTAATATTTAAACCTTCAAAACACAATTTAATATTTACTTTTTAATGTAGGCAAAAGGCCACATCAGCAAATTCTAAAAATTATCAAATGTTATGAAAATTATTAGAATAATTTGTGCCGCAACTTTTTTTTTGCTCATCAGTTGAACAATCATTCCAATGTTATGGAGATTTTTTTCAGATCTTTAGATCAACATCTCTGGGAGATGGGGTGGGAGATAAAAGTTTAAAAAAATATATTTAAAGGATTAAATATTTTTGCGAAAATTCCATAAAACAAACTGATTTTTCAAAAATAAAAATTTGATTGTTTATCCACACATTAAGAGGTTTCATTTGATACCTCACTTAAAATTTTGAGTGGGGTATCAAATGAAAAACATATTTACTTTTCCATTAAATACATATTTGCTTATAACTATCCCGCGCTGTATTTTTTTGAACTCTATACTTTTCCTATATGTGGGTCAAAGAGTTGTACAACCATGCCAAATTTCAACTTTCTATGTTCAGCCGTTTGGCTACAATTTTTATCTTACAGACAAACAGACACATGAGTGACAAGGCACATGAGTTATAAGACTTTTTTATTTGTCACACCTATAAAACCATAAACAGTATAGATAACGTACTTCTCACGCGAAAAACAATATGTGAAACCATACTTTTATGACAGTTGTAGAAAAAAATATATTTACCAATCATCACTCAAAGCTGCTTCGTTTTCATTGTTTCCTGCCCACACTGCAATACTTGGATGATGCTGTAACCTTCTAATTTGTTGAATTACTTCAGTTTGAACATTTCTGCAATTTTATATTTAAAAATAAATACTTGCCACGTTTTCTTCCACTATATTTTCCTGAATACATCAATATTTGTCAATACTTACTTCAAAAATGTATCATTTGCTGGATACATACTACATGCAAACATAAAATCTTGCCAAATCAAAATTCCATATCGATCTGCCAATTCGTAAAAAACATCTGATTCATAAAGTCCACCTCCCCAAACACGTAACATGTTCATATTTACATCTTTAGCAGATTTTAAGTAAAATTTAATATTTTTTTCTTCGTATCCTTTTTCTGGTAGAATATTTCCTGGGATCCAGTTTGATCCTTTAGCAAAAATTGGAAGCTTGTTGACTTCAAAATAAAATGACAATCCACCTTCTGAAATTGAAAACAGAAATGGAATTTAAAATTGTTGGTTATTAAAGGTGCGTTCGGCATAAGCTAATAATAATCTACACATTCTGCATAATTTACACAAGAAGCGTTCGTCATAAAGTTTCTGTGTGCTTTGTGCTACACGAAGATCGTTCGGCATATACTGTGCAGCACAGTTTGTGTTGCACAATCGTCACAAGTTCGGATCGTACGGCAGTCTGTGCAATAGTGTTTTTCTCGGTAAAAATACAAAGTTATTATTTCTACAAAACAATATGAGTGAAAATAATCAAGATATCATTGTTTATACCTGCAGCATTTGCAAAATAAATAGTATAGACATGAACCTCATGATGGAACTTGTAAATACACTCAAAAAGACTTCAAATTTTCTGGATACAAGCGGAAATGTACTTTAAATTGATTTTTAGTCATGTTTGGAACAGTACTCTCTGCATAATCAAACACTTTTTCCAAATATTTTCTGGCTTAGAAAATTCTTCTGAATTGTCTTCCTCATCAAATAAAATTTCTTTTATATTACTTAAAAGCATCCCAAAACCTTCATGCGCCATTTATTGGCATCTGACACTACCGATAGAGGCGCTACTGCATTCACATCATGGCTGACTTTGGTAGGATATTTTTGACAGGTTCAATGGTAAATTCATGTGATATTTATTGAAACACACGGGAACACACTCTAAAATGGTCTTTAACTGTCTTTCCACTTCTAAGAACATATTCCCATGCTTGTCACAAACTCGACTATCCTACAACCGTCAGTTTCTCAAAATCTCACTAGAGGCGCTTCAGTTATTGTCAGTTGACAATATATTATCGTACAAAACAATTAGCAGGAGACAGACTTGATGTAATCACAAACATATAATTCATTTGTTTACAAAAAAAAATAAAAATCGGTTAGAATAATAGTTTGAATAACTAGACAATCTGAACAAAGCGTTCGTCTTTGACTTTCTTGCACAATATGCACAGTGGTCACGTGACACAACACAGAGTTAACACTGCACAGTTATGCCGAACGCGCCTTAAGTAACACGTAACTGAATGGCATTAATTAGCAAAAGTCGTTATAACGAGTTATAATGAGCTTTAACTCGGATTTGATTAGGTCCACTTGGAAAGTTTAAAGACCATCCAAAAAATTCTCGACATCTAACTGAAAGATTTTTGTAGTTGTTTTTCGGAAAGTCTGCCTAAATCCCTCAACAACTGCTGTCTTCTCTTTATTTGATAGTGCTTTCCACTCACGAATTTCTTGATGTTTGGGAACAGATAAAAGTATGAGAGAATTAAATTTGATAAACAGGCTGCATTTTCACTAATTCGTACTTAAAATTCTTGATTTCCCATCGCCAAAGTCACACATTTTTTCCATCACAATGAAAAAAATTAGATGTGGCCACCACAGGACCGACCGTCCTTACAAAGTACTTGTATAAAATACATTCTAGCAGCAGAGTAGAAATAACTTGGCCAAATATTTTCTAACAGAGATATTATTTATCATGACCATGTAAATGTTACATATAAGTATGAAAAAAATTGATGTGAAGTGTGAATTTTCACACATTTCAGGGTTTCGCAGGTATTTATTAACTGTGTGATGATTATTTGGGATGCCAAAACAAATTTTATGTCAAAATATTTTTTTATGAATTTTAATTCGAATGCCTAATACCATTATTTAGGTTTCTAAATATGTGCAGTATTTTTTTTATATAGCAAGGTTCATTAAGATTTTGAAAATTGCGCCTATGGCTTCCATTGGTTGCTTAAATCATAAGCCTCGCCCTCTGATACCTTCAAATATAGAATTAAATTATAATTTCAAAACTTCGCACTGGTTATTAAATTTACGCTTTTAAAAATTAAATGCAACATTTACCAAAATATAACTAGAATTTTGACAAAATAATTTAAACAAAATAAAAATGCAAAAAAAAAACTGAAAAAATAAAAATTGACGGGATTCGAACACAGTTTCTTACAGTAGTTTCAACTCACTAAGCGACAATGCTACCACTGTGCTATACAGGATAACTCGTTTCGTTTGTTAAATAGCGGATTAAATATATTACATATTTTACTTAAAAACACAAAAAATGCGTTATTTTCCGAAAACATAATCTGATCAAAAATTCCGGTTGTACTATTCCGGTTCACACCAATGTACACTACTGAGATTTTTTTCAGATTTTTAATTTAAACCATCTGGGCTACAGGTGTGGAACAAAAATTTGTTTGCACAATTTTGGCAAAAATCGCCAAAAAATAATTTATTTTGCAAAAATAAAATTTTTATCGTTAATCCACGTACCAAGGGCTTTCATTTGATACCCTACACAGAATTGTAAAAAAGTATATTTTTTTTCGATGAGCATATATTTGTTTATATTTTTAGGGGTATATGTTTTTTAGTTGTTTTAGTATTTTTCCTATGTGCGGGTCAAAGAGTTTTATAAGCATGCCAAATTTCAACTCTCTAGGTTTAGCCGTTTGGCTACAATTTTTACCGAACAGACAGACAGACAGACAGACGACAAAATGACGGTATAAGGGTTTTTTGGTCATACCTACAAAACCCTAAAAAAAAGATTCTTAGAAAAAATTTCGAAAAATTTTTCAATTTTTTTTTTGGGCAATACTCATAAATTGTCAATGTTGTCGAACCGAGCTTACCAACTTTATCTTGGATTAGTTTAATAGTCCGATACCCTATCTTTATTGCCTTTGAACTAACTTCCTTATTATCTTCTGATACGTATTTAACTGTGAGTTCATACATTTTTTGACACCCATAACCATTTGGCCACCATAAATCCACAGCATTCTGAAAATAATAATGAACTAAATCAATTAATTTACTAACATAAATATAAATTTATGATAGCAATATTAACACTCGATATATGTATCTTTATATGGAGCTAATAAAATTCTGATTAAATATATAAATTTTTCTTCTTTATGAAGCAGTGATATTAAGGAATTTAAGATAAAATCCAAATAAATAATAATAAAAATTTATTTACAAGTAATAAAAATATACTTTGTTATGTGCATGAATAAATTATTATTTACTTCTTGTTTAAATAGAAAATATATTCTGTTTTTTGTGATACATTAAATTTTATTGTTTTCTTTACTATTTGTACCTATATATGTATTTATTTTTTCTTTTAAATTTGCAAATTACACAGTAATATTACCCTGATTGTGGTATAACATTGTTTTAAACGATTTTATAGTAATATAACCGTAGTAGAATCTTATTGGGTATCTAAGTCTGGATACTAAGGGCCGGTTTCTGAAAACGTAGCCGAGTTTAATCTTTTGGTTAAACTCGGTTACAATATAACAATCCCATAAGTAACCATAGCAATCATTTTCGAACTATTTAGTTATAGTTAACTAAGCTTTCAGAAACCGGCCCCTAGTATCCTGATCTCATGCTACTAATAAAAACATTTAAAATATATACCGTGTTTTACGGACCATAAGACGCACCTTTTTACGTAGAAAAATCTACTTTGGTGTGAGTCTTATGATGCGAAGGTGATACGAGATACATTAATTCAGAGGCATAAAACAGAATCAACCAAGAAGATTTTAAAAGAAATGAATACAGATATTAGCTGTATTTCCTGGAGGCCTTGCAAGTCAACGACAACCCTTGGATATGTCGATTAATAAACCATTTAATAATTTTATGCGAGAAGAGTGGAACAAACGAATGATAAAGCCAAATCACTATCTTACAGCAACAGGACGTATGAAACGGACGACAATTTCAGAAATACCTGGGTAAAAAATTCATGGGAAGCTTTAAAAGAAAAGACGATTATAGAGTCTTTTAAGAATGTGGTATAAGAACGGCATTGGATAGTATCGAAGATGAGTTGGTTTTTGAAGAGATTGACAGCAATAGTTCAGGCGAAAATAATACGATCAGTGACATTGACGAGACGCGTGATAGTACAGTGAGTGAAGATGAACAGAATGTTGCTAGTACAAGTTATCGTAATCGTACCTATATAATTAGCAAGTGTCTATATAATCTCGGTAACATTGTGACGTCAATTAATTCTAAGGTTCTTGTGATTGACAGACAATCTTATATCCTTTGATCGATAAGAACAATATTTTGCAGATTTATTCTTTACGAATCTGCGGACAAAATAGCATACAGAAATGTCTAGGATTTCGTAGACATAAATAAGAAACTCTAGACACTCATATATTGTGTGATCGATATGAAAAATATTTTGCAGATTTATTCTCTAAGAATCTGCGGATAAAACAACGTATAGAAATGTCTAGAGTTTTGTAGGCATAAACAAGAAACTCTAGACACTTCTATATCCTTTGCTCGATATGAAAATATTTTGCATATTTATTATTTAAAAATCTGCGGGTAAAATAACCTATAGAAATGTTTAGGGTTTCATAGGCACAAACAAGAAACTCCTATATTCTTTGACCGATATGAACAATATTTTGCAGATTTATTCTCTAAGAATTTACGAATATAATTATCTATAGAAAAATCTAGGGTTTCGTAGGCATAAATTAACGTCTCAAATTATTTTTAGTTTTAACAATATAAATGTAATGCACTGAGTAAAAATCGTTTTACCATCTTAAAAAATTTATGAATAAAAATAATCGTACATATATAATTAGCAAGTGTCTGTATGTAGTGTCGGTAATACTATATATATAGATATATTATACGATTTATCTGAAAAACACAATATTCAAATAATCTGTCTACCAAGAAATTCGGCATATTGACTTACCAGCAATGTGTTCTTACTTTTGTAACAATTTTACAAAGTGCCCCAGAAATACTATGGTTTCCAGGTTTTTGAAATATTGCCTCCAAAATTGTGATATTATTTAAATTATAATGGTTGATAAAATATTTCTTACCTCAGGTATTTTAGCAACTATAGATTGTATTATCTCTCCATGTACTGGTTTATTTATTTCCTGTGCATTCACCTTAATGGTTTCAATATTAGTTTGAAATTCCGCTGTTACGATACCTAAAACGCTGGTTTCATTTGTTTCCATAAACACGGTTACATTTACTGACCAATTATTATTTATTAAATTTGTTTCAACAATTATATTTCGGATCACTGCAGACTTGTTAAAATATTCTATATATACTGGCTTCCTGAAAAATTAAGCTATGACAAGAGATGGTCTGTGGTTCTTAGACAGGTTTAGTTTGTATAAAAACTGCTTAATATTTCGTCGCCCCTGAATTGGTTTGTCCGGCCTCCATTTTTTAGTTTTTTGAGTTAATTTTTGGGATTTTCAAAACTGTTTTGTTCTCTATCCATTCAAATATATTACTTTTTGCAGCCACATACGATTTTTTGACTATATACTTTGTTATATATCCAAGAAACAATTACTATTCTAATATTGTTTTGTTCTATGTCCTGCCTTAAAACTCTCATAATTTTATTTTATATCCAACTTTTCAGTCAAGCGTATGCGCGATAACCTAAATTGCTTTTGACGATTCAGCATGTTTACACTATCCTAAAGTAAAACTGAATATTACTCAATTGAAAGAGGAACACTTTTTTGACTATCAAATCATTTCAAAATCTTTTGATTTTTACAATTTACGGTATAAAAATAAAACATTTAATTTATAAAAAAGTCCTTTTTCTAGTAATTTTAATACTTCATTTTACAAAATAAAATATAAATTAGAAAAAAAAAACTAGAAGGGATATGCACAAAATGAATAATAATACCTTAGATATTCCCAAACTAAAAACAAAAATGTTACCCTATATGCCATCGGTAGATCAAGAATATTGTATTAAAACAGTTTTTTCATTTTCCTGAATATATTTTTCTAGTTTCTAATTAATTAATTAATTAAATTAATAAAGATACTATGAATATTTGGTTTTATTAATTTTAAAAATATTAGTTCTTGTATAGTTAAATTATAATTTACAATCCAATATACAATAATTATATATAATAAATAAATCAATAAAACATGATTTTATTTTGATACTAATCTTTTTTGCTTTATCAATTGTTGTATCTCCCAAAAAATATTTAAAACTTTCAGAAAATTTAACATTTTTTCTATCTCCAAATTAAAATTTCTTAATTAAGTCCCTTACATTAATTATTTGTTAAAAAAATTAGTCAATTTCTAAAGCTAACATGATTTTACCGTTTTATGTTTTAAAGAAATGTCTGAATGTGATGTAGTATACAAACGAAATCACTCCTAACATTAATTAAATCTCATTTTCTCGTATTACTGAAAAGTGGACTTAGAACAAACCAATACTGGGGTGACGATTTATAAAATAATAATAATAAATCATTCTACAGATCTATTTCTGTGATTCTACTATTGTAGGTCTTAGTTCAGTTTTATATCGAAGTGAACATTTCTCAGATAAACTGATCAAATATGTTCCGAAAAGTGAAATTATTAGATTTGATCAATTTATGTGCATTAAGAGTTACCATATTCCAAGAGAAGGGAATGCTGGGCCCCAATCCCATGCAAAAGAGGCCTGCATTTTTCTGATATGATTTACATGACATTCTCCATTGTAATTATCGGGAACACAAACTGGTGGTACAACATAATTTTCTGACTGTTGCTTAAAAATAGACTTCGCCATTTGTATTGGAGACTGTATGACAACGGTCAAATTATTACTTTCCTAAAAAAAAATAATAATAACAAACATCTATTAGCAAAAAGAAAAGCTGGTAGATCTAGAGGATATATGGACTAGGAAAGGCGCGCATCCAGGAGGACTCTGGGACTCAACAAACCTTTTTCATCAGTTATGATTTTAGGCGGACTAGATAGATTTTTGATTGCTGATTTCAAATCTGTTTTTAGTTTTTTCGTAGCACGACTAATTTTTGTAATGAGGCTCATTATGTTTCAGCATTATTTGTGATTTTGTTAATAGACTATAAACTCATCAGTGGAATATCTGCGGTGGTTTAAACGTTATTGGGATGCTGATGGGTATGCAAGCAGGGTTCACACAATTCTTTTGTTTCCTATGTTTATGGCACAGCCGTGCTATTACGGACCATTACTTCAAACGTGATTGACATCAAAGAAGTGAATATGAGACAGGAAAGAATAGTATCCAGAATATTCCTTTAGTTAATTCGCCACAAAAAAAATTCGTACCATATTAAGCTTGGCTTAATGAAGAAATTTGCGAAAACAATGGGGAAATCTAATTCTGCAGGATTTCAGTACTTGGTAAAGATATTTCCAAAGATCAGTGCAGCAAAATTGGATGGAATCTTTGTTGGGCCGCAAATTCGAGAAGTCTTGCAAGACAAACTTCAAAAATTCTCTCAATGTTGAAGAAAAAGAAGCTAGGGAGGCCTTCACATGGATTTGTGAAAACTTTCTGGGCAACCATGTATGAAGCTGGCGTTTAAAAGTTACTCGATGAATTTCAAAAATGGGATGCCGTGTGTCTTTGAAATTGCATTTTTTGCATTCGCACCTCAAATATTTTTCCTGAAAATCTTGGAGCAGTGAGTGATGAGCAAGGTGAACGATTTCACCAAGACATTCAACTGATAAAAACTCGTTAGCAAGGTTTGGAATGAAAGCATGAGATTACTGCTGAATGCTGTATCATGACGAGCCAGACATAATGTACCAAAGAATAGTATATTGCGCAACTAGCGCGGAATGCCATATATTCCGCGCGTTTTGTTCATTATGCTTTTCCTCCGATTACCATTTTTCAATAAATAAATAATCAAGAAAATACAATATAAATATGGTTAACAGCCTTTAATGCACGCTCAGCCAGTACAGGAATGAAAATTCTCGGAAACTATACATGCGCATTGCTGCGAATTTATTTTTTCCCGTACAACGCACATGCGCATTAGAGCGTATTATCATTCCCGCATCGCTTGCGCGCGCATGAGGATAACATGCGAAGTTAAGCTAATTTCTTGTTAACTAACAGTATCGAAATGAGACAGTTCCATAATAGCCGTAGGAAAAATCATATTCGCAACGATTTTGATATTTTGTTTGATAAAAGTGATGTAATATAAAAAAGTTGATTAAATTGATGATAAATGTCCATAATATATGTTAAAAGAACAATATATATAAGCACTTTGGTATGATTATGTACCCTGCTTGATGAGAAAAAACAGTTAATTTTGTTGGTCTGTGTTATTTATTAAAACGATTATTCTCTGCTCAATAGAGCACCAGAAGAAGAAGAGATATTAGTCACTCTAATCTTACCTTTAATTCTAAATTAATATTGAATTTGTAACGTACAAACATATTGTTTGTTTCCCCAAGTAGTTGCTCATTTAAAAATATTTTCGCAAATGTGTCCACTCCTTCAAATATCAGATATTTATTTTCTGACTTTAAAACTATATCATCAACTGAAAATTATAAAATAATTATTGCATGTATTGTAAGATGCATTAATTCATTCATTCGCCATATAATTTGAAAACGTTAATTCTAAGTTTTTTTTTATTATTTATTTATTTTTATTATGTTCTTACCTATAAAGGAATGTTGATATATCCAAGTTGTATTAGCAACCCAACGAAGATTAACATCATTATTCTTAAAATATATATCCCCAATTACACCTGCATTTTGTAAATCCGAATAAACACCACTTGGGATATTTGTATCTACACCGCGAGTTTCTAAAAAATACACAAAAATACATATTACAAACAGGACTGGACTGGCGCGGCAGTATACCGCGAATTTCCCAGTAATCTGTTATTAAAAAACCAATGTTGACTTGGCCCGATTAAGCATTAGCTTGGCTCGATTAATCACTGACCTTCAGTTAGAGATGGCAATAAAAATTAATTAACCATTTGATTAATCGAAATGTTATAATCGATTTTCGATTAAATTGGTAGAAAATAATCGATTATGAAATGAAAAAAAATCATATACACCCGCCGACAAAAAATGGTCTTAATGTTGTATTTTAAAGGCTGATAAAAATTATTTAACCGTTTTATTAAGAAACTATAAGTAATGGAAGGTAATACAATGTCTGCATAAACCAATATTTTTTTTTATTAAATAGGCTGCAACAATAAATAATCCCCGTTTGAAGGAAAACTATATAATATCGCATATTAAGTACCTACGTAATTTTTAACACAAATAACTCATTGTTAAAATAAAATTTTGCCATTAGTTACCCATTTTAGAGATTTCTAAATCCCCTACTTTTTGTGCAATAAAATTAAAATGTGGCCGTAAGACGTTGTACGAGCTGCGCCATTATATGAAGATGGCCGCAGTATTGGAATATCACTGGTGTTTTGGATGTAACAGTATATTGTGCAGAAATGAATCGCAAGTGGAAGTCTAACACCGAAAAGACACCACAAGCGTTAAAGTAAATGTACATATAATTTAAAACCGTCGTATTAGCGAAACGCCGTAAAGCGAGATCTTACTTATATAATACTTACGTGATGAATTCCGTACTGTCCATCCGTTGTGCAAATGTATTCTTTCTTCACAAAATACATTTGGAAAAATTAAAATCAAACTATATAGAATATTCCACATGTTGACCTGAAATATAAGACGAAATAACTAATATTTGCAATACTTTCTTTTATATATACATATAAGTGCAATGGAAATAATTTATAGAAATGTTGGTAATTTATAACATTAAAAACAACACAATAAAGTAAATGGTATAAATAATACAAGTCAATACAAAAATGATGTAAGCACATAATTTTTCTTGCAGTTTCGTAACAAACGAGATAAAAATATTTGACTAGCTGAGGAACCAATACTGCGTATGTTTATTGAATACATTTTTGCTCTTAATTAATAAGTAAAATTCTAGGTAACGTTCCCCATTGCTCTCCAAATATCTTTCCAAATATTTTACCAAAAACTGAACAGCAAAAATCGTTTCTTCAACTTAAACAACATTCCTTATACGCATTTTTGCTATAAAGTAAATAATAAGTAGGATATTTCAAGATTTTAGCAGTGTTGTAATGTATCTAGTTACAAGTATCTAGATACAGTAACTAGATACAAATTAGATAGATACTTTTAGAAATATGTATCTGTATCTGTATTTTCATTATATTCATTATTCATTACACATGCGCGAAAACAATACCTCTTACGGTACGGTAAGACCATTAATTTATTTTCAGATTACTTCATTTTAAAATGTTTCTCTTGATAAATATATTCAATTTTAATTTAAAATCTATTTTATTCACTATCAATACAGTAATACCCCGCCACTCGACTGCGTTTTAGCTCGACGTTTTCGCCATTCGACGTAAATGTCGAAAGTGAGAGTCGACGGAGCATCGCTATCCGACGTGTGATCGAGTACTGATCACGTGATACATATTTTGATAAACAAAGCGAAATGAACGCATGGCCAGCAGTTAGCGCCTAGATATGTTAAGGAAAACTATTCAGAATTAGTGCTGCTATGAACTTTTTGTTTTTTGCTAAAATAAGTGATTTATATTTTATAGTTATGGGTCCAAAGAAGGCTAGAGATGCAAGCATAGCTAAAACGAAAACATATACATATATGTATTTCCTTATATGTATATATGTACATATAATTCCCTTTATTTCTTATGGGGAAATTCGACTCGCCACTCGACGAAATCGCTATTCGACGCTTTTTCAAAACGAATTAACGTCGAGTGGCGAGGTACTGTATATCAGCGGTTTCCAAACTTTGTTCAGTAACGACCCCCTTAGAAAAAATCCCATCTCTGGCGCTCCTCCCCATATTTAGAAAATAAACAATTTGTAAATAATTTCTTTATTGAAATAATAATCACAAAAGTAGCAAAAATATGTAATGTAAATAGTTTCTCTAATTCCTAAATATTTATTTTCACAACATAAATCACGAAAATCATATAAAAATAAATTATATTAATATTAAATATGTAATACAAATTAAAAATGTAATAAAAAGACAATTTTAATGTGAAGTATGGGCTTGTTTCTTCGCATATAATTCGTTAAATCACGGTTTATATGAAGAAAGAACCACTCTTATTTCGTCCTCCACTATTAACCGTGCGCGATATTTTGTTTTAATAACAGCTAATGTGGAAAATCCTGTGACCCGGGGCCCCCTGGTGAATATTGTACGACCCCCCACTTTGGAAACCGCTGCTGTATATAGTTTGTATATATTTTTATAAAATTTGAGATATAAATCTATTTTTCTACAGTGAAAGTTGCCCGTAACCAATCAAAAAACAAGGTCAAACAGTTCCGACCTTAGCCCACACTTCGTTCTTTAAAAAAATAAAGTATAGATGCCAGATTACGATACGCCAGTAAGTGAAAAGTTGCTGTCTATTAAATTAGTTTCAATTTTACCATCTTGGCGTTGCAGACTTAAAAAGGTTTACCTATAATTCAACCAGCGAGTCGTGGCGTACTAAATATAGATGCGCGTTGGACTAACAGAAAAATTGGTAGAGGGGGCACATTTAGTGTCTTTCTCTCTCTGCGCAGACTTTCTCCCAACCGCCACGGGTCGGTGATTGAAGTATACAAAGATCTCAAAAGTTGGAGAAGAAGAAGGGTTGACTAAAATCGAGACTTCTGGTTCAAGAGTTCAAAGTTTAAATTGATCTTACCTAGATAACAATTGTCGTAAACTATTAAAACACGTAGCACAAATAATTACAAGATTACAAGTATTTCATTTGTTAATATGAACAATAAATCAAATATCACTCAAATTTATTTGATAGTTATAGTTGCATTGTTTCAATGTTTTGTTATTCAATTTTGCGATAACAATTATGTTGTTAATTTTCATAAAATCAACAAAAGTATACGTTAACAAATTAAATTATAGTTAAAATATAAATTAGTTTTAGTTTCGAGTTTTTCATGTCTAAATTATAATATTTTTACCCAAAATTCTACAAAACATCTGCTTTCAGATGTATCTGTTAATATATTTGCTAAATAAACAATTATTTATACAATTCTGAAAAACATTTCATGAATAAAAATGCATATAGGCTATTCTAAACGTTTAAGCGGATCCAAATGAAAGTTATCAGGAGCCTTTTTCTAAATAAAATGATCGGAAGTCTCACTTAATCGATAAAAGTTACTAAAATCTAGTTCTGCTTAAACCAAATAAATAGGCTATATTTAAAAAAATTTACGAATATAATTAGTTTTATATTATAACATCTGTACCTACTATGAATTTAAAAATAAACTTTATACTTACAAATATTCGAAGAAACTGGATCGTATTATCAATACATCAATATTTACAAAACAATTCTAAAAGAACAGATAATTCTTAGACAGAATAGTAAACAGTTATTGTGTTCATTTTTGCACTTAATATCTGCACTTCATGCTAAATTTATTTAATAAAAAGTTCTTCTATCTATTATCAGATACGCCCACATTTAATGATGTATCATAATGTCATTTAAAACATTTTAGTTAGTTTAATACTAAACAAGAATTTGCGCGTAAAAGAAATAAGTGGGGGTACTGTAAAATTCTGACTTACATAAAAATATTTGTTTAACAGTGCACAGTGGGGCCAAATCACGCTTGTCTTGGCAAAAATTAATGTTTTGTAAAATTTGATATTATTATTTTTTATATTAATAGAAAAAGCCTAATTATATTTGTTTCTATTATAATTGAACATTTAAAATCAGTTTTACATAAATAATATATATATTTTATTAAGTAAATAATAAAATACATAATGTTAATACATAAAAAATACAAAATAATTTACATAATGTTAGATTTTAAGTAAACTGTTGCCGACCGGCGTAGCGTAGTGGTAACACATGTGCTCTGCGTTGCGAAGGTCTCGGGTTCGAATCCCGTTCAGGCATGGAAATTTTCTCACATAAAAATCGTCCTGGCTAATTGCCACAGTAGCAAAGGCCATTAAATTAAAAAAAAAAGAAAAAAAAAAGTAAACTGTCAAATATAACTGTCACTGTCGTCTTCTTCTTCACTCAATATTTCTTCTGCCTCTTCTTGAACTTTTGGATCCACCAATAAATTTAGTACTAAAGGTAAAGAGATGCTATTTTTTTTTTTTTTTTTTTGATGTGGATTAATCTTAAAAAATGTATATATAAGTGATTTAGAATATAAAAACTTTTGTATAAATTTATTACCTGAGAAATAACTGGATCAGAAGTAATTAACAATCGATTAAGCACATCTCTAATGTTCATTTTCCGTGAAAATTTTCTTGCAAGCCCTTCTCTATACTTCTTAAAATATTTATTGCGAGCTTCCTGTGCTTCTTCAGATAGCATTCCTATTGGCAATATATCTGATTGAACCACTTTCGCCCCATGAAGAAGTATCTTGTGTACTGTAGCCGGCATATAGTATCAAGAATAAATCTTTAAATATTGCTCAGTGGTATCCTTTAAAAATTGTTCAAATTTTGCAATATTAATATCATATCCAGAAAAAATTCTCTTTACGACCACATTTTTTCCATCGGTAATCAAAATTTGATTTAAATGTTTGTAAAATCTTCTTAACAGTTTATTTAAAACTGTCACTACATTCTTGAATATTAAATTCGTTAAGAACAAATATAAATAATGTGTCAATTGTAGCCTTGTTATCTCGCAATTGTCTGAATAAATATTCATGTTTTATCCCGCGATAGGCGCGCTCTGAAAACTAAAAGAAAAAACCTATGTTCCGCACGTTTCCGCATTTTGTAGCTAGGTACATTTTAAAATAGATGCATTTGCGTAAATTTTCATGTATAAATTATCGTAAGGTAACGTAAGGTTCTCTACTAAAAGTCTACATAAAAATACTAAGAACATTTTTTTTACACCCGTGTAAACAACGAGTGTTAAATAATTGTTACAATAAATATAGAGATATCATATAATTCATAATATATGTACATATCCTTAGAAATATTTTCCATTTTACAGAACACAAAAATATTAACTCTAAATATAGATATTAATTATTGAAAAAGTCACAAATTTTTCACTGTTGCACCAATCTCGAAGAAAGTTAAACTTATATTGACGATAACTGGTATGACGTTCACATTTTGGATTATTTATTTACAGGTAAGAAAAGTACCGTTATCTAGGAACAATACCTGGAAGTTTCAGCGATTTTGAAACAGGTTCGCAAAATGAATTTTTGCCAGGTAAACAGCGTTTTGGCCCCACTGTGCAGTGGCGTGAATGTACTGTAACCCTTGCTCAGACGGAAATTTTGTGAAAAATAGTTAGCTAAAAAAATAATTACTTTAAATTAGTCAAATGTATAAAGTACAAATTATAGTATAAAATATGTCGAATATTAAAAAGGGGCTGATATAAAACTGTTGGATGCAGCCTTATTTTCTGCAATAGGGAAAACTTTTTAAGATTGCGCCATATGCGGCAAAAGCTGGAACAGTCCAGACTGACATTAAACTGTCACTTGTGTATTTGTTACGAGTAGGCTGACCAGATTTTTTTACAGAAAAAGAGTATACTAAAAAATAATGATGTGAAGTGTGAATGTTCACACATTTCAGGGTTTGCAGGTATTTAGTAACTGAATGATGATTATTTGGGACGCCAAAACAAATTTTATGTCAAAATATTTTTTTATGAATTTTAATTCGAATGCTTACATATCTACTGTGTTACATAGCGAATTAAATATTTAACATATTTTAGCTAAAAACACAAAAAGGCGTTATTTTCCGAAAACATAATCTGATCAAAAATTCCTGTTGTACTATTCCGGTTCACACCAATATACATTACTTAGAATTTTTTCAGATTTTTAATTTAAACCATCTGGGCTACAGGGTGTGGGACAAAATTTGTTTTGCACAATTTTGGCAAAAATAGCTTCAAAATAATTTATTTTGCAAAAATAAAGTTTGATCGTTAATCCACGTACTAAAGGCTTTCATTTAATACCCTACTCAGAATTATTTTACCGAACAGACAGACGACAAAATGACGGTACAAGGGTTTTTTGGGCATACCTATAAAACCCTGAAAAAGGTCTTCACTCCCAAAATAGAAGTGATGGGCAAAACAAAAAAATGTCCTCACTACCAAAATAGAAGAAATGAGCAAAAAAAGATCCTTACTTCCAAAATAGAAGTGATAAAAACAAATGACCAGGATAAAAGAGTATATATAGGTTTTTTTTATAAAAAGTAAGAGTATAGAAGATATTACTCAAAAAAGAGTATAATACTCTAAAAAAGAGTACGTCTGGTCACCCTAGTTACGAGTAAATGATAGACACTAGTAAACCATTTCTAGTTAACCGATTTTTACAAGAAGTTGATCAACTCGTGCCATTGATGTCAAAAACTTAAATATGAAGTTTCATAAAAATCCTTTTAGCCGAATTTGCTCTGCACGTGTACACAGACCGACAGACATACAGACATCATGCTAAAAATAGTCAAAATTTCCATGTGCGTATTTTCTGTGGCCGGTTTTTTTCCATGTGCGCATTTTTCGTGTACCGTTTTTTCCGGCCTCAGTTCGTTTCACACTATTCGCGACTGAAACTAACGTTGGCGGCGCTGAGTACAACAGCTAATGGCGGCCGAGAAGCGTATATGTCAGAAGTTTTTTCTTAATATTTATCTGTTCAAACAATATTTCGGCAAAAAAGCATTGTATTTAAGTCACTATATTTTAAAATACTTCTTAATTCACATAAACTGCAGCACAACACGCTACAAATATTATCCAAATATACGCTTCTGTTTAATTTAGCCAGTCACCACCAGGCGTCTCACTGTTATTTGCAGTCGCGAATAGAATATATATTCATCTACCTACCTACCTACTTACCAAAACTCCCGCAAAACTTTCTATAAAACTGTTTTGGACACCTATTTCCTGAACTTGGTATTCAGCTCCATTGATCCTAGTGTGACGTGGTCTTTCCTATTTTAAAATGTGGAATCGGATGCCTGTTAAAACCTTGACAAATTTATAATAAATAATGTATTTAAACAAATCAATAAAATATTTAAATAATATATTTATTTACAATACTATACATGGTACATATAAAAGATATATAAGAAAAATATTTTCGATGCATCTAGAACAATTAAGAAGAAAACTTACCTTTCCTTAGTTTTTTTTTTTTTTTAATTTAATAAAAATTATTTTAATCTGTTATATATTTTTTTAAAATGTGATTATGTAAATGCTACTTTTAAGAAAATCGAACACAGAAAAATAACAAAAAAGATATTGGAAAAAATCACACACCATTTTAAAATAAGTTACAATTCGAAAGGATTGTATAAGTCGGTCCCCCCCGTACCCCCGCGAATTAGTGTATTTTGACTGTACGTTAAATTTCGCTCAGAAACATCGGAGTATAAAATTCTAACATAAAAGGTGTTTTGGGGTACAGTTTAAACCGTCCTAACTTCTTTATTAAAAGCCATAGGAAGGAGGTTAAATTATGGAGGAAAGATGAATAATTTACTCTACAAATAAAATAATTAAACTGAAAAAACATTCATCGCACAGAAAAAGATATTTTTCTTTGATCTTCAGGGTAGACTTAGTTCAACATAAGAAAAACACAAGCGGATGTTAGCGACTCCCATGTGCAGAAACCAAATTTCGTCCATTACGTTATCAACAGTTAGTTTAACACATTTCAGTGGCGTCACTGATTTTGTTTGGTTTCCATTACGCGTATTGTGCGATGTTGTTTGTTTATTTCCGTTATTATTATTTATTTCTCGCATCTTTCAAGGTATACCGTGTACTTAAATGAGTAAACATGTATTTGAAATACATGATTTTGTTTGTTTGGTATCCACGACAATTGTTTAAAACCCTTATGTACGTCAATGTGATCAGCTGTTTTGTTGCGCAGATTTGATGACGTAATTTATGATACCCTGTTTTTTCTTATGTTGAACGAAGTTTATTATGGGTCTAAATCCAATATTAAAACAGTTTTTAAGACTTGATTAAACAACTATAGTCTGTGTCTTTGGTTTAAGCAGAAGTAGATTTTCACAACTAGTAACTTTTAAAGATTTTATGAAGCTCTTGTTTATCAAAAGCCCACTCGTTATAACGTGAGTAATAGTACGTTCAAACGTTAGAATGCAATAAGGGTGACGCAACGTAAATGTCATTGTGTGTATGGCGGCCTCTATGATGCCGCATCACCGATATCGTGAATCAACGCACGCATCGGCATCACGGCAATGTTGGAGAGCCTGGATGCCGCCTCACTGATGCCGACTGCATGTTTCAACATGTGTAGGCTTGCATCAATATTTGTTTACAATTCTTATTTTATTTAATAGGTATTGAAAATGACGGTCATCCATTCTTAAATAATTTTAACAATCTTTTGATTCATTTATTCTTAATTCAATCAATAACCGGCAATTAGAATATAAATTTTTATCCTTAAGGGTGCACACAACCGTATAGTTTCTTATACAAGACTAACAATCTGAAATAAAGTTAGTAACAATATATACATCAAAATTTTCAGCGATTTTTTATCTATCTAAAAAGGATATTTTTAATTGTAAAAAAACAAATTGTATTATAGACACCAACTTGTAAACCATTCAACGCATATTTGTGCATCATGCGGCAAATTGTAGCTAATGATTTATTAAATGTAAAAAATACCATGTGAATTTTCATTATCTTCAAGTATAATATTTTTCGACGAAGGTTCTAAACTAAAAACAATCATGTCGAAAATAATGTTGACGTATTATTTGAACATTTCTACACAAAACTATATAAATATAAAACTTATTTGAATCCCACAAATATATCTAAAAAATTACAGAACATTGTTGTGTGATACCTATTATTAAGTTATTGAGCAATAACATTTTTACAATAATTTTTTCTACAATCAAAAATATCCTATAAGATAGATAAAAATTCTGTGCAAAATTTGATGCATAGATTGTCACTAATTGTATTTCAGTTTTTTAGTTTTGGATAAGAAACTAATAATCTCTGGGGGTTGTACGTAGCGTTAGCCAATTTTTACACCACTTCCTTTTTGGCTTCTTTGATTTTTTAAGTGACACACTAATTAAGGCAATTATCACTGGCAATGGTAAATCACTATTCATGTTTATATTTTATTCAAAGCCGGTGACAATTAAACAAACGTCGAGATGTATATTAAACAAAGCTATGTTCAACCATCGAGGTATGCATCAGTAGTTTGTCCAACAGCCAGCGATGCCTGTTTCATGATGCCTTGGAATCAATGCATACCTCATAGTGTATGGGGTAGGGTGACCATTTTCTTAACAAGGCAATACGGGACGGAGCAAAAAAATAAGGTCCTCATTTCCGAATCCAAGTGAAGAGCAAAAAAAAGGTCCTCACCTTCCAAATCCAAGTGAAGAGCAAAAAAAAGGTCCTCATCTCCCAAAATACAAGTGAAGAACAAAAAAAAAGGTCTTCACCTCCCAAATCCAACGGAAGAGCAAAAAAAAGGTCCTTACCTCCCAAATCCAAAATGCGGGACAAAATGTTAAAATGCGGGACTTTTGCGGGACGCATATTAATGCGGGACAAAATGTTAAAATGCGGGACGAATGGTCACCCTAGTATGGGGGGTTTAATAGAAGTAAACCTTACTATATTCTTATTGGTGGGCCATATTCCTCCCACGAGCTGCAGGTTCCAATCTCTGGTTTTAGACCCATAATGCCCTAATTATGTATCCAAAATAAATACCTTTTCTATGTGATAGACTAAAAACTCCTTGTTATTATTCTGTGTTCGCTTCAAACCAAATAAAAATTTTAAACTTAGTTTTGACAAAAAGGCTGAATATTTAACAAATTATAAAATATTTTTTGTTATATTAGTATCACATATTTTTTTACACAGAATTAAAATTTAATCACAGTGTTTTGTGCTAATTATTTTGCTCCAATTGACCTTAAATTGTCCTAAGTAGACCTTAAAATCAACAACCATTACACCTTAATTTTACTAATAAAATCAGTAAAATTTACATTTTGGATTCGAGGCATTAAACGCATAATACTGCGTTTTGTAAACAAATGAACTGTTTCTGAAAGAAAAGTTAGAAATTTGTTTCATAAATTTCAATCTGGGGTACAAAATTTTGAAAATGAAACGTGTGAACAACCAAAACGCATGTTAAACTTTGAATTTTTTCAGCAGTTAATGTTACACGCTCATGATTTGCGCAAAAACTCAAAAGAAACACTAATTGAGAGAGCATCGCGCATTCATACTCATGTAAAACATCGTAGTCCGAGAGATTGACAAAGAAAGATATATAAATACGTATATTTTGTCTTAAACTATACTCGAGATGCGCACAAAACGTATTTTCAGTCAGTAATTTAGGTCACCTACGATAATAAACGTCATTCTGTCTCAAAGGAACCAATAAGATCGGTTCCTCTGAGCTCTTTGCGCATGTCGACTTAAGTTTGAAATAGATGATTATTATTATTATATTATTTATTTTACATCGGCCTTTATTTTTGCAACGAGGCTAATCGCCGACGCCAGGGGGCGAGCTCCTACACCTGGATGAGGGTTGAATGATTGTGAAAATGAGTAATGTAAACATATTATTCTCGCCCGAATAATATCACCAACGAAGCAGGCTCGAACCATCGGCCGGTGAGTCCCGCCTGTTTCTAACAGTCTAAAACCGCACGACTTAATGCGCTCGGCCACTCCGTTGGCTTTGAAATACATGATATGTTGTCTTTGTCAATCCCTCAGATTACGCAAAATTCGCGTTATGCCTTCTCTATTAGTAGTTCCTCTGAGAAGAACGTGCACTTCGCGAGAAAACGCTTGCACTGTAACCGTAGCCTTTTGCGCACATTCCGCATGTGTCAAACTAATGTGAAGCCAACCATACGCTCGCTTCAAACTTTGCGTTTGCATATTACAAAATAGTACTACACAGTATACAGTTATCTCTTTCGATCATCCTTCCCTTAATTTCACTGCTAGTGTTAGTATGTGAACAGTACATCCAGTTATCTACCATCCTAGGCACCAACCTAATAGAAAAGATTTAAAACAAGAGATTAATTAGGAACGGAAATAATACAGGAAATACTAAGTTCGCGGAAAAGGTGGGAAAGGCAACCAAAATACAGATGAAAAATGAAATTCGAATTGAATAAACGAGATCTGGAAGATGCAAGAAGGTAATGATTAATATTTAGGATGCAGGAGATTATTTAGTATCAAAAGACAACACTGCAACTCCAATATTGTGGATGTACAACAATAGGGGATACGCATAAAATTTATATTTCCTTAAAACTACATTTTTTTGATATGTTAATGTTAGTTATGTCATCTAACACAACAAAAATCACATTTTAATTAATATTATAGCCAAATTTTTTAATTAAAATATTGTAAATTTGAAATAAGCCGACCACGCCGCGAAGGTTGCCGAGTAAATACGACTGAGACTGCTGCGGTTTGACGTCACAGATACAGACTAAACATAATCTTTACGTGTGTATATTGTATTGTTTGAGAGTTTTGTATTTGTTTTTAAACAATTTTTCACGCATTTATTATTAACATAATTTATAAAATATATGTACTCACATTAAAATGGTCTTCACAAACATAAAGTTTACTTTTTTCTGAAATATCGGTTTTATTTCGCCTCATAGCTTTCAGCCACAAATTTCGCATTTTCTGTTGTTTTTCGCCATCAGGTAATGATATAAATAATTTCTAATTGAACTATTTGTGCACATCGGTACTAAACAATATTTTCGACTATCTTTCGAAGTACTGGGGCCTGGATCTTCCATATTTTATATATTTTAATATAAAATTTAATTCGGTAAACATGTATAAATTGTTTTTATAGAATTAAACTTTATTTTAATTAAAATCACTCTAACTATACATAACCCAGGCTGTACGCAGTACACTGGCTAGGCTGTACTTAGTTGGGGTATGACGTCACACGTCGTTTTCGCGCGCTACATACATTTATAATCTTTTTAAGCCTTCAAATTAAAAAAAAAAAATGCAAAACTGTTTTTTATGTTTATATGCAACAAAAGGAATATAATAAAAAAAATTAAAAAAATCATGCCTATCCCCTATTGGCACTCACAGTTGTGTCGCTGGTGTTTTTAGAAGTCGCGGCAACCAAATGTTAGCTGTGGCGCATTTTTATATGTGCCAAGTGGTTACCACAACCATGCATGTTAGTTCCTAACTTATTAGATCTTAGCTAGAAACCAAAGCAAGTAATAAAATTAGTCTAGTGTCTTACTTTTTCATAAATATACAATATGCACATACATTTTTTAACATAATCTATAGTTTAGGCTTTGACAGAGGTCTTCCAGAAAACTGAAAAGATATAACACTTTTGTGACTAATTTTTCTATTCTTGCTTTGTCTTCGTGATTTATATTATAAGAGGTTTTATCAAATCCTCAAACAAATTTTATAAACATTGATAAATTACTTAAAACACAACATAAAAAAATATATTATACAGTAAACGTATTAAAAACTGACATAATGAAATATAACATAAAGCTAACAAAGTGTCCTCAATATACGGTGTGCCAGTATACATCGTTGTTTCATTCGGAACAATAAATTTGATAAACATCGAATATATTCACACTTTGAACAGGAAAGTATATATATATATTTTCTTTGACTCTTCTCTTCCTTCTCCTGTATTTAAATTCATAATTACATACGCAAAACGGTTTTTTAACCGCCTTGAAAAGAACACGTTAGATGTTTACGAAGAATATACCGGAATGTTCCGTCTTATCTTGATACACCCTGTATAGATAGATAAAATATAAGAAGTAAATTTATTGACACAAACTATTGAATTTCGTGCTAAACCGCGTTCACCGACGTTTCGAGCCGATCCTCAAACCATCTACCCGATTGATACACTCAGTTACTTAGTCAACAAACGTAAGACAGTTCACCGAAGGTATTTCCGAGCACAGTCGGTACAATAGGTAGCTGCTGGTATAATTATCTTAAACACCTGTTGTTTAAAATGAGTGTGATGGCACAAATTATTATTTAGCTGCGGTGGTAACTACAACGTATATTGAGAACCTGTTATATGTGGATACAGAAGTATTCTATTGCATTATTAATGTAACGATATTAACTTTAACGATATATTATTAACTGATTTGTTCTTTTTTACACTGTTCAACATGTTGTTCAAAGTTCGTTAAAATAAATCCCATACATATTGAACACATAGCACCGCCATTTTCTGTTGTCTTTATCTCCACTTTTGTACAGGTCGCTGCATGTTTCTAAAACAACAAAATAATATTTAATATAATAATTTTAGCTTATTGATATAATTCATTTATTAGATTCCTGCGAAACTAGATAGTAATTTACTAATAGTAACACCGATTTAGTTAGAAGAAGCCGAGCGAAGCGAGCTACATATCTTCTAGTTTAATAACAAAACACTATCTTCAACCAAGATTATTAAAGTAAAGATTGTCGGAACTTCTGACCAATCAGAGCGTGAGAGGGAATACGTCACATGTATGCGTAGTTCAAACTAAACTCTATTTTTTTTAAGAACGAAGTAGATGACGCTGCGAGCGTGACCACTTTCACACTGTATCAAATTAAAGTTTATAATTTAAAATTAAATAAATTTTGCGGTAAATTCAAATTTGACGTTTCAAAATGAATGTTTTTAAAAAATTTATGATTTAAATACATAAAATTACTATTATTCTTAATTTGTAAATAAATTATAAAATATTTTAATTTCAAATAATTTAAAATTTAACTAAAATATATTATTTATACAAACCTGTCACATATAAAAAATAATATAACAATTGAAAAATTATTTTAAATTTATTATTTATATTATACGTAGATTAATTCATTTTCAGACGACTTCATTTTAAAATATTTCTCTTAATATATATATTCTAAATTAATTTAAAATCTATTTATTCACTGGCTTTTATACTCTAACATTATTTAAACATATATTACCTCCGTTTTACTTATTAGAAATAATAGATAGTAATATGTTCACTGTAAATTTAGTTTGTACGCCTATGTATACAAATTTGGTTTAAAATAACAGTGACAAATAGAATAAATTGAGACAGAAATCTATTTTTCTACAGTGTAAACTTTTCCACGTTCTTAACCAATTAAAAACAAGATCAAAATAGCTTCTATCTTGCCCACACTTCGTTCTTTAAAAAAATGAAGTACAGCATACAAAATTAATATAGATGTTGCATGTTTTTAAATATTTTTATTGACTATATTCATAATAGATATTTATTTCAATACAGTTCTACTGAATAAATTATAAATAAAAACCTAAGGAAATTTTATACTGAATTATATAAATTTTAAGGTGATGGGTATTTGTATAATAGTTAACAAATAACAATAAAATTGAATACAAATATAATTTTAGGAATATTTAAATAAAAATAGAAAAACAAATTGCTATAATAATATAGTAATTAATAAAATTGGACGTTACATCAGTTTTTAAAAACGGCTGGACGTATTTTAACGAAATTTGGTACAATAGAGTAGAACCAGGATCAAATATAGGCATGATATCTATGGTTTCTTAGGGGTTGTTTTCGGTTAAAACTGGTACTAAAAAACTTAAAATAATAATTGTTTATAAGAAAACAAATCTTATTTGCTTACGCATGTTTTCAGTTTGATGAATATTAGGGTAGTTAAGGGGGGACACCCTAAAACTAAAATGTTGAAATATTTCACTTATTATTCTCTTCACATCAAAAATTAATGTAAGAAATTTTAAATAGAATGAAGAAACATTCCTTTCGGAGAAAAAATAAATTAAAACAAGTAGAAAATCAAAAAATTAAGCGATATTATTATATTTATAGCCAAAAATCAAACCTCACGTGTATATAACATATGCGATAAACAAAGACTGACGTCCCGTTAGCATACAGATGACGCGTAGCTTCGCTATTTACCCCCACCACTACAAATTACCAGACAACCTTTACTTGATCTTCAACAACTTAACATAACAATGCGACCTGTTTAGAATCACCGTACATTGAACAAATCACGTGTGGTGTGACGCATGCGCAGTCGGTTAGAGGTGCCTGTTCCCTAGTTATACTAATTGTTCTAATTTTCACAACAAAAAATAATTTTATTCTTACCTCAATAATAGAAGCGGAAAAATAATGATCACAAATTGGACACTGTACATCATCACTATCATTGTCCGTAGGCATGGTTGTTTTAATTGACCTTGTTTCAACCTTTCCATAAAATTTATTGGTAGTGATTCCCTCTAATAAATCTTCATCGATATCAGGATCTTTTGTTTTAGTAGTTTTTTGGCTATCTGGTTTTGTAATACTGTTCGGTGTTCTCTTTCTTCTAGCTGATAAATTTTTAATTTTTTGTTCTGATCTTTGTGACATTTGAAACATTGGATTTGGAGGAACTACACGTCTACGAACAAATGATTCTTCAGGTGAAACATCCATTTCTTCTTGTATTACATCAATGTTGTCCGGTGGCTTTCTTTTCTGTGCACTTTTAGGTGGTGTACATTCTGTTTCACTTTCCGTTATTGTAACAATATCTGAAATAAATCATAGTTTAATGTTCCGTATGAGTCCACCAGAACTAGGCTGTAAGTAAGACAGAACAAAGTAATGCTGCGTTCAGAACCTCTCAATTAGGAATTAGAATTAGTACTTAGAATTAACGTAAATGTTTGCTATACGTAACTGTACGTTACCGTTCACAACCTTCAAAATTAATACTTATACTTATAAATTAAAATTAGATGTTTGTAGACTGCAAACCCTTACGTTAATTTATAATTGACGCATGCGCAGTAAGCACTTGTCAACCTAAAAATTGCTATGACCATATTTTTTTGCTTCTATCCACATCTTTGTGTTTCCTATGTGTATAAATATAAATTTTTCCTCTATTTCAACTCTTTTCAGAACCATGAAACACTCAAAAACTCATTAGCAAATGTAAACAGCTGCCAAATATCTATCGATAAAAAATATCTGTCAGTGGCTTAATTTTTTAATTTTTATTGTGAATGCTGCTTAATTTCTACGTAGAAATTTTATGTTAAGTACTAATTTCACGTTAATTCTAATTTATAATTTGGAGGTTCTGAACGAAGCATTAGTCACAAAATCCTGCTCGACAAAATGAATGCCTTTGGTTGCAGCCCAGAAGTAATCACTCTTTTCCAGTCTTGTCTAACACAGAGAAGAACTAAAGTTATAGTCAATGACACGGAAACGAATTCCTTTTTCCCTACATCTGGCGTACCCCAAGAAACAATTCTAGGCCCCTTTCTGTTCCTCCTACTAATTAACGATTTACCTGTGGATGTACGAACCAGTGAGTCACTTCTTTATGCAGACGATCTTAAACTGTTTCATGTAATCAACAAGTCAGAGGACAGCCTGTTGTTGCAAAAAGACTTAAATAGTGTAGTGAACTGGTACGACAAAAATAAACTTAAATTGAACATCAACAAATGCAAAGTAATATCCTTTACACTATCCAACTCTGACGTCATTTCAACTTTTGATACTACAGAATATAGTGGGGGAAAAAATACGAGACAGTGATAAATTTTATACCTTCCATCTCTTATTACTTTTCATTGCCAACTTAAAAATTTTTAGGTTCAGATGGCAGACAACAATTTGGTTATAGTAAACCAATTTATAAATATTGTTTAATTGTGCTAAGTTTATATTAAATTATATGATCTAAATAAACTTCTTATCAACTTAATAAACTACTAAAAGTTAAGTTAACAAAAACTAAAAAGTTGGTGTTGGTACGACTGAAAAGTACAGAACTGTCAATCAAAAATTTGACCGGAGGTAGTTTTGGATGACAGTTCTGGAGAAGAATGGAGACGCGACAACCACACTTTGAATTTCGCGTTTAAATTATTTAACAATAAACTAGATGCCCCAGAACTTCTTCAAAATTTAAATATTCGAGTCCCCGACATAAGACTGAGAATTAAAAATGATCAGTTTTTCAAAATTTCAGAATCTATGTCACCACTGTACAAAATGATCAGTCTAGTAAACAAGCAAGTCTTTGATAGAGATGTAGATATCTTTTACGACAATTATAAAAAGTTTGTTAACATAAAAATAAATTAGACTAGTTATATTGTATCTTATTGTTTTATTCTTTATTTTATTCATTAGTATTTCTATATTATTATTATAATTGTATTGCATTTTTTCCCAGTCCTATGTAATTGGACTTGTGCACTATAGCACAAATCTGTATAGTTACTGGTTAAATAAATAAATAAATAATAATCATTCATGCATCTGTAGTTGGCAGAGAAAGCTGACGGAATGGCCGAGCGCATTAAATCGCAGCAGTTTGAACTGGTGTATACAGTTTGGATTGTGTGGTTGGTAGTTCGATTCTCCGGCGGTGATATTATTCGGGCGAGAATAATATGTTTACATTATTCTCATTTCACATTCATTCACCCCGCATCCAGGTGTAGGAACTCGCCCCCTGGCATCGGCGATTAGCCTCGTTGCAGAAATAGGCCGATGTAAAATAAATAAATAAATAAATAAGTTGGCAGAGAAATACGCGTTTCTAAGATGACGATACGTCGGAATATAACTGATATTTTTGGAACTGTTTGTTAAGTTAATGTTTTTCTAAATATGTATACTATAAATCTCATTGAAAACAGGTAAAATTTTCTTATGAGTACCTGTTTATATTACATCTATCAAGTTTCAGTTTTTTCTGTCCAAAATTTTTGCTAATTAAACCTAACTGAAATAGTTTTATCATTGACTGTTTGCATATAGTGAAGATATATAAATGCTTTATACAGTTATAATACATTTACATAATTTAGCATTTATGAATGCGACGAAAAACGGAATGTTCTATTTCAGACATAAAATTGGTAGGTCGGAATATATTGATATTTTTGAGGATTATCTCTTTTAATAAAGTTAATGTTTTTCAAAATATGTATACTATAAATCTCATTTAAACCATTTAAATGTGGCTTTAAGCGTATAAATATTGAAATTTCATTATTCAAGTCTTTAAAAAAAACGTTAATACGAGCTAAATGTTAACAAACACTTATTAAATAATTGCTAAATTTTCGGAACAAATAACTATCAAGTACTTATTACTATAGGGGCGGCGCTTCGCCAAGGCCAAATCTCATTCTAACTAGCTTACGCGTTTTCTCTGATGAGTTGTTTGTGGTGGACTTATACGGAACATTAACCCTTATTTGTGATAAAACTTTTACCTGGCTCTGGTGTATTTTCAGTTTTCTTCAATCTTCTAACAGTAACCCAATTTTGTGTATCTTTACCCTTCTTTGGCGATGTTTCATCTTCATAATGAACAATAGCTGATACTTTTATAGTAGTACTTGGTTCTTCATCTGATGAAAATGAAGAATCTTTTCTCCTAGTTACTCGCTTTGGAGTTGAAACATTTTTTATATCGGAATCTCTTAATTCATCAAAAATTTGATCGTTATACTCTAAGAAAGATATATCTTTTAACTGGTGATATTCTTTTTTATCTACAACAAAATACATATGAAACAATGACAAAACATAACTAGCCAATTGGTAAAAACTAATGAGGTTGTATAACATAGAGACTGAACGAGGGCGACTTGTGTTGAAGCCAACATCTCCTTAGGTTGACGGGGGTTGCCCTAAGAGTTGTGCGGATTGTTTACATCAATGTTTTGCCGATAAGAATTGCAAGTAAAATATATTTTTTTAATACTGGAAATTGCAAATTTTAATAAAAGAAATTTCATTAAACTAACCTGAAATTATTAGTATATTTTTAAATAATTAGTAATTTTTAAAAACATACATTTAAAATATATGAACAAAAAAAAAAAAAACGTCAAAAAAGCCTTGAATTTAATTTTTTTTAAGTTAAGTAGACAATTCTGTTAATTGAAAAATAAACGAATTACATGTTTATCTAGACACCTTTTCATCTCGATCATATTGTACAACAATGTTATAGATACTTTCTAAATTTAAAACGAGCATATATTATATCGTTTATTCCATGGTAAATTAATATTTATCTGACAAATTATAAAGATGTATATCTATAATCAGTGCTGGGTAAAATATTTTTCTAATGTATTCGAAGTACTGAATACAAATACTTTTTTTTAAGGAAAAAAACTATATATGTAACATTAAATAAACATTAATTTTTAGGGTTTTGTAGATATGACCACAAAAAAAACCCTTATAACGTCACTCATGTGTCTGTTTGTATGGTAGAAATTGTAGCCAAACGGCTTAATATAGAATATTATAATTTGGCATGGTTATACAACTCTTTGACCCACTTATACGAAAAATACTGAGAGTTAAAAAAACACATCTCGAGATAAATATAAACAAATATGTATTAAATCATTTTTTTTTTTTTTAATTTTAAGTTTTATATAACACAACAACACAATCATAAACATGATATGACACTGGCATTTCTTCTAGCGAAAGATTAGGAAAATACATGTAAATTAGGTAACCCGTTGTATATTCTTACGAGCAAATCTCCTTTCCATCTCCGCCGGGTCTTCACTTCATACCTATACTGAAATCGACCAGTCAATGCACTTCGTCATTTTCCGTCATAACTTCAATCTCAAACTTAGTGGCGAAAAAATAACTAAATAAATTTTTTTCATTTTAATTATAGACTAACTTCTCTTCACTCTTTTATTTTACTAAAACATAACTATTGAAGTCATATTTAGTTTTGTGTTCGATAGACATTCTAAAGATTTAAAAATTTTAAAAGTTTTTATTTAATATAAGGAGATTTGTATTGGTATCTCTAAATTTTATTTTGTTTACATTTGCCGACATAGTACGTTGCTGACTTATTTTGACACTTGTGTTCACATATTTATCTTATAGTTATTTTGTCTATCTATTTTTATTTAGTTTGTTGTTTATTTATCAGTTTTGTGTTTAGTTATATACATTCTTATAAATATCTTATAGATTTCTATTGTAGACATTGTGTATAGTGCATAGCTTTTTAGGTTAAATTCAACTTATTTATATTTTGGATACCATGTGAACATATCTAGACTTCATAAAAAAATGTGACTTTTAAAGTGATGCAACTGCATTGACTGGCTGACTAGCCTATAACAAACATTACTAAAGCATAGCGAATGCTGTGTCTATTTATATGACTTTAATATGTAACACATTTAAAGATTATTTTGTTTTTTTTTTTCTTTAATGAAATCTTTTGCTTAAAATTATCCGGAAACATTTTATATTTGTTTTTAGACTCTCAATGTTTGTTTCATAGAATTACTTACCATTTTCCGGTGTTAATTTAGAAGATACAATATTATCTTTAGATTTTTTGTTAAAAATTTGTTCTTCATCATCCGAATTAACTTCTACATAATATTTTCTTTTAATATTTCTTCTTGAACGTAAGCGATAATTGTCATTTTTAGTTTCGCTAACTGATGAAACAACATCAATTTCAGTACTTTGATTTTTAATATTTGTTGTTCCTACAGGACATGGATAGTCATTCCCCCATTTTAATAAGTTAATAGATTGCTTTTGTAAATTTTTATGTTGTTCAATTATACATTCATGATATTTTTTAAGAGCTTGTACAACTAAATGGACAGGTATGTTTTGCAATAATGGGTCACAGTAAAAAGGTTGTTGTATAAATGATTTACTTTCATTCATTTTTAAATGTTTACGTTGTACATCGGGAAGCATAAAAACGTCAATATTTTTTGTTTGTTCAGCAACTGTTTCTATTTCTTTATTCAAATCCTCGTTCTTATCTTCTATTTTATCAATATCAACAGTTGTATCATCAATTTCAATGTTATTGTCTTTAAAGCTTTCATTACTACTTCGAAGATTATATCTTTTATCGGGTGTCTTTATCTCTTGCATTACTTCTATTAAATCTACGCAGTTTTTATTTGCACGATCTAAAGTTGCACGATATTCTTTTTCTGCAGAAGCTGATTCTTCCGAATTTTTTATAGTTTTAAATAAATCCTGCATTTCTTTTAGAGCCATACCTTCTTCATACATCCCTAAATCTACAAAAATACTTGTTAATAAACATTTTATAAAAAGTAAACATAACCTACCCATCAGTTGCGATTTTAAATCGCTATTTTTCATTTCTAAACTTGTGTTATTGTTAACGTAATTCATTTTTACAATAAATATGAATTACTTTTTATTATTCATATAAATTAACACATGAATTTAATATTCATTCACTTGCTGATAGAAATATTTTAGACAATCAAGCAGCAAGCAGACGCTACGCGCCATTTACTTAATTATCTAACTTTATTAAAACATATTTTATATACATATTGTTTTATATTTAATTTTATTATATAACATGAACTAAATACAATATCTTAAATATATTTTATTATAATTGTTTGACATCCAATTGTTTATATTATATTGTTTTTCTACTAGTTTTCTGTAACCATGTAAACTACATAACTACTTTATAATATACAACATCTCCCTTTCCTGAAACACAACATAATTTAAATTTTAACAATAAAATCATCATATTTTTTAGGCATTCTATGAACTCGTTTTTCTCGTTCTTTTGGAATATCTTCTATAGGAATAACATTTTCTTCAAGTGGGCTTTCTTTATTTAAAGAAATAACATTTTCTTCAATTTCTCCATCATTTTCATTAGAATCAGAATCTTCGACTGATTCCGAATCAATACCAGAATTTTCTTTAAATTTATTTACTGTTGGCTTTAAATGTATTCTATTTCTTCGAAGATACTTGTTATATTTATTTTGTATTATATAAGATCTTGGAGTACAATGTTTCTTATAAACTTTTGCCGGTTCCCATTTATTATCATTTCTTACTAAAATATCTTCTCCTTCATGAAGTTCATCATAATGTCTTGCAGATTTATCATAATACTGTTTATATTTTTCCATTTTACTTCTTAAATTCAAATTTAATTTTTTCGTGTTAACTAATTGTGGTTTTAATAAGTTACTACATATAGGAATTTTTGTTTTTACTCTTCTTTGCAACAATATTTGTGCTGGAGATAAACCTAATTCAGGAATAGGAGTATTCCGGTATTCTAATAACGCTACATATATGTCACTAGCTTTCTTTAACATATTTTTTACAATGTGTACAGCTTTCTCAGCCAGCCCATTACTTTTTGGGTAATGAGGACTACTTGTGATTATTTTAAAATCCCAATCATGAGAAAACTGTTTGCATTCTCTGGAATTGTATGGCATGTTATCGGCAACTAAGATATTCGGAATTCCATGGCAAGAGAATATTTTTTTCAGTGACTCAATTATACCAGCAGATGTTTTAAATTTCAACTTTTCTACTTCTATCCATTTTGAATAGTAGTCTATGAGAACCATATAGGTTTTTCCACCATATTCAAGTATATCGCTGGCTACTTCTTTAAATAATTCTTTAGGCACTTCACGAGGTTTCATAATTTCTTTACTTTGTTCTGGTCTATATTTTTCACAAACTTTACATTTTAAAATCAAATTTTCTATTTCTTGACTCATGTTACGCCAATAAAATATTTCTCTAGCTCTTGCTTTACTCTTGGTAATTCCAAAATGCCCCTCATGAATCAAATCCAGCATTCTTTTCTGTAATTTTTTAGGAACAATTATTCTATCTTCAACAAATAATAGGCCTTCTACTTCCTGTATTTCTTGCCTAAAATTCCAATAACTTCTTAAATTTTCCGGCAGAGATTCTTTTTTGCGTGGCCAGCCATTTTTACAATAATATATAATTTTGTTTAAAATATCATCTTCCTTCGTCAATTTTCTGAACTCATCCTTCCGTTCGTCACTCATTCTTAAATGTTTTTCTACTGAATGGACAATGTCATTCATACCTGTCATAGATGCATCTTGAGTTTCATCAATTTCTTGAATAAAATTTCTTGATAACAAATCGGCGACATGTAATTCTTTTCCCGGTCGATATAAAACATTTAAATCATACTTTAGTAACTTTAATTTTAGTCGTTGTAATCGTGCTGAATTAATTTTGGCAACTGGTTTTTTCATTATTGATACAATTGGTTTATGATCTGTTATAACATTTATAGGTCGACCATAAACATAATGGTGAAACTTGTATACTGCATATACAATTCCTAAAAATTCTTTTTCAATTTGAGCGTAATCTTTTTCCGTATCAGTAAGAGATCTTGATGCGTACGCAATGGGCCTATTATCTTGCATTAGACAACATCCCAGACCATCCTTGCTAGCATCCGTTTGTACTACTATTTTCTTTTTCTCATTAAATGTTCCCAGAACAGGTGGTTTTGATACGCATTCTTTAATTTTAGAAAAAGTATTTTGATGAATTGGTAACCATTTAAAATGAACATTCTTTTTAAGAAGTTCTCTTAAAGGTGCGGACATGTTAGCTAAACCAGGTATGAAGCTTCGTAAATAATTTATCATTCCTAATATCTTCTGTAAATCTGTTTTGTTTTGAGGTTCTTTTAACTCTATAATTGACTTAACTTTATCTAAATCTGGTTTTATACCATCCTCACTAAAAATATGTCCCAAGTACTTAACTTCTTTTACTTTAAACTGTATTTTTTTCTTATTAAATTTAACCCCAAGTTCTTTAGCTCTCTCGATAACATTATATAAAATTGCATCATGTTCCTTTTCATCTTTTGCAGATATTAACAAATCATCAAAATAAACAAAAACACCATCAATATTTCCAAAATTATTTTGATTTAATTTTTGAAAAAATTCAGGAGCAATATTTAAACCGAATGGCATTCTTTTAAAAATGTAATTACCAAACGGAGTACTGAAAGCACAGAGCTTACTTGACTTTTTATTTAACTTTACTTGATAAAACCCATCTTTAAAATCAAGAACAGTAAATAATTGTTTACCTTTTAAAGTTGAGGAAACGTCGTCTAAGGTTGGAATCGGGAAACGTTCTTGTTGAATTACCTTGTTTAACTCATGTGGGTCCAAGCATAACCTGAGAGACTTATCCGGCTTTTCTACAATTACTAGATTACTTAACCACTCTGTTGGTTCATTTATTTTTTCAATAATATTCTTTTCTTCTAACTCATCTAATTTTTCTTTTAACTTACTTTTAATACTTAACGGAACTCTTCTTAAAGGTTGCACCACTGGAATAGTATCTTTTTTTACCATTATATTGCATTCTTCCTTAAAATTTCCCAACCCTTCAAACAACTCATCATAATCACATATGAACTTCTCTTTTGTAAGATTTGAATTAATATGATTAACCTTTTTTAAAAGTTCTAAATTTATACAGGCTGATAATCCTAACAATGGTTTGACGTCTTTATTTACAATTATAAAATTTAGTAATTCTTCTTTACCATTTGCTTTACAATTTAAAGTGGTTTTCCCCATAGGCTCAATTTTGAAACCACCATAAGCTTCCAACACAACATTTGTTTTCTGCAATTTAGTATTAAGTCTATCAACTATACTTTTAGGCAATATATTAACTTCAGAGCCTGTATCTAACTTGAAATTTATTTTTATATTTTCTACTTCTATTTTTTCAGACCAGGGGCTATGAGTTTTAACATTTAAAACTTTTAAAACACCTATAAACATACTATCGTTACTATCGTTACCATTATTCTTTTCATCTAAAATATTAACCTGTTTTTCTTTATTATTAACTCGACAAGATTTGGCAAAATGATTCATTATTCCACATTTATTACACCGCTTTCCATAAGCAGGACATTCTCTTCTACCATGTTGTGTCTTGCATCTGGAGCAAAAAAAATTGTCCAGTAAACTATTTGTTTTATTCTTCTGTTTTTCTTCCTCTTCTTTGAAATTCCGTACATATTGTTTTTTTAATACGTTCACATCTTTATCTTGCATAATCTGAACTTGTTCTTTTGTTAGTTCCGATGCTCTACATATATTAACAGCCATTTCCAAATTCAAATCTTTTTGTTTCAATAGCTTTTCCTGAACATTTTCCTCATAAACACCCAACACAATCCTGTCTCTAAGCATGGAGTCTAACTGACTTTCAAAATTACAGGATTTGCATAAAATTTTTATGTCAGTGAGAAACCGTTCAAATGGCTCTCCTTCTTGTTGACATCGTTGATAAAACTTAAACCTTTCAAATACTTCGTTTTTCTTCGGACTTGTGTATTTTTCAAATTCCGCCAAAACTATTGACAAAGTCAACTTATCTTCCAGACTATTCAATTTAAAGGTATTATAAATTTCAACACCATCTTCACCTACTACATTTAGCAGTATAGCAATTTTAACATCATCAGGTTGACTTACTAAACCAGTAGCTTTTAAATAAATTTCAAAATTTTGTTTAAATTTTCTAAAGTTTTCTGCAACATTTCCCTCGAAACTTAAAGGTGCAGGCACTCTCAGATGCTCCATACTAAATTCAAATGTAAACCTCTTCAACTATACTAGTTCTTTTCCAATTGCGACTGCGCCATGTTTTATATTTAATTTTATTATATAACATGAACTAAATACAATATCTTAAATATATTTTATTATAATTGTTTGACATCCAATTGTTTATATTATATTGTTTTTCTACTAGTTTTCTGTAACCATGTAAACTACATAACTACTTAATAATATACAACACATATTGTAAGTTAAACAATCACATTTTCATCATATAAAATTAAATTGTATTGAATGTACATAAAGTATAAATTAATATTATTTCCTATAGAGACAGGACTAAAAAGTTTAATTCCAAATTATATTTCAGCTTCAAAACAATTATGACCTAATCAAAACTGCCCTAAAAATTATCAGCACTTATCCTACTTCAATTCAACCTGCCCGAAATCAAATTAGGTTGATTATTAATTAATTAACCTAAGTGTATTCAACACTTCGAATAGGTGAAAGGTTATTCATTTTTAAGATAAATGAGGTAGAACATTTAGGTAACATTCAAAACGTGTTTTGTCATAGTAATGCAGTTTTGGGATAGTTGCAAAAAACATAATCCTGTTTGCAATAAACTGGGAACCTATTTTTTCAACCTATCATAAAATAGTTCTCAAACTTTTTACTCCGGGATCCCATCCTAGGTTTAAAGATTATGGAAGACCCCCAATAGACTTCTTTTATATTAAAACATCCATATTTCATATATCATGAGAGGTCTTTAGGACTTCTTGAGAAAGTTTCAGGGACCCCTATGAGTCCGCGGACCACATTTTGAGAAACACTGTTCTAAACATTGAATTTAAATATCAGGGGCGTAACAGGGGTTACCTATAGGACATGCGGGATACTTGCCCACAATTTTAGATAAATTTAAGGATTGTATTTTTAACAAAGATAAACCATTTTTTTTATTTAACAGAGCCAGAGGATAAGCTATGTAGAATGTGCGAGGAAGAAGAGGAAACCTTGGAGCATTTATAGTGCGTTCAAAGGTAAGTTTGCAATACAGGGCATATGAAGTAGTTCTTTTTCATACTCTCTAATGGGTTTACACAATGATGCTATCCTTTTCTTGCTTGTCGACGTTGCCAGCTCTAAAACGCGCTGACCTGTGAAGACGCAGTATTCTACAAATGGCCATTTGTTTTTGTTGAGTTTTAAAGGAGTTGATTTTTGTAAATCATACGAATTTTTCATATTATTATAATTGACACATTTGACACTTTATAACATTTTGCAACACCGCTCCCATTTGCCATAAGAGCTATACTGCAAACTCACCTTTGAACGCACTATAGCTATTTCCAAACCTTAAGCGAAACTATATTGAATTTTAATTTTCTTAAGTTGTCACTTCCGCTTAAACTAAAGAAACAGAATTTTTTTTATAGTATATTCTCCTATATATTAAGTTTGTAGAACACGAAGAACCCTTTGAGGTAAATAATTTCTTGGCGGACCACCTGGTTTTTATAAGTTCATTTGACAATCCTTTAATTATTTCAGTACTGAAACGGTTTTTATGTTGGCAACCTGTAAGTTACATTGTTTGTCCTTTCAAGGGTATTCCCCGTTTTGTTGAGAGTTTATCAGTTCAACATAAATAACAATAAAATAGTTACATTGTTCGGTGAATCATTAATAAAATCAGATAATGATATATATGTAGCAAGTGAAAAATTATAACAACAGAGATTTCGCGTAAACTTCAATAAATATAGTGAATTTGAGAAGTACGTGTTCATCAGATTGTTAAAAATGGGAAATTTTTTTAGTTGGTTAGTCGATGAACCAGTAAATTACAGACAAAATGTGCCAAGTTATAATCCAAGAAAATAAACAAGTTATGAAGAAGATAATGTATGGGCACTTAATCGTCCCAGGTTAGTTATACATGTAATACTATACAACAAATATTGCAGATTTAGTTCAGTACTCATCAATCATTCATTACAGAGCGGAGCCAACTCCTAGAGAACCAACTTATCCAAAAACGTCATATGATGAAGGTATACGAGATAAGACGTTTACAATCAGAAGTTCATTATATAAAACGATAATAAATCAACAAAATTGGTCCGATTTAGTAAACGAGGAATTCAAATTCCTTCGTTTGGAACCCAACACTTTTGAGTATAATAAAATAAAACAACTATTCCTTAACTCTACAAGAAAAGGTTTGGTTACTGTAGATTCAATAGAATCTATATGCAATCCTTACACGTTAGGAAGATTTTTGTTACGGAAACAAGAACTAAAAATTTTACATAACGTATGTCATGAAATATTATTGTTTCATGGTACAAAATCAGTAAATGTAAATGAAATATGTAGAAGTAATTTTGATTATCGTCTTCATGGACAAAACACAGGACATCGTTTTGGACAAGGTGTGTCATTTTCACCGATTTCACACTACGCTACTCATTATTGTGATAGAAAAAGTTATATGAAAACTATATTTGTTGTAAGAGTTTTATTTGCTACAACATGTGTAGGTTCTAGTGATATGGAGCTACCTCCGTATTGTGATTTTCAACGGAAAATAAGATTTGATACTACTGTCAAAGATACTAAGGAAGTTTATGTCAAATATTATGATGATGAGTTTTATCCAGCTTATAAAATCACATTTACAATAAAAGATATTCAACTTTTTAATAAAAAAAATTAATATTTTATATAAGATGTTTGATAATCCTGTACAATAGAGTTTTCACTGTTGGACTGTTTCCATGTTTCAATTCACTTTAACATTCAATTTATTTTTAGCTGGTTTACAAAAAAATCAGCAAGGTTTTTAACAATAACCTAAGACAATGCTTTTAAGGTGATTCACTGTTTAGGATTCACATGTAACTAATGAAAATTATTCTCAAAATGCTATTGTGCCGGATTACCAAAAAATATATACATATATATATGTATATATATATATATATATAACCGAAAACCGGGACGGATGGTCACCCTATATATATATATATATATATATATAGATAGGGTGACCATCCGTCCCGGTTTTCGGTTAATTGTCCCGGTTTTTGAATCTCTTTGCTCTTCACTTTGAATTTGGGTAGGTGAGGACCTTTTTTTTTTGCTCTTCACTTTGAATTTGAGAGGTGAGGACTTTTTTTTTTTTTTTGCTCTTCACTTTGAATTTGAGAGATGAGAACTTTTTTTTTTTGCTCTTCACTTTGAATTTGAGAGGTAAGGACCTTTTTTTTTGCTCTTCACTTTTTCCTGTGTCCCGGTTTCCCTTCACTGAAATCTGGTCACCCTATATATATATATACACCAATATACTAGTTGCGCTTAATATATTTTCTGTTATATACTCTACTTGGTCATATTAGATCAATGTTTATGGAACTTTTTCAGCCGGTAATGTAGTAGTTTTGGTTTCACGACTAACTTGAAATGGTTTGCGGCTCAAGCAAAGAATAATATAACATATCGTTAATTAGATAAATTTTATGGTAACCAGACAACTGGGGCCGTAAGACAATTCGGGCCGTTCACAATTGGAGCTTTTCACAACTGGGACGATGGACAATTCGTTATGGCCCCAGTTGTGTACGGCCCGATTTGTTAATGGCCCGAATTGCTAATAGTCCCAATTGTTAAAAGCCCCAATTGTGTATGGTCCAGATTGTCCATCGCGCCAGTTGTGAAAAGCTCCAATTGTGAACGGCCCGAATTATCTTACGGCCCCAGTTGTCATGGAACCGTAATACAAATGTGTAAAATAATCATTTAAAAAAAACTTAAGCTTGTTAGCAATATAAATAATGTATTTTACTTATAAAATTTGGTGATTATTACACATTTGTATTACGTATTGTATGTTATTAAGCAAAATTATTGTTGAAAATATTTCGCAATCCACTCAGTATTTCAATTGGGTCGCTTGAAGTTTAAATAGAATTCGGGTTGGAAGGGAAATAAAATAACTATAGTATTTAATTAACAAGCATAATGTTTTAATGTATATTTTCAACCGAAAACGGTCCACGGACCAGTAAAAAATATTAAACTTTCAACTGTGGATCACAAAAAATATGTGTGTTATTATACAAATGTATTGTATATGTAGACTCTACATATAGTATTTCAGTAATAAAAAATCACTGAAAAATGAACAAAAATCACAGAAAATTAACAAAAGATCATAAAAAAAATTAACAAAAAAACCAAAAATAATCATTATAAAGCCGCATTCGGAGTTCTGTAAATTAATTCACTATAAACTGTCCGTTGTGCATAATATGTTTTTATACTTTGTTTTAACGTTCTATTGTGCGTTCGAAGGTGAGTTTGCAGTACAGGGCATATGGAGTAGTTCTTTTTCATACTCTCTAATGGGTTTACAGAATGACGCTATCCTTTTCTTGCTAGTCGACGTTGCCAGCTCTAAAACGCGCTGATCTGTGAAGACGCAGTATTCTACAATAGGCCATTTGTTTTTGTTGAGTGTTATTTTGAGTTTTATAAGAGTTGATTTTTGTAAATAATACGAGTTTTTCATATTATTATAATTGACACATTTGATACTTTTACAACATTTGGCAACACCGCTCCCATTTGCCTTAAGAGCTATACTGCAAACTCACCTTCGAACGCACTATATGTAAATAGCGTTTACAACTTTTAGAACTTAGTGGGATACGAATAGTCCGACATCCAGTGTTGCCACCTGACAGGGAATTTCCCTTTTTCAGGGTATTTTTGATGTCTAGAGGGAAAAGGAAAAATTCGACAAAAAAAGGGAATTTTCCAAACCTGATAGATTTTTTTTTTTTATTTATAATTAATTCCTTCAGTTTTATTTACTTCAAAAATTAGCGCCATTTAATAGATGTTATTATTAATTATATGTACACGTAGACGTAAAATTATACAGGGTGTTTGTTTGAAACGGGGCACCCCGAAAATCTCCTTTATTTGTAAAGATACAAAAAATCTTCAGAACAAAAGTTAAACTAGACAAAAGGGCCCATCTAAAGGTTACTATGGGTGCATTCGAGTTGTACAGAGTAGAGCGAGCGCTGAGCGAACAGTTGATGCTGACGTCATGAATAGAGAACTAACGGAGCGAGCGTTCTTGTGACGTATTGTTTATAAAATCTAACCCTACAATTTTAGGCGGCGTTTTTACTGTCAGATTAATTCACGTCAGTCATGAATCAAAATTATATATGTACCTCGGTTTTTCCTTGATTTTTTTTCAATAATGAAGAAATAAAATTAATTAAAAATTAAATAATAATTAATGAATTAATTTAATGAATTTTTTCCATTTTAATTTTATGTACGGTGTATTTTAATAATTTTTTTACTGTTTACAGAACATCACAAATACATAAAATAACCGTACTCTGTAGTCATAGACAAATAACAATATTATTTGTCTAAGGCTATTATTTTTATTTTATTTATAATTTAATTTTAAACTTCCCCCACTTTTTTACGTCATACTCCATATGCTCGGTCTTAAAACCCCGAACACATAGAGCGCACTCTAAATGCTCGCTCGATCGCAAAACGAATGCAATTGAGTGTACTCCGAGCGTCAAATCGAACACGTTTGAGTGTACAGAGCGTGCTCGGAACGCTCGGAGCGTCAAATCGAATGTACCCTTTAAGAATTCTGAGGCACTTCCGGTTTCACCGGAAATGATGTCAACTTTTGATCTAGCATAGGGAATCGATAATTTTATATTTTTTTCCTAAAAGTACATTAAATTAGCTTTACAATGACACCAAAAAGATATTTTTATGTTAACCATTTCAAAATGGCGACCATTTATTTACAAAATAATATTATCTGTCTCATTTTGTAATACGGAACTAACAGGAAAAGTTCATTTTTTATGTTGTTTATTGACAATACATTTTTAATATTATCATAGTATTGGTTCACACCGATATGCCAAAGTCTGTTTACACCACAACAGTCACCAAAGTAACCAGATCTAGTTTCGTATTACAAATTGAGACAGATTATATAAACTATTCACTTTTGTAAGAACACACTAGATCTGGTTATTTTGGTTACTTTTATGGTGTGTTACTGACTTTAAATGTAAATTAAAAATATTCCTTACGCTGTAAAACCGACTTTAGGTTGATAAGGTTATGATCATTATAATTAAGATATCATTTTTCATAATGACATATGTCAAATGGATCGACATTTTAAAAAAGTGACATTTTTTAATACCAACATGACATACAGATTCAAAGGTACAAACTATTGAAAACAAAATTCCCTCTTAGTATGTTCTTACAAAAGTGAACAGCTTATAATCAACATAAGTTTTACAAAGTTGAACGTAGCAAGCTTTGAAAACAATAAAAAAGAAGCAAAATATCTCTAAAATGAACTATTTGACTATTTAGAAAAAAAAACTATAATCTGTCTCAATTTGTAATACGAAACTAAATCTGGTTACTTTGGTGACTGTTGTGGTGTAAATAGACTTTTTTGAAACCATGTAAACTTGTAAACCTGGCTTTTACATTTTTCGTGAAGTTTCATTATACTGAGGTTATATTCACTCAAAAACTAAATGTCAGATACGAAATTGACATGTCAAAATTGTGACTGACATGTGTAATATTTTGAATTATATACAAATATTTATTTCATCTTATTTCGCTTATTCATATTTTCTGTTCTGGTTGCATAAAATATATTTCAAATACTTGTCAATTAGTGTTTTATACAATTTGTGTTAGTAAGTTGACATAAAATTTAATGTCAATTATGAATTGTCAAATATTTTGAAAGGTGCTACTTCAGAATTACCACCCTAAGATGATATTTTAAATATACAACATAAAAAATGAAGTTTCCCTGTTAGTTTCGTATTACAAATTGAGACAGATAATATTACAATACTTTTTACAATTATTTTAGAAAAAAAAAAAAAAAACATTTTTAGTTATTTCATATAATAACTAGTTATAACAGTTTATTTTAGAGATAAGCAGACCACCGGTTGAGAAATACTAATGTAGGCTATATTACACGAGGTTGAAATTGCATTTAGGTACCCTTAGCGCTTATATAAGCTGTTCACTTTTGTAAGAACAAACTAAATCTGGTTATTTTGGTTACTTTTATAGTGTATTACTGACTTTAAATGTCAATTAAAAATATTCTTTACGCTGTAAAACCGACTTTAGGTTGATAAGGTTATGATCATTATAATTAAGATATAATTTTTCATTATGACATATGTCAAATGGATCGACATTTTAAAAAAGTGACATTTTTTAATACCAACATGACATACAGCTTCAGAGGTGCAAACTATTGAAAACAAAATTTCCTGTTAGTTTGTTCTTACAAAAGTGAACTGCTTATATAGTCTGTTTCTTTGATTTAAGCGGAACTAGATTTTTAATACTACTAACTTTTACATGATAATTTTTTTTTAAGCAAAACTCCCTTCATTTGTCAAAAAGTCAGCTCGTGAGAACATACAAATATAAAAATTCCATTTAGTTTGCAATAGCCTTTAGTTTTCTTACAAAACGCGTTACTGGTTGTACAGAATTGACCCATAAATGAAAGAAACAGACAATAATTTTGTTTGTTATGTGGAAAAAGAAGGGTTCATATATATTACAATAAAACACTGTCTTTTTTGTATATTTATATTGAGAAATAAATTACATGTTAACACTTTTCTGTTTCTCTTTCTAGTTTATCGAAATCCTCTTTCAAACTAAACGTTACTTGGTCATTTGTGAGGTTAACCTCATTTTATAAAACATTAAATACAAAAACAATAAATGTCAAAAATAAAACTGCTAGAAAAACTTGTCTCATCCTTTTCACGTTAGTTGTTTACAATACGATGTTAAAGTGAAGGTGAGTTTAAGTGTTAGTGTGAAAGCGTATAACCTTTGTTAAACACAGCCTAAGTGCCTCAAGTGTACATTTGTTTTTCTTTTTCCAAAATTTTTATCAACAAAGCAATTGTTGATAATTTTTTTTTCAATATTTGTGTTCTTGTTGTGGTTGCAGATATCAAATATTGCAGTCGTTTTCTTCTGATTTTCTGCCTATTAACATTTCTTCTGTGCATCTCGGATATAGTCTGAATTAACATCATAAACTGATGGATATTTGATTCCATTCTACAATAAAGAAAACATATATCACACCTGTATTAACATACAATTTACATTATTTTCATGAATATTTTGTAGGGACATCTTTCTTAGATAATAAGAAATTATATTAGATACGGAAATTGTTAGTTTTTTACACAGTTTTCATTATATTTCACTTTTTAAACTTGCAATTTTAGGTTAGATTTCCCCAAATATCAACGTAAATTTGAAGCCGTGTCAAGTTAGCCATGGATCCAGCCAGCCACTAATCAGCACGGCACGGTAAATACAGCGGACCAAATCAAGTACCGCTGTTGGATAAACTGCATGGTTTTTACAGATAATGTCAAGTTACTCTTAAAAATGCAACATAATTAAACATAATTATAATTATTTTTAATAAACGAATCTGTTTTACCATAATAAACATTTAAAAATATATATTTTTTTTAAATTCAAAACCACTTGCCTCTGCTTTACGTTATTAACAATATTACGGGAAATATAAAATGTGTCACCTTGAATTTTTTACCAATTATGTAGATATAGAATAGAAATCGAACAAAAGTCGAATGAAAAATTTCCCGATATTCAGAGGCGCGCAATTAATTTTTTTCTCTCAAAACCACTGGCCAGCAACACGTTTTTGGAAATATTACGGGAAATATAAAATGTGTCACCTTGAATTCATTACCAATTATGTAGATATAGAATAGAAATCGAACAAAAGTAAAATGAAAAATTTCCCGATATTCAGAGGCGTGCAATTATTTTTTTTCTCTCAAAACCACTGGCCAGCAACACGTTTTTGGAAATATTACGGGAAATATAAAATGTGTCACCTTGAATTCATTACCAATTATGTAGATATAGAATAGGAATCGAACAAAAGTAAAATGAAAAATTTCCCGATATTCAGAGGCGTGCAATTATTTTTTTTCTCTCAAAACCACTGGCCAGCAACACGTTTTTGGAAATATTACGGGAAATATAAAATGTGTCACCTTGAATTCATTACCAATTATGTAGATATAGAATAGGAATCGAACAAAAGTAAAATGAAAAATTTCTCGATATTCAGAGGCGTGCAATTATTTTTTTTCTCTCAAAACCACTGGCCAGCAACACGTTTTTGGAAATATTACGGGAAATATAAAATGTGTCACCTTGAATTCATTACCAATTATGTAGATATAGAATAGGAATCGAACAAAAGTAAAATGAAAAATTTCCCGATATTCAGAGGCGCGCAATTAATTTTTTTCTCTCAAAACCACTGGCCAGCAACACATTTTTGGAAATATTACGGGAAATATAAAATGTGTCACCTTGAATTCATTACCAATTATGTAGATATAGAATAGAAATCGAACAAAAGTCGAATGAAAAATTTCCCGATATTCAGAGGCGCGCAATTAATTTTTTTCTTTCAAAACCACTGGCCAGCAACACGTTTTTGAAAATATTACGGGAAATATAAAATGTGTCACCTTGAATTCATTACCAATTATGTACATACAGAATAGAAATCGAACAAAAGTCGAATGAAAAATTTCCCGATATTCAGAGGCGTGCAATTATTTTTTTTCTCTCAAAACCACTGGCCAGCAACACATTTTTGGAAATATTACGGGAAATATAAAATGTGTCACCTTGAATTCATTACCAATTATGTAGATATAGAATAGAAATCGAACAAAGGTAAAATGAAAAATTTCCCGATATTCAGAGGCGCGCAATTAATTTTTTTCTCTCAAAACCACTGGCCAGCAACACATTTTTGGAAATATTACGGGAAATATAAAATGTGTCACCTTGAATTCATTACCAATTATGTAGATATAGAATAGAAATCGAACAAAAGTAAAATGAAAAATTTCCCGATATTCAGAGGCGCGCAATTAATTTTTTTCTTTCAAAACCACTGGCCAGCAACACGTTTTTGAAAATATTACGGGAAATATAAAATGTGTCACCTTGAATTCATTACCAATTATGTACATACAGAATAGAAAACGAACAAAAGTCGAATGAAAAATTTCCCGATATTCAGAGGCGTGCAATTAATTTTTTTCTCTCAAAACCACTGGCCAGCAACACGTTTTTGGAAATATTACGGGAAACATAAAATGTGTCACCTTGAATTCATTACCAATTATGGACATACAGAATAGAAATCGAACAAAAGTAAAATGAAAAATTTCCCGATATTCAGAGGCGCGCAATTCATTTTTTTCTCTCAAAACCACTGGCCAGCAACACGTTTTTAGAAATATTACGGGAAACATAAAATGTGTCACCTTGAATTCTTTACCAATTATGTAAATATAGAATAGAAATCGAACAAAAGTAAAATGAAAAATTTCCCGATATTCAGAGGCGCGCAATTAATTTTTTTCTCTCAAAACCACTGGCCAGCAACACGTTTTTGGAAATATTACGGGAAATATAAAATGTGTCACCTTGAATTCTTTACCAATTATGTAAATATAGAATAGAAATCGAACAAAAGTCAAATGAAAAATTTCCCGATATTCAGAGGCGCGCAATTAATTTTTTTCTCTCAAAACCACTGGCCAGCAACACGTTTTTGGAAATATTACGGGAAATATAAAATGTGTCACCTTGAATTCATTACCAATTATGTAGATATAGAATAGGAATCGAACAAAAGTAAAATGAAAAATTTCCCGATATTCAGAGGCGTGCAATTATTTTTTTTCTCTCAAAACCACTGGCCAGCAATACGTTTTTGGAAATATTACGGGAAATATAAAATGTGTCACCTTGAATTCTTTACCAATTATGTAGATATAGAATAGGAATCGAACAAAAGTAAAATGAAAAATTTCCCGATATTCAGAGGCGCGCAATTAATTTTTTTCTCTCAAAACCACTGGCCAGCAACACATTTTTGGAAATATTACGGGAAATATAAAATGTGTCACCTTGAATTCTTTACCAATTATGTAAATATAGAATAGAAATCGAACAAAAGTAAAATGAAAAATTTCCCGATATTCAGAGGCGCGCAATTAATTTTTTTCTCTCAAAACCACTGGCCAGCAACACGTTTTTGGAAATATTACGGGAAATATAAAATGTGTCACCTTGAATTCTTTACCAATTATGTAGATATAGAATAGAAATCGAACAAAAGTAAAGTGAAAAATTTCCCGATATTCAGAGGCGCGCAATTAATTTTTTTCTCTCAAAACCACTGGCCAGCAACACGTTTTTGGAAATATTACGGGAAATATAAAATGTGTCACCTTGAATTCTTTACCAATTATGTAGATATAGAATAGAAATCGAACAAAAGTAAAATGAAAAATTTCCCGATATTCAGAGGCGCGCAATTAATTTTTTTCTCTCAAAACCACTGGCCAGCAACACGTTTTTGGAAATATTACGGGAAATATAAAATGTGTCACCTTGAATTCTTTACCAATTCTGTAGATATAGAATAGAAATCGAACAAAAGTAAAATGAAAAATTTCTCGATATTCAGAGGCGCGCAATTAATTTTTTTCTCTCAAATTTCTCAAAAAAAAAAAAATTGCACGCCTCTGAATATCGGGAAATTTTTCATTTTACTTTTGTTCGATTCCTATTCTATATCTACATAATTGGTAATGAATTCAAGGTGACACATTTTATATTTCCCGTAATATTTCCAAAAACGTGTTGCTGGCCAGTGGTTTTGAGAGAAAAAAAATAATTGCGCGCCTCTGAATATCGGGAAATTTTTCATTTTACTTTTGTTCGATTCCTATTCTATATCTACATAATTGGTAATGAATTCAAGGTGACACATTTTATATTTCCCGTAATATTTCCAAAAACGTGTTGCTGGCCAGTGGTTTTGAGAGAAAAAAATTAATTGCGCGCCTCTGAATATCGGGAAATTTTTCATTTTACTTTTGTTCGATTTCTATTCTATATCTACATAATTGGTAATAAATTCAAGGTGACACATTTTATATTTCCCGTAATATTTCCAAAAACGTGTTGCTGGCCAGTGGTTTTGAGAGAAAAAAATTAATTGCGCGCCTCTGAATATCGGGAAATTTTTCATTTTACTTTTGTTCGATTTCTATTCTATATCTACATAATTGGTAATGAATTCAAGGTGACACATTTTATATTTCCCGTAATATTTCCAAAAACGTGTTGCTGGCCAGTGGTTTTGAGCGAAAAAAATTAATTGCGCGCCTCTGAATATCGGGAAATTTTTCATTGGACTTTTCTTCGTTTTCTATTCTGTATCTACATAATTGGTAAAGAATTCAAGGTGACACATTTTATATTTCCCGTAATATTTGCAAAAACGTGTTGCTGGCCAGTGGTTTTGAGAGAAAAAAAAATTAATTTCGCGCCTCTGAATATCGGGAAATTTTTCATTCGACTTTTGTTCGTTTTCTATTCTATATCTACATAATTGGTAATAAATTCAAGGTGACACATTTTATATTTCCCGTAATATTTCCAAAAACATGTTGCTGGCCAGTGGTTTTGAGAGAAAAAAATTAATTGCGCGCCTCTGAATATCGGGAAATTTTTCATTTTACTTTTGTTCGATTTCTATTCTATATCTACATAATTGGTAATAAATTCAAGGTGACACATTTTATATTTCCCGTAATATTTCCAAAAACGTGTTGCTGGCCAGTGGTTTTGAGAGAAAAAAATTAATTGCGCGCCTCTGAATATCGGGAAATTTTTCATTTTACTTTTGTTCGATTTCTATTCTATATCTACATAATTGGTAAAGAATTCAAGGTGACACATTTTATATTTCCCGTAATATTTCCAAAAACGTGTTGCTGGCCAGTGGTTTTGAGAGAAAAAAATTAATTGCGCGCCTCTGAATATCGGGAAATTTTTCATTGGACTTTTCTTCGTTTTCTATTCTGTATCTACATAATTGGTAAAGAATTCAAGGTGACACATTTTATATTTCCCGTAATATTTGCAAAAACGTGTTGCTGGCCAGTGGTTTTGAGAGAAAAAAAAATTAATTTCGCGCCTCTGAATATCGGGAAATTTTTCATTCGACTTTTGTTCGTTTTCTATTCTATATCTACATAATTGGTAATAAATTCAAGGTGACACATTTTATATTTCCCGTAATATTTCCAAAAACATGTTGCTGGCCAGTGGTTTTGAGAGAAAAAAATTAATTGCGCGCCTCTGAATATCGGGAAATTTTTCATTTTACTTTTGTTCGATTTCTATTCTATATCTACATAATTGGTAATAAATTCAAGGTGACACATTTTATATTTCCCGTAATATTTCCAAAAACGTGTTGCTGGCCAGTGGTTTTGAGAGAAAAAAATTAATTGCGCGCCTCTGAATATCGGGAAATTTTTCATTTTACTTTTGTTCGATTTCTATTCTATATCTACATAATTGGTAAAGAATTCAAGGTGACACATTTTATATTTCCCGTAATATTTCCAAAAACGTGTTGCTGGCCAGTGGTTTTGAGAGAAAAAAATTAATTGCGCGCCTCTGAATATCGGGAAATTTTTCATTTTACTTTTGTTCGATTTCTATTCTATATCTACATAATTGGTAATGAATTCAAGATGACACATTTTATATTTCCCGTAATATTTCCAAAAATGTGTTGCTGGCTTGTGGTTTTGAATTAAAAAATATATATATTTTTAAATGTTTATTATGGTAAAACAGATTCGTTTATTAAAAATAATATTAATTATGTTTAATTATGTTGCATTTTTAAGAGTAACTTGACATTATCTGTAAAAAGCAAGCAGTTTATCCAACTGCGGTACTTGATTTGGTCCGCTGTAATAAACCGTGCCGTGCTGATTAGTGGCTGGCAAATCCATGGCTAACTTCACACGCATTAAATTTGACATGTTGTAATCTAACATTTAGAAAGGTTTTATTAATATTTTTGTCTTGATTTGTGTTTTCTTAATAAATATCACACTTATGCGAAACAGATAGAAAATCTAAAACTCCAAACAAATGAAACACGTACCTCTCACGACCATTTGCCTATCTTAGGTTTGGTATTTTTTTTTTAGTATTAGCAGTATTAGCATTTCTATTTGATTTGTGAGTATTAGCTTGGTTAGAAGCCGAGCGGAGCGAGTTACCTATTTACTGACAAATAATGTAATTGCAACAAGGCATTATACGAAACTTTTACCTTTGTAACTCAAGAAAATCGGGATAACCCGCATTTTTTTTTTTTTTAATACAGGTGGATGATAGCGGCACTTATGTGCAGAAACCAAATTTCGTTCATTACGTTATCAACAGTTAGTTTTCAACACATTTCAGTGGCCTGACTTACTTTGATTTGTTTTTGACTACGCGTATTGTGCGATGTTGTTTGTTTATTTCCGTTATTATTATTTATTTCTCGTACATTTCAAGGTATGTATACCATGTACTAAAATGAGTAAAAATTTATTTGAAATACATGATTTTGTTTGGTATCCACAAGGATTGTTTAAAACCCTTATGTACGTCAATGTGATCAGCTGTTTTCTGGCGTAGAATTGATGACGTAATTAATGATACTTTGTGTTTTTCTTATGTTGAACGAAGTCTCACAAACATTTTTATTGATTCACTTAAATTTGATTCTTTATTCTTTTTTTTTTTTTATTTATTTCACTACTGAAAAAAGTTCTACAGCTTTCTGTTTCTTTGGTTTGGACGGAACTAGATTTTCAATTTTAGTAACTTTTACCGCTTAATTGTGGCTTTTGATAATTTTGTTTAGCACAAGCCTATTTCAAACCATAAAAGAAGAGCCTTTTTATGTTTAATGAAAAATTACTATTATTTTAAAAAATTCAATGTTGGCAATGTTTCAAGGGTATTCCCCGGTTTTTAAAAAACATTAATTCAAGATAAAAATAACATCAAAGTAATCTAATCTAATAATAGTATCAAACAGTGATATGTATTTTATATAAGTTATATGTAATATTAAGATTTCGCATAAATTTCATTAATCATAGTGAATTTAAGAAATGTGTGTTTATCAGTTTGTTAAAAAATGGGAAATTTGCTTACATGTATTAAACCAAATAATCGTGATAGTTCCAAAGAAAAGTCATGTTATATAAGACCATCATATAATGAAACTAGCTTTACAAAGACTTCTGAAAATACTAAAGATATTGAAAGAAGTTGGTTAGAAAATGAATCAAACGAAACACAAAATGTGTCGAGAACATGTAAGCCGAGTACAGATACAATAACTTTTGAAGAAGAAGATATTATATGTGTACGTCGTAACAGCCCAGAAGTACAATATAAAAGAAGTGCCGAAGATTCAATTCAGAACCCATCAAACTATCGTCTTCAAGAGAAGTCATATTATGGAACACCATCGTGTGATGAAACTAGTTTTACCAAGACTTCCGATAATACTAAAGTTACTGAAAGAAGTTGGTTAGAAAATGAATCAAACAACACACAAAATGTGTCGAGAACATGTAAACCGAGTACCGATACAATAACTTTTGAACAAGATAATAAATGGGTACATCGCAATAGTCAAGATTTACATGATATAAATAATGCAGAAGATTCAGTCAAGTACTCGACAAACATTCGTTCACGAGAGGAGCCATATTATCCAACGTCAAAAGATGAAAATAGTAACTCAAAAACATATGAAAATACGAAGGTTGTAAAAAGTACATTATATAAATCGATAATAAATCAACAAAATTGGTCCGATTTAGAAAACCAAGAATTCAAACTTGTTCAACTGAAACCTGTTGAGTATAATAAAATAAAAAAACTATTCCTTGACTCTACGAGAAGAAGTTTAATTACTGTAAATTCAATAGTATCTATACGTAATCCATACACGTTAGGAAGATTTTTGTTACGAAAACAAGAACTAATAATTTTACATAAAAAATGTCACGAAATATTATTGTTTCATGGTACAAAATCATCAAATATAGATGAAATATGTAGAAATAATTTTGATTATCGTCTTCATGGACAAAACAGAGGTCACCGATTTGGACACGGTGTGTCATTTTCTCCGATTTCACACTACGCTAGTCATTATTGTGATAGAAAAAGTAAGACAAAAACTATGTTGGTTGTAAGAGTTTTATTTGCTAAAACTTGTGAAGGTAGTAATGATATGCAACTACCTCCGCATTTTGATAAACAACGGAAAATAAGATTTGATACTACTGTAAAAGATACTAAGGAAGTTTATGTCAAATATTATGATGATGAGTTTTACCCAGCTTATAAAATCACATTTACAGTAAGAAATAATTATCATTTTTATAAGTAAAAGTTATCCAGCGTAAGCTGAGCCAATTTCAAAGTTATAAATTCTCTTTAAATTATTTGCCATTTGAGATTCGTAAATCAAATTTATAGTTTCAATTCAGAACACATTTCAGAAATGAAATGTGAGATCAAATATCGTGTGTTCTATTGACTTATGTTCATCTGTCGCTATGATAATGTGTCTCAGTGTTCATTTGTCGTGTGTTAAAATGTGTCTATGTTCATCTGTCGCATGTTCACATGTCGGGACACCGTCTTGCCTACCTTAGACCCGTGTTTCTTAACAGGTGGTCCGCGGGTCAAATCTTGGTGGTGCGCGCACACAATGTTCATTAGTATTAATAATGGGCCTTTACGCAAAAAAAAAATTATTTTCTTGACGTTGGTGGTCCGCGGTTTGTGCGGAATTCTGAAAGTGGTCCGCAATTGTCGAAAGTTTGAGAAACGCTGCTCTAGACGACATACTTCTACACCTAAATCAGTATTTGGCACCCTTCGTCAAAGATCATCGCACACTGGTTCGATTTTATTTTTTATCATTACAGATTACGTAAGTTACTATAAACCGTCTCAATTTGTAATACGAAACTAGATCTGGTTACTTTGGTGACTGTTGTGGTGTAAACAGACTTTGGCGTATCCGTGTGAACCAATACTATGATACTATTATAAATGTATTGTCAATATACAACATAAAAAATTAACTTCCCTTGTTAGTTACGTATTACAACATGAGACAGATAATAATGCCTACAATTTTTGAGAAATGTGTACCTGTAATACAGTATCTGTATTGTATACTCGGACAATGTTTACAATATCCCCCTTCAAACTCTATACAGATGGCAGCACATTATATTATATTATAACGACTACACTAAATAATTCAAAAATTATCAGTGGCTCTAAAACAATGGTTTCTGGAAGCTAGATAACCATCTTCTAGTTTAATGACAAAACACTATCTTAGGTTAGTAGAAGCCGAGCGAAGCGAGCTACCCATCTTCTAGTTTAATGACATAAATAAAAGTTCTGCACAGTCCCACCTGTAGAATCTCTGTATATTGAACAAATGACGTGTGTGTGTGACGCATGCACAATGTGCAGTGGGATGTTGTAAATCTTTTCCGTATATAATTTTATTTTAACATTTTATATTCTTATTTAAGAAAAAAATATTTTTATAAGCTGTTATGGGGAAAAGAGGACCTCATATATACTACAATAAGACTATAATAAGACTACTACAATGTATTTTTTTGTATATTTTTATTGATAAATAAATTACATGTTTACATTTTTTTTTTGTTAATTTTATGTAAAAAAATTATCATAAAAATTTTACCGCTTTTTATCTATAACATTAACTATTTCATAATAAATTGTGCAGTAAAAATATTAAAAAATATAATAACAAATTAAATACGTGAGACCAATAATTGTAATAGAAATTAAAAATTATAAAAACTAAACAGTTCTCGTCACCAAAACCTGAATTGTTTCGTAGAATATTGTTAGGAAAATAGCCTAATCTAACCTTTTCAACTGGGGGATACTCACACAAGTCCTGTGGAACGCATAATTCGACAAAGAAGTTTCTAAAACATGTTTTTTTTTTAATATGCAATATCGCATACTATAAAAAAAGGAACTTTTGCAAATTAAGAACATATCCAGCAAGAATCTTCTGTCAGAAAAATGTATAGCAAACATAAAATGAAAAGAAAATCATTTTCGTAGTAACAGTAGTGGGGGAGATATACTAATCGTAAGTATTTAGGCTGTATTTGACTCCCACATATTTTAAAAATGGACTCGTTCTATTCAGAACTAGTCTTCCGCGCAGTTTCTTTTTATCTTGTGTTTGCTATAGTTAGGTGAACAGATGTTCTCCAGAATGGAGTACCTCTAGTAAAAATTGAGGCCTAAAATTACTATATGGCGCACTGCCTCCGATTTACTACTACACAAATATTTCCCGACATTGAATTATTAATAAAAAATAAAGTTTTCTCATTAACTCAGCGATTCCCGAACGGTGCGACGCAGCTGGGCTACAGGAGCGCCTCGAAAATATTCATCCAACTACGTTAGTTTGACCAATGTTTTGACTTTGGGCGCCGCGAAAAAATCGTGATACATTAAGAGCGCCTGGAACTGAAAAAATTAGAGAACCACTGCATTAACTGAATGGTTAATTCATTGTTATTGTAATAAAATAAATGCAGTTAATCTCTTTATTTTAAATGTTCCATGAGTTTACAAAACAATTTTTTTGCAAACAGTTAAATTTAGAAACAACTTGGTCAAGTCGAAAAATTTGTTGATGTTCCGTATGATTCCACAGCAAGCAGCTAGTTAGAGAAAAAGCACAAATTAGAATGAGATTTGGCCTAGGTGGAGTGTCACTTCTTTCTCTCAAAGCATAACATTTACGATTCAGCTTTATCTTTACTAAAATTTGGTTGATGCTCCGTATGATCCCACCACAATTAGCTAGTTCAAGAAAAAGCACAAGCTACTTAAAATTAGATTTGGTCTAGGCTTTTTTTATTTCTTTCAAAACATAAAATTTATGTTTTAGCCTTATCTTTTCCAATATTTTTATTCAAAACTGAAATCTAAATATGTATAGATATTTGATAAGTATTCATTCTGAAATCTAAGTATTTATTTGATAAGTGTTTGTTAACATTTAGCTTGTATTACGTATTTAAAGAAAAACTTGAATAATGAAATTTCAGTATTTATACAGTTAAATTCACATTTAAATGGTTTCAAGACTCAAATTCCATACACATATCCACTAGAGCTCATAGTGAATGTGCGTTACAAACGTGTGCACAATGATACAAATTTTTAATTGGAGTAATGTGGGAGAAAAATAAGTAATATGCACCTATAAACTAGGTAATTAGGTTAAATTTAGTTGGTAAAAGCTTAGGATAGAAAAAGAGATTTGAAATGTGTATACAAACAGGTAAGGTAAGTAATTTTTACCTATTTTCAATGAAATTTAAAGTATACATATTTTGAAAAACATTAACTTCATAAAAAGCGAGTCCCAAAAAATATCAGTTATATTCCGATCTACCAAATTTATGTTTAAACGCGTCTTTCTCGGCCAACTCGTAATGCATGAATGATTGCTATTGGTTCCTCACTCTTACGGTCACGCTTTCCCGTTTCTTACTGTTTCTCATATACTCTATTCTAAACATACAGCCTAAATCTAATTTAAATGGATGGAATTATACAATACATATACCGAAAAAAATATTTATTATAATGAATACACATATAGTAAACTAATTTTTAAATCAATCGTTACTTGGCAACCACAAATAGAATTGCTTTATTGGCAATGATAGAATATAACTCTGTTCATTGTAATCCCACCACTGGTCAGTTCAGTGCCTTGTCTTTGTTCTGTAACGTGTATTTTCAAATTGGCTCAATTTTACCAAAATGTTGAATACTTTTGCGTTACCAGGTTAAATCAAAAGTATTTCTAGATATTCTCAAATTATAGTGCGTTCGAAGGTGAGTTTGCAGTACAGGGCATATAGAGTAGTTCTTTTTCATACCCTCTAATGGGTTTACAGAATGACGCTATCCTTTTCTTGCTAGTCGACGTTGCCAGCTCTAAAACGCGCTGATCTGTGAAGACGCAGTATTCTCCAAATGGCCATTTGTTTTTGTTGAGTGTTATTTTGAGTTTTATAAGAGTTGATTTTTGTAAATAATACGAGTTTTTCATATTATTATAATTGACACATTTGACACTTTTACAACATTTGGCAACACCGCTCCCATTTGCCATAAGAGCTATACTGCAAACTCTACTTCGAACGCACTATAGTTCATATTTTTTCCATGTTTATTCAGGTTTTGATGATAATGTATTTTTTAAAAATTATTAAAAAGTACCAATATGTAACTAAATTAATAACTGTTTATGAATTCTAAAATAGTTCATTTAAGTTAACAACATTTGCACAATAGAACACAAGTTTTGTACCCTGTTTCTACCTATCACTACCCTGTTTAACGAGCAGTAAAATGATTTGGATTTAAAATAGTATCCACGCAGTGCTGTTACGAAATGAATTATTTTAGAATTTATGATGTGTTCATTAGAAACTTTTTAATAGTTCATATAAGAATAAAAAACAAAAGTTTATTAATTAAGGAGATAGAATACACAAAGATAAAACACATATGTTTTGTGATGAAATATTATGTTCTTGCTGCAAGGTTTATTATTTTTATTACCAAACAATAGATGGATACACTGTTTTCAATAATTTTTTCAAGTTACATTAAGTTACCTATATGGACGCTTCCCAACTTATATAATAATTCCACACCGGAAGGCATTTCGTAACTCGTATTTTGGATTATTATGGACAAATTAGGGATCGACACAAAACAGCAGAATGATATAAATTAAACAAGCGTTCTTTCGATAATATATTGACATGTTGAAATGTGCATTCATTAAGTTAATAAAAGTGAAGAAAATTCGTGTTTTAAAATTATTAAAATTTTCATGTTAACATATCTTTAAAGTATTTAAAGAAAAAATAGTTTAGTTTATTTAGCTTTTACTTTGCGAAAATGTCACATTAATAATTTTAAAAAATCAACACGCAAACGATATACGGAAATTATTAGATTTTGAGCTACAACTGTAATTTAGAAACTAGGATTTTCACTTGTTTTATATTTTCAGTATCAGCTCAGGTTATATATTATGTACTCCTGTCACAATAAATATGTGCATAGAATTATTATCAATTGCTTTTCATCAGATGTAAGCGTAGAGAAATTTTAACACACTCATAAATTGAGTTTTCGGTTGATAGTAATGAACAGTTGGAAATCACTTGACGAATAGTTCTATTATATCTATATAAAACTACTTTAGTTTTTAATGAACACATGATATCAAACCTTTAAAAATTAACAAAATAAATACAGACTAGTACTATAAAACTGATCTTAAATAATTATTTATTTTTAATAAGATATTTTAGAAGTGTATTTGTTTTTGGTTTGGGCGTTGTAGGAATTGTTTTCTTTTCATTTTTCCATTGTTGAAGCAATTCCTGTTGTACATCAGCTGGTAACTCATTAAAAACATCCGGATCAACATTGTCCGGACAATTCTCAATAGGTGAACGATCCATTTCTCTTGAATTTAACCTCAATTCAGCGACACGAAGTTTACTTGGCGAAGGACAATCCATATCAGTACTTAAACATCTTCTCTTTGCTATTAAATTACCAAATTTTCCTTTTTTTGGTGATGGTTCAACTTCTGATTCAGAACCATCGGTATTTAAATCTGAAGTAGAACAATCCATTGGCGTTGAAATGTTTGACGGTGAATTTTGTAATGATGTTATTGATTGTACTGATAAATTATTCATTAGGAATGATGCGATTGAGTTTTTACCTGTTTGACGATCTTGGAATTTCGTAAATGCTAATCCTAGCAGTGTAATATGGAATGGTTTTGAGATGTTCACTAGTTTATGAAATAACCTCATAATCACAGCCATTATTTTATCTTCAGAACTTTGTAAGAGTGTTATTGAATTTTTATTAGAGAAAAACGATGGTGAAATATTACACTGACGCTGTTCTCGATGACTTGTTTTACGAGCATTATCAAATTTACGTAATGTCACTTTAATTGTACGTGGAATTCTACCGTCTTCACTCACAAGTACCATTAGACGATTTAATAGTAGCAAAAATTTTTCTCTAACCTCATTTTCAACACTTATACTTCGACAACTGTCTTCAAGACCAATACTCTGTGGTTTTCCAGTGATTTTCACAGCCGTTGGATCTTTTCCGTAACACAACTCCATCATAATCTTTGCTTTTTCCTTGCCGAATAAATTTTCCAACTTTTTTATATCACAATCCCGTAAATCTTGCACTGTTTTTATATTTAAATGTTTTAAGTTTTCGTAAGCACTTTGTCCAATACCAGGAATTGATTTAACATCAGGTAAGTTGTATAACAATTGACAACCACTACTTGGATACACAAGTGTTTGTTGATTTGGTTTATTTACAGAGCCACCTAATTTTGCTAATAACTTATTATGAGCAATTCCAGCGCAACTTGTAATACCTAGTTCATCCTTTAATGTTTCACGCATTTCAGATGCTATCATAGAACCAACATTTAATCTTCGTACACAACCACATTCACAATCTTCATCTTGACTATATAAATTTCCGATCGGTGAAATATTAACATCAGACATCAATAACAGCCGATCATTTATTAAAGTAGTCACATCGATAAAATTTTCATCTAACCCTAACTTTTCCACTAAATTACTATATTTTTGCAAACAGTTTGTTATTTTCGCGGACATTTGTCGATAATCATAAAGATCTTCACCTTTAACTAAGACTAAATTAGAGCACACTTTTTTAGCTTCCGTAACTAACATACATTTTTTAACACCAAATTCTCTGGCAACGTAATTACTTGTAACAACTATATTTTTTTGTTGAATTCCAAGAGGTACATCTCGTAGTTCTGGATTTTTTAACATTTCAACTTGAGCATAAAAACAATCCAAATCTATGTGTATTATTGTTCGCGAATGATCGTCTTTCAAAAACACGTCTGATGTTGTCATGTTCATCTAAAACAAAAGATTAATTACATAAATCTATGCATTCTGCATATTTATGATTAATAACATTATAAATTAAATTAAAATTAATAAGCAAACCTTCTCTTTAGGTTATTTCAATGAGTCCCAAAATACAAAAGTTGCCAATCTACTAAAATAATCAGGGTTGCCAAGTCTTTTAAAGAGAAAAGCGCAGTTTTACTCAACAGATACCGCCCAAATCGCACATTTTTACAAATTTAAGTAAACAAAGCGAAAAAAATTATTCAAACCGAATTTTTATATATATATAATTAAAACAAACTGTCGTATTATCTGTCTCATTTTGTAATACGAAACTAACAGGGAAACTTCATTTTTTATGTTGTATATTTAAAATATCATCTTAGGGTGGTCATTCTGAAGTAACACCTTTCAAAATATTTGACAATTCATAATTGACATTAAATTATATGTCAACTTACTAACACAAATTGTATAAAACACAAATTGACAAGTATTTGGAATATATTTTATACAACCAGAACAGAAATTATGAATAAGCGAAATAAGATGAAATAAATATTTGTATATAATTCATAATATTAGACATGTCGATTTGACATCTGACATATAGTTTTTGAGTGAATATAACCTCAGTATAATGAAACTTCACCAAAAATGTAAAAGCCAGATTTACAAGTTTACATGGTTTAAAAAAGTCTATTTATACCACAACAGTCACCAAAGTAACCAGATCTAGTTTCGTATTACAAATTGAGACAGATTATACAATATAAGCTGTTCACTTTTGTAAGAACAAACTAAGAGGGAATTTGGTTTTCAATAGTTTGCACCTTTGAAGCTGTATGTCATGTGAAACGTTACATATAAGTATTGACATCTGACACTACCGATAGAGGCGCTACTGCATTTTACATCATGGCTGACTTTGGTAGGATATTTTTGACAGGTTCAATGGTATCTTCATGTGATATTTATTGAAACACACGGGAACACACTCTAAAATGGTCTTTAACTGTCTTTCCACTTCTAAGAACATATTCCCATGCTTGTCTTCTATCCATAACTATACGTGCACCACCACGTAAATTCAGAAACACGTTTTTTTTGCCACGTTTCGGAACACGATGAAAACTTAGGTCTCTATCACGACCTACTTTTGCATTGCAAAGATAAACACAACAATTCACGTTGCATTTAATTTTTTCTTGCAATTTTAAAGAAATTTTTTTAAAATTTGCTATGAAAACAACAGTAAACAAACTCGACTATCATATAACCGAGTTTCTCAAAATCTCACTAGAGGCGCTTCAGGTATTATCAGTTGACAATAAAAAATAGATACTTAGAAAAAAAAAAAAAATGATTTTTTTTCGTTTAACAAAAAATGTCTAAAATAAAAGTTGTTAGTTATTGCTTTTATAACAACTTTTGTTAAATACATTTTTTCGAAATATTTTTCTGTTGTTAAATATTCGCAAAAATCTTAAAATCGACAAGAGTAAACTCCCATTTCTCGTCAACCGATTTTTACCTAAAGTTGATGAACTCGTGCCATAGATGTCAAAAGCTTAAATATGAAGTTTCATAAAAAATCCTTTCAGCCGAATTTGTTCTGTACGTGTACACAGACAGACCGACAGACATGCTAAAAATAGTCGAAACGTTATGTAGGGACCTCAATTCGTGGAGATCCATCGAAATGTCAAAATCGGTATGATCACAATACCTCCCTTATATATGTTGGAGGTCGGTAAAAATATTTTATTTTATTCAACATGTTATCCGTTTCCATGGTTTCATTGTTAAAATTTTGACATTCTAACGTGAAACCAGTGGCGAAGGGAGATCTCCGCTAGACTTGCCCTCCCATAAAAAAAAAACCAGTGGCGAAGGGAGACCTCCGCTAGACTTGCCCTCCCATAAAAAAAAATAATAATAAACAAAATACATAATTTTTTTTTTTTAATTTAAAAAAATACTTAGGTAAATCTTCAAAAATACATCAAATTATGTCCTATACAATTTTTTGTCCAAGGCTTGGTTTACTAGTTACGAATTTTTTTAAATTTTAAAGTTTAATAACTTCCGTTTCCGGATTTTAATAAAAAACAATAGGGTTCTTCCCAATTATTAGGAGAATTTTTTAGTACCAGAACGAACTCTTTTAAGTTAAACCGTTTTTGAGATATCGTGTATACACACAGACACACACATACGGACGGCACTTCGAAAATAGGTTTTTTGGATTCCCTGGACCATGAAACGTGGTCATCCGTCAAAATCTCGACATCGAAAATTTTCGCGATTACAATACTTGCCCCTTATATATTATGCCTCATTTTCATGGTAGTGTCAAACGCGTGACAGGGGTGAGAGGCGTGTGTTATATTTACAAGTTCGAATTTCATGGTGGGGTTGGAGGCGTGATAAGGGCGCGTTTTCGGTTTTGACATTTGTATATAACCCAAATTTAACCTAAAAGTTTATACAAGTGTTTGGAGTAAACGGTTATTCAATTTCATTAAATATGTCGTCAAATCGAAGGAGACGTCTAGCTCTTTTTTATGCATATTTAGACTTAATGTGATATGAAGAAAAGCAATGGTGGGTACGCCCCATATATAAAAACAGACGGCAACAGGGTGATTATTTTAACTTGTTGCAAGAAATGAGACACAAAGTACACAGACAGTTACTTCAATTACAAGAAAAGAATTTACTACACAATATTTTTTACTGAAATAAATTTGACATCACAGTTTAGAATGAAGATTCTGTAGGCCCCTACTTGGGGGTCTATTATTAGTAAACCCACTGCATGACATTTCTGCAGACCAGATATTTGAAACTGAATCCATAATAATAAACTATTTCGCTATTATATGCTATTTCGACAAAGTCGCTATTTCGCTACATCAATTTAGGTTTTTTTAATTTTTTTTTTTTTAGGAAATTAATATAAGTTTCTCGCTAAAGATCTCACCATTCCGAAAAAATATATCTGTTTCTATGGTTTCGACGGTGCGGCCGGCGCTAGAGTTGAAATTTCTGAACTTGCGACACCGCGCTTGTAACACCGCGCCTACGACACCATGATACGGGTTTTTTTAAAATAAAGCGATCCTATTGGTTGAATTTTTTGTTCCACACTTCCAACACCCGCATGAAAATGAGGCATTAAGGTCGGGCAAGTAAAAATAAATAACTCAAGCAAGGACCCATTTAGTTCCACCTAAACGTTTGGAATAGTCTGTATTAAACAACATATTATTTAACGGTACAATAAAAAAACACAATATATTTGCAATATTTATTTAAGTAAGATACAATTTAATTAAAATAACATTTAAAATATTTCAACAAACTTAACAATGTACCAAATTCATGTTAAAACCCACTTCCCATCTCTGTATCATAATCAGTTCAGCACAGAAAACCCGATAATTTATAAACAATGTCTACAACAAATTACAATCTACAATCAATATTGGGAATATTCCAAATAATCTTTAACATTAACTATAGGCATAACTATAAAACAAAATTTAAAACAATTCAATAAGAATGTGAAAGTGTGGAATATATTATGTCTTTTAAAAATTTATACAATTTTTTTTTTAACTAAAATAAAAAGAAATTAAAACAATGTATTTAAAATTATTTTGAGTGTTTTACTCTCAAAATATATTATCTGTCTCATTTTGTAATACGAAACTAACAGGGAAACTTCATTTTTTATGTTGTATATTTAAAATATCATCTTAGGGTGGTAATTCTGAAGTTACACCTTTCAAAATATTTGACAATGCCAATTATGACATTAAATTATATGTCAACTTACTAACACAAATTGTATAAAACACAAATTGACAAGTATTTGAAATATATTTTATACAACCAGAACAGAAATTATGAATAAGCGAAATAAGATGAAATAAATATTTGTATATAATTCAAAATATTAGACATGTCAATTTGGTATCTGACATGTAGTTTTTGAGTGAATATAACCTCAGTATAATGAAACTTCACCAAAAATGTGAAAGCCAGATTTACAAGTTTACATGGTTTCAAAAAAGTCTATTTACACCACAACAGTCACCAAAGTAACCAGATTTAGTTTCGTATTACAAATTGAGACAGATTATACCTTAAAATGTTTTATAGTTATACCTGATTAGTTAACAAATATATAATCTAAACAAAGATATCTAATGTCAATGTATTTCTGCACCACTAATATAACTTAATAAATATCAAGCGATTTTAAATGTTTGAAAATATTACCTACTTATTTTAAATCCTTTGGTTCACGCATTTCCTATTATATATACCTTCAGTGTAAGTCCCAGTTAAATATATCTTTGTAACATAACTATTTGAGAATTATACCTGGTCTCTCAATTTTCTATTTCATGGTTCGTTAGCTAACAACGAATATACCAAGAGGGGAGTAAAGATTAGATTGAATATATGGTGCTTGGAGATAGTCAGTATTGGGATGTCCGCTATTGGGATCCTCAGCTAGGAGTGAGTGCTCATAGTCAGTATCCAGGGGGTCTGTTCTATAAGCATGTCGAAATTTATTTTTACAGTATCTTATCAAAAGCTCCGACGGTAGAGTGTGCATAATAGAGATGTGTCGTTCGCGAACGATTCGTTCCAGAAGAACGAATCATTGCAGTGAATTGATACGACCGAATCTTTTAATAAGCAGCGAACGAATCTTCAGTACGCGAACTCACAGACCAATGCTAGCGAGTGGCGTGTGTGACTCGATATGGAACGGAACGGAACGAGGTTCGAGCAGAGCTCAGGCTAAAGTCACTAGATTATACAAAGTACCGCAACGGCGGCCATGCTGGGGTTAAAAATGTCGCCAACACAAATGATGTTCAGTGATTCCAACATTACAAAAATAAGAAACCAGTTTTTATTTTAAACATTGTAATCACGATTTTTTTAATCAAAGATGCACTATAACAAAATTGTGGTACAATTTCAATTATTTTTTTAATTTGTATTAAATAAAATGGATATAATATATAAATATAAATTAAACTTAACCTAAAATATTCAAACCGCTGACAAAGAAGGTTATTAAATGAGAGCGAGAGAGGGAGATGTGACAGCTCAGACGTAAACTTAAGAACGTAAAAATTGCTGCTTTAGTTTGCTTAATAAGGGAAGCAATATTGCCAATCAAACCGTGGGGTCTGTCGGCTTCTTCAAAGGCTTGCGGTACTTTGTATAATCATGTGACTTTAGCTCAGGCTGGTGGCTGTGTAGTGTGTACTGTGGAACACACGTACATCTATGTCTATAGTTTGGTACGTAGGCTCAGTCTGGATGGGCGAACTTAGAACATGGCACGAGCGAAAGCTGAACGGCAGACAAGAGACACAGCGCAGTACAATGTGTATACAATAGGTGTACTGATACTTTCACCGTTCGCGAACTACTAGCGACTGTCTACCGTTCACGGACGATGCATCAATGCTTTGATACACAAGCTAGTAACTCCAAGCTTGGCTCTCACATTCTGAGCTCCGAGTATGTGAATTGTGCGAGCTATGCTTTTTGATAGTCACAGCTTCGCAAACGGTGTTCGGACAAGTTAAAAATACAACAATTACCAACAATTAATAATGATTTATTTAATAACAAATTTATTAAAATATAAATAATTTTTTTAAAAAAAATTATACAAAATAGTTAATTATCTTAAATATAACAAGGAAAAATTTTAGTTTTCCAGAGGCGGACAAATTAATTAAAATTAAAATTGATAAATAATAATTTTGATAAAAATAACTATGGTCTATTTCAAAGTAGAAAAATGTGTGTAAGAAGATAGGAGCTGTTTGTCCTTGCTTCGGATTGGTTTAGATCGTCATCCCTATTACACTGTAAAAATATTGTTTTTAGTCCAAGTTGACAGATGTTCAGTGTCGTACATTGGAAATATATATTATTTATATTATTTAATTTTTCTCATATATTTTGTTATTATTTAGATATTTAGACTTTTATTTATATTCTTGGCGTAGATTTTATGGAGAAAATTCTCCATGTAATTTGTTTTTACGCAGTTATATATTTTTTAGGTTATCTGACATATAAATATTTTTTGACACTTGACAATTATGATCAAGAGAGAGGACTAATGTGAGGCCAAAAGACAGCCCAGCTGATTGTGCCCAAAGAAAAAGTTATTGATATCATTTTTAGACCTTCATATATACATACATTTTTAATTTTTATTTACAATAATTATTTAAATAAGAAACTTTAGCTCTGAAGATATATTGTTTGTTTTATTGCTTTGTTTAAACTCTTTTAGCCAAATCTCTCTTTTTATATATAGTACATAATTTTTAAAATTAATATGTTTTTAACTTTTTCAAATTTCCCATTAAACCGAATTTATGTCGTATAAATAACGTAAGTGTATTATCTGCCTTGTTTATTTCAATATCTTATTGACCTTTTTTATATTAAAAAAAAAAAATCACTTGCTAACCCAGTTGCTACGCCCATGCCCTAGTTGTAACTTATTTTAAATTTCCCGCTATACTGTATTTGATCAGTGTAAATCGTACTCGGTTCGCAGCGCTATCTACTTTTTTCTACTTTGAAATAGACCATAGTTTTAAATAGACTATTTTAGTATTTTGAATTCCCCACTAAGAGCAACGAACGCACGAGAACTACAGAAGTATGTAGGTATTGACATCTGACACTACCTATAGAGGCGCTACTGCATTTTACATCATGGCTGACTTTGGTAGGATATTTTTGACAGGTTCAATGGTATCTTCATGTGATATTTATTGAAACACACGGGAACACACTCTAAAATGGTCTTTAACTGTCTTTCCACTTCTAAGAACATATTCCCATGCTTGTCTTCTATCCATAACTACACGTGCACCACCACGTATATTCACAACAACGTTTTTTTTGCCACGTTTCGGAACACGATGAAAACTTAGGTCTCTATCACGACCTACTTTTGCATTGCAAAGATAAACACAACAATTCACGTTGCATTTAATTTTTTCTTGCAATTTTAAAGACATTTTTTTAAAAACTTCTATGAAAACAACAGTAAACAAACTCGACTATCCTACAACCGTCAGTTTCTCAAAATCTCACTAGAGGCGCTTCAGTTATTGTCAGTTGACAATACTGTTCTCAGCTTCCAGTACACAACTATGCAATAACAAAGCCAAGTACAGCGTGACGTATACAGTAAACACTAGATTTGTTGTACGCCAACGATTCGTTCCAAAAGAACGAATCTTTTTAGAGAGTACTGAATATTGAACGAATCTTTAAAAAGATTCGCATTTCCCACCTTTAGTGCATAATAACTGATAGGACAGTTAGTCCGGGGGGGCAGCGTTGCATTTTTGATGGTCATTTCATTCCGCTTAATTTGTTTTGTAATTGATAGTTTAGAAATGGCTAATAATCGTCAGCCGTCAGAATTGTGGTGGGACTAGTTGTGAGAAAATGTACAACATGTAAAAAAAAAATCCAAAAGTCATTTCAAGCCACTTGAAAATTTGTACAGTTATTGTTTAAGTGATAATAATAATAAAAAGTCAGCTGCGTGTGTAGTGGAGGATTATAAGTCAATCGCTTGTATAAACCTGTCATAAAAAAAAATGATGTAAAGTCATTTCAAATTCAATGAAACTTATACATCGAACTTATTATATAATTAGAAAATTAAAAACAACAATCAGTTGTTTGAACAATGGGGGTAAGACCGTCAGCTGAGGGATTATAATTGCTGAGCGGGGCATTTAGCCTAAGCATTTTATAATGTAATCAATGATGTAACTGACGATCTTTACCCCGTTATGTCGGCATCTGATAATAATATGTAAACTATTCATTATAAAAATTTCAAGTGGCTTGAAATCAATTTAGCTATAATTTCATTGTTTTAATAGATTTTTTAGAATCTTTTAACATTTTCGTACAATTTTCCACCCAACTTGATAACACTCCCTGCTATTACAAAATATATATTTTTAGAATATTGAAGAGCCAGGTGTCATGTTGAGTTTTTACCTTTTGAAGGTACCTTTATTGCCTTGGAAATTGAGCCCATAATAAAAATACTAAAACTTACACTTAAGATATGAAAGGTAATTTAAGATTTCAGAAATATGCATAGTAATAAAAGGTCCCTAATGCTCAAGTGACATGTATGGCGGAGAAGGTAAGTTGTTTCTTGACTTCCAGCACTATTGACATCTGACACTACCGATAGAGGCGCTACTGCATTTTACATCATGGCTGACTTTGGTAGGATATTTTTGACAGGTTCAATGGTATCTTCATGTGATATTTATTGAAACACACGGGAACACACTCTAAAATGGTCTTTAATTGTCTTTCCACTTCTAAGAACATATTCCTATGCTTGTTTTCTATCCATAACTACACGTGCACCACCACGTAAATTCAGAAACACGTTTTTTTTGCCACGTTTCGGAACACGATGAAAACTTAAGTATCTATCACGACCTACTTTTGCATTGCAAAGATAAACACAACAATTCACGTTGCATTTAATTTTTTCTTGCTATTTTAAAGACATTTTTTTAAAAACTTGTTATGAAAACAACAGTAAACAAACTCGACTATCCTACAACCGTCAGTTTCTCAAAATCTCACTAGAGACGCTTCAGTTATTGTCAGTTGACAATAAAAACATTGTTGGGGTGACGTTTAAACCGGCTATATTATCCCTCTATAAATAGATACTAATTTTAAAATTATTATTCGCGTTTTAGGTGACAATCGTTGTTTTGCACAGTATCAGACGGAAAATTTGGGAGTTGAATCGTCGAGAACTGAATCCAGGTTCCTGTGCTCTGTAAGTATGGCGGGGGGGGGGGGTCTAGTGGGCCCGGACCGTCCCTAAGGTTGAAGGCGAATGTAATTATACCATAATAAGTAAAAAATCTCAAAATATAGTGGATATATAAACATACGAAATTTATTTTTATGAAACATAAAATTAGTATCTATTATTTAAGAAATTTCTACTGCATTTATCCTGCGTCGCTCCTCTAATACTGCTCCTGTAATAATAAAATAGTCGCTCAGCTGTATATTTGTATTTCATATAGATTTGTACTAAAGTTTTGCAATTGGTAATAAAAATATATAGGAAGAAAAATGTTTTAACATTTAATACAAGAGAAGCTTAAAAATGTTGAAATATAGAAAAATTAAATTTTACCAAATAAATTTATAAGGTACCTGGAACCTGAAAGACTGGACCTGTATCAAAATAACTTTCTGAAATCTTAAATCTACCATATTTAATCATGCTTACAAATCACACACCCGTCGCTAAAAACTAGAAAAGAAGAATAAAAATTAACATCTTTGAGAGAAACATACTGTATCATAATACATTTTTATATTTGGTATGAAAAATATCTATAGAGAACCTTTATTTATAGATTCGTAATGCTAAGTTTATAAAGCTTGACACAGATACAAGATACGTGCAAGGTATACTATAATTTTAAGGCAAAATGCAATTATTTTTAATAAATATATTTCTGGAGAAAACTTCACAATAAACTTGTATAACAACACCACATTAAGGCTGGGATTCATGGTTTTTGGAAGCATTCAACATAGTATTTTAAATCGGAAGAGAGCAAACAAAATTATGGGTACCCTAATATTATATTCACACATGAAATTTTAAGATATGAGAACTTAAAGTCCACTGATATTAAAGATAGGTTTACATTCACACTAGATCTTTAAATCGTAGGTGCTGCCATATCATATGGCAATTTTATTCTAAGTTGGCGTTATGAAGTTACCAGTTTTCAACTGTCTGCGCAGATGCAATAAGTGTTCTTTTTTGAATCATCATTAAACACATGATATTTGATTCTATACTTAATTTTTTTAAAGAATGGAGTGTGGGCAAGATAGGAGCTATTTCGATCTTGTTTTTAATTGGATAAGAACGTGGAAAAGTTTACACTGTACAAAAATAGATTACTGTCTCAACTTATTCTAATTGTCTCTATTTATTTTAACCCAAATTTGTAAACATAGGTGTACAAACTAAGTTTACAGTGAATATATTACTACCTATTATTTCTAATAAGTAAAATGGAGGTATATGTTTAAATAATGTTAGAATATAAAAACCAGTGAATAAATAGATTTGAAATTAATTTAGAATATATATATTAAGAGAAATATTTTAAAATGAAGTCGTCTGAAAATGAATTAATGTAGGTATTATCTGTCTCATTTTGTAATACGTAACTAACAGGTAAAGTTCATTTTTTATGTTGTATATTGACAATACATTTATAATATTATCATAGTATTGGTTCACACGGATACGCCAAAGACTGTTTACACCACAACAGTCACCAAAGTAACCAGATCTAGTTTCGTATTACAAATTGAGACAGATTATATGACTCTGGTACCAAACACAACAGTTATTTTGCTGTCAACTGTCATATTCTTTGCTGTCAACGAGCGCCATATTAATAATTTATGTAGTGTTATAGTGTCGATTAAATATAAACTTGTAGTGAAGAAGAATCCATTGATGATTCGGACTGATTTCCAATATTATTTTATTTATTTTTCTTAATTATTTTGTATAAATAATAAATTTTAATTAAATTTTCAATTGTTATATTATTTTTTATGTGACATGTTTGTATAAATAATATATTTTAATTGAATTTTAAATTATTTGAAAATAAGAAAATATTAATTATTGAAAATAAGAATGATAGCAATTTTATGCATTTAAATTATAACTTTTTTAAAAACATTAATTTTGAAACGTCAAATTTGAATTTACCGCAAAATATATTTAATTTTAAACTTTAATTTGATACAGTGTGAAACCAGCCGCGCTCGCAGCGCCATCTACTTCGTTCTTAAAAAAAATAGAGTATAGAGTGAAAAGAGTAAAAATGGTAAGACTTCGTTCAACTTAACTTCAACACAGGCGGATGTTACCGGCTCCCCTGCGCAGAAACCAAATTTCGTCCATTACGTTATCAACAGTTAGTTTAACACATTTCAGTGGCGTCACTTACTTTGATTTGTGTTTAACTAGGCGTATTGTGCGATGATTGTTTATTTCCGTTATTATTATTTATTTCTCGTACGTTTCAAGGTATACCGTGTACTAAATTGGGTAAAAATGTATTTGAAATACATGTTTTTATTTGTTTGGTATCCACAACAATTGTTTAAAACCCTTATGTACGTCTATGTGATCAGCTTTTTTCTCGCGCAGAATTGACGTAATTTATGATACCCTGTGTTGTAGTTAAGTTAAATGAAGTCTATGAACTAGGGTTGCTAATCGTCCTCTTTTGGGAAGGACAGTCCTATTTTTAGGTATATGTTCAGACAGCAAATATCAAATACAAATACCACGGAAAAAGTATTTGCAAATCCAAATACTAAGAGCAATTTTTTGAAATATTTGAAATACCATATTTTAAATACCAGAAAGTAATTGAAATACTTTTTCAAATATATCCAGCTTATTATTTTTTTAACTATAGGCTATAAACGTTTAAGCGGAACTAAATGAAATTTTAATTTTTGCAAGTTGTCACGAGCTTATTTTTCACTGACTAAAGAGGGCTTTTACTAAACAAAATTATCAAAATCTTCATTTAACCGATAAAAATTACTAGTTGTCAAAATCAAGTCCCGCTTAAATCAAAGAAACAGAACCGAACCCCTCAGTAATTTGTCCAGTGTCCTTCCCTGGAAGTTGGCAACCCTATTAGATAAACTACAGAGTGATTATTTAATGGCGAGACGACGTCACCGAATTTTATGTGCCTCCTAGCAGAAATACTGGTGAATACTATAACCATAATAACCTTGATGCGCATGCGCGCATAATGCCTGCTACGATGTGTATGAAACGGCAAATTATTAAAACTTCCAGTGACGTCGTCTCGCCATTAAACAATCACTCTGTATGTGTATTATTAGATATACTGCACCGCAGAGTCATCTGTCGTCTTAGCGCGATACCGCGCGCGTCTTTAACTAATTTTATTTGCTGCTCTTCCTGTCATAGTTCCATTCCATTATTCAAATACAAAAACAATACTTTCGTCACAAGTCAATGAAACCCAGCCTTAAATATAATTAATTAAAACTATCACAATAAACGTAGATGACAAATTATTAAAATCTAAGATTTTGACAAATTTTCTACAATTGTTATTGTAATAATCTTTTTTTTTTTCATGTATTTGACTTGTTTTGATACTTGCTAAATCCAAATTCCATTATTAATTGACAGTAGGATTCACTTTCTTGTACTTATAGTTATTTTCTTAGTGACCACTTGACTAGTAACATTCAAAATGAGTTTTCTTCATCTGATTTCTTTTTCAAAAACCATTTTCTGGTAGATAATTTCAGTAAATCATATACTATATATCAAAGACATCTATATGTCGAATTAAAAATCCATCCCCTAGACCTTAAAAAATATATAGGTATATTTAGTAATTTTGAAAACATTTTACAAACCACAAAACGCTATTAAACCATTGAATATAGAAACTCAAGTTTCTAGTTTTTATATTCAACCATTAAAACAATTTATAGCTAGTTTTAAACAGTGTTGTAATAGATACATTTAAACAAATATCTAGATACAGATACCTAAGAAAAATTGTATCTAGATGCAGATATAGATACAAAATTATAAAAAATATTTAGATACAAATACATGCCAAAAACTTTTGTATCTAGATAAACCTAGAAATTTTTGAAAAACACTGAAAAATTAAAATACCATGTTTTTACCACACAAATGTGCATGTTAATAAGTATTATACAGGCTGTTCAAAAATATCCATGACGTCACAAAAAGCCCACTAAATTCAAGGTAAAACACTATTCTACGGAATAAATTTGTACTAAACAATGTATGTATTATGTTAGCCATATGTGCTAACGTATAGCGTGTTCTACATTATACTTTATTCATCAATTTTCTAAACTTTTTTCTTTGAACTAGAAGTTGTCAAAGTTTTAATACAATTTATTTTTCAATTTTTTGGTAGAGAATGAAATTCTTACACGTGTTTCAGTTCATTTAAAGTACCAACATAAAAATATAATTCATATCTTGTCAAATGTTTATAACCTAGCTATTAGATTTGTAAAATTACTGATTTACGTACAAAACACAATTTATATATTCGCTTATTCAAACCAATGATCAACAAAACACTATTAAACACGTGGTAATACAAAATATTTACAAGCGTAATTTTAATGTTGGTACTATTGTTAAAACTGTCTACTGCGCATGCACCGAGTTCCAAGTTGGATGTGTTTTCAAGAATAGTTGGATCTAATCTAGTTTTGAATAAAGTTGACCTTGACTACATACCGTGTTCTACACTGTACAATTTCACTGATTTATTTCTAGTACAAGTTTTAGTCAAAGAAATAAGTATGAAAATTTGATGAGAATTGTATAATGTAGAACACGCTTATGAGCTGCGTATCTATAAGACTAATGCTAGTCTTATAGATACTATGTTCTTGTTAAGAGGATGTTCCTTTAATCAAATTTTAGCCCTAATTGAAGTGGAATTCGTGTAATGTCACGATCATTTTTGATCACTAATAAAAAATTACTGATCAGAAATATGTGATTATTATATCAGCGCAGTATCATGGTACAAAAATAAAGCATCTGAAATACAGATACATATTTTAAAAAGTATCTAATTTGTATCTAGATACTTGAAAAAGTATCTAGTTACTGTATCTAGATACTTGTAACTAGATACATTACAACACTGGTTTTAAACTATTGTCATAAAAAAGCGTGATGCGAAAACATGTTAAAAACTAGAGTTAATTCGTTTTTGCTACTTTTATTACTAAGACGTTTTGTGATATATTTTTTGCATTATTTGCCTTAAAACTAACATTATAATTACATAAAATTGAAAAATATGGTATAGCTTAGAATTTTTAATTTTCTTTACAAAAAATGAAAATTATTTAAGATTTTTAAAAAGGAATGTTAAGAATATAAATGCTTCAAGTTTCGTTTTATCACTGGTTGAATTTTGCTGGTCTCAATACAAATGTACCACGTAATTGTAAAAACAAATATTATATATAAATTAATTTACATATTAGCTAAGTTTGTTTATAGAACTGGTGCGCGAAACATTCTTAAAACTGAAAAATCTGCTGTTCAACAAGCTCGACAAATACCCTTTTCACAATAGAACTTTAAGTGAACTTAAAGTTCACCGATGTTTAAGATAGGTTTGCTTTTACCAGGGGGGTGAAACTCTAATGGCAAAACGAAAACCATATTACGTTCCATAACCCAACACGAATAGCGCCCCAGTCGCTATAGCTACGTGCATGACAGGATGTTGCCTGTTACGGCTTCTGTCATTAGCGTCAAAATCTTTCATTAGTGTCAAAATCGTCTTCTGTAATTTTGTAATTTCATTGTTTAATTCGGAAAATGGGTGTTAAATGCTTTGTTTTGGGATGTGATAGTAGTGAACCTACAAAATATCGCTTTCCATACCCGAAGACACGTGTGGCTCCAGAATTGTATAAAACGTGGATGAGGAATATTTGAAATCCAAAATTGGATGGCTTGTCCATGGAAGTGTCCATAAATATTAAGTATTAGTAAATATTATGTTATATGTTAATCTACTTAATAAATAATTATTTCTGCTAGTTATTGTTTTTCTGTTTCTGTATAATTCCTAACTGCTTGTTCTTAATTGTAAACATAATTAAATGTTATTATTAAATGATACAATTGTTATGATTTATTTTGTCTATTTTTAATATTGTTGTCGTTAATAATATTAAAAATAGACAAAATAAATCATAACAATTGTTTCATTTAATAATGCTTACAACTATATCTACTGAAGCATTTGAAATACCCGCGAAAACCCAACCCTTTCCTCCCCTATCAATTTTAGTTCCATAACCCAACAACTACAGCGCTAATTTGGTTTAAAAAAATATAATGGCAGTTTCGCATCTATTTCCTTCTTTATCTATGGCTTTTACACTAGAGGTTTGTTCGTTAGGACAAGGCAGCTGACGTCACAGCGCAACTAAAAACTTCTTAAACCTCACTTTTTAAAACAAATTTGTGCTAAAGTAATAGTAAATAAATAAGATAATATAAGCAGTTTAAATGCTGAAATAAATTTTATAAAAATAAATTATAAAAATTCAAGTTTTGCCAGATTTTATAAAACTTCTGAATTTATTTATGTTCGAGTACGTTCAAGTTAACTTCATCACAGGCGAATATTACCAGTCCCTTGCGCAGAAACCAAATTTCGTCCATTACATTACCAACAGCTAGCTTAACACATTTCAGTGGCGTCACTTTCTTTGATTTGTGTTTAACTACGCGTATTGTGCGATGTTGTTTATTTATTTCCGTTATTATTATTTATTTCTCGTACGTTTCAAGGTATACCGTGTACTAAAATGAGTAAAAATGTAATTCAAATGCAAAATTTTGTGATTGGTTTCCACAATTGTTTAAAACCCTAATGTACGTCAATGTGACGCTGTTTTCTCGCGCAGAATTGGTGACGTAATTTATGATACCCTGTGATGAAGTTAAGATAAACGTACTCTAGTTACCAGCATTGTAGGAAAAGTATTTTCCTTCTATTCATACTACTCGATTCATGATCGATATATGATAGATAGATAGATGTAAAATAAAAATTTACACTAGACCGAATACAGATTATAACCAAGTTAGATTAAACCATAGGGAAATAAATTTAAGATCCTAGAGCCGCGGTGGTCTTTTTTGAAACGTAGGTAGAGGGTACTTAATGTTATTGTTACATAAATGTGAACGTAAAATTATAGGAATAAATGTATTAAACTTGTTTTACTATTTTATCAACAAGTAAGTATATACAAATGTTTATAAAGCCATATTTTTGTATGACACTTCTCTAAAAAAAATTAAAAACTATATTTTGTGAATATTTTGTGATAACATTTTCGTAGTGGATTATTTAAAATATCGGCATTTCCAGATTAGAGAGATTCTAAGTGGTGAACTTTTAATGACTTCAAAGTAGAAGTCGTTCGCTTTAGTCATACTGTTTAAGTTTGTTTATGTCGATTTGTTTTTGCAAAGTCCAATAAAATGGATAGATCTTATTGTTGTGTACCTATGTGCAAGTCAAGGAAAAAGAGGAACCCTGAATTATCGTTCCTCAGATTTCCACCTACAATGTTAAATTAATAACAAAACAATCACCATAACCTACATCCCAAAATATAATTTTTTTTTTTTTTTAGAGACCTGTCTTGCAAAAATATGGCTTTATAAACATTTGTATTAATTTACTTGTTGATAAAATAGTAAAACAAGTTCACAAAATATTGTAAGACAGTAAGACTGAGTATTACGTCAAACTGATGGGGTTTGACGTCACAGATACAGACTAAACATAATCTTTACGTTTGTATATTGTATTGTTCGAGAGTTTTGTATTTGTTTTTAAACATCATTTAATTTATAAAACATATGTACTCACATTAAAATGGTCTTCACAAACGTAAAGTTTACTTTTTTCTGAAATATCGGTTTTATTTCGTCTCATAGCTTTCAGCCACAAATTTCGCCTTTTCTGTTGTTTTTTGCCATCAGGTAATGATATAAATTGTTTTTTTGGATTTCTAATTGAACTATTTGTGCACATCGGTACTAAACAATATTTTCGACTATGTTTCGAAGTACTGGGGCCTGGATCTTCCATATTTTATATATTTTAATATAAAATTTAATTCGGTAAACATGTATAAACTGTTTTTATAGAATTAAATTTTAGTTTAATTAAAATCACTCTAACTTTACATAACGTATAAAAGTTATACAAGCAAATAAGTTCACGACAGACTGTGTAGGCTGTACGCTGTACACTGGGTAGGCTGTACGCAGTACACTTAGTTGGGGTATGACGTCACATGTCGTTTTCGCGCGCTACATACATTTATGATTTTTTTAAGCCTTCAAATTAAAAACAAAAAATGCAAAACTGTTTTTTATGTTTATATGCAACAAGAGGAGTATTATAATTTTTTTTTAAAAAATCCTGCCTATCCCCTATTCTGATAAGTTATAGGATCCAAAAGTTCCTGTTCTTTATGGTGTAGAAGGCTGGATCGTAATTGAGACTCTAAAAAAAGAAGCCTTCTAGATGTGGATATAGACACCAAGTACTCTTTAAGGCAGTGATTCTTAACCTTTTTGACCCATGACCCAGATTAGGGTAACCGTTTTGGTTTTGCGACCCAAGCAAATATTAAATATAAAAATAACACTAATAGGTAACAATTAGATAATTTTTTACATTTTTTGTAATTAAAATACATTACTCTAATTCAGTGGTACTCAACCTGGTCCCCCCCACAAGTGGGCGGTAGAAATTTTTTGGTGGGCGGTAGGGGTTTTTGTCCAATGCTTTCCGCTTTTTTTAAAAATTTAATTGAGGTTTTAAAAACATTAAATAGGAAATTTTTTAAAGTATTATTTAAAAAAATTTCATAGCATTATTGAAAAACATTTTCATTACGTTTTCATAAAATTCTTTACTGTTTATAGTTAAATTTGTCAAAATATACAATTTAATCATACTATGAAAGAAAGAAACCGTCTGAATATTTCCAAAAGTGGAGACCTTCGTTTGTTCCTTACAAAAATTGAATCAGATATCCAATATTTAGTTTCGCAGCATCAGCCTCAAGGATCTCATTAATAATTTAATTAACTAAATGTAATTTCAATAGACTTCATGCTTCTATGTATGCAAAGTATAAATAAAAAGATAAATTTAACTACATGTTTTCATTAAACCTCTACTCAAAAATTACGGGTAAGGGAAGTGTGGGTACTGTGTTACACAGGGTACTTTGTGACATCCAACGTTTTGGTGCATGTATATTTGTTGTGTTTAATAATAAGAGATGACGCAGTAAGTTGTTTTATAAAGATTTTTGCAGCTAAATTTTGCGAAAGTATTTGGTAAGTTATGGCCCGATTACACGATGCCAGTAACTTGTGCAAGTACTGGCACAAGTACTTGTGCCAGTACTTGCACAAGTCGTTTTGTCGTTTACACGTATTCCAGTATCTTATTTAAGTAACCTTGCAAAGAACCCGAAACACACTGCAAAATGTAGATGCTTCCAATTATTTTTTATGCGTAAAACCGTCTTTTTAACGCGCCAATTTTCGATGTTTAACCTAATTTTATGTATTTTATGCGTACGTCTTTTCAAACAAAAATGAATTGGTGCCAAAAACTACATTTATTAAAAAAAGGTGTGAAAAAGTTTGTTTTTGTAACCATGGAAATACATCAGCTGTTCACGGCGGCCATTTTTAAGTCACTGGCACGGCTACTTGTGCCAGTAAATAGGAACGGCTTCTATTCACTTGACTTGCATGAGATACTTGTGCCAGTACTGCATGTACGTTTACACGATGCCAGTGACTGGTGCAAGTACTTACTGGTGCAAGTTACTTGCATCGTGTAACTGAGCCATTATTATTATTATACAACAGGTGGGCGGTAAGAAAATTTTTCTACCAATAGAGATGCTAAAGTGGGCGGTAGGTATGAAAAGGTTGAGTACCCCTGCTCTAATTGGTAACATGCTAGAAAATAATTTTTGTATATTTGTAAAGTATAGTATGTAAAGACATGAACAGTGTAGTATAAGTATGTATAAGTATGAGTATACATATTCATGTAAGCTCATGAACTCCCAAGGCCTAATGGGCCTTGCAAGGATAAATAAATTAAATCAAGGGCATTATTTTGAAAAATGAAATTTCTTTAATAAATATTGAGTTTTTATTGTGCTGTATAAAATAGGCAAGATTAAATTTATACTCCTCTCGTAATATTTGTTTTTACAATTACCTACGAAAGAATAAAAATTGAATAGTGTAGAAATAGAATATTTAAAAATCACTTGATTTTAACCCAAAATGTAATAACTTACAAAATATCGAATCGTTGCTATACACCATAGTCTAATATTTCAAGTTAAGCTAAGTTTAAGTGCATCGTAATTCCTAATAATGCAATTATTAATGTGTAATATTACACAAAAAATGTCTATTCCGTTTTATATCTAGAAAAATATTGCTAATATATTCCATTCATGGAACAATAAAATAATAAATCATTTAAATATTGGCTGGCATTTAACATAATTGTTATAAATTAATTTTAAAAATGAAATAAATAATAATAGAGATTTGTTAAACAAATATATATACAAACAACATCAAAAATACTTTAATAAACTCTGATTTATATTATAAAATACATAATAATTCCTTAAATTCATTTACCGGTTAATGGGAGGGACAACACTGTAGTTCTCATACAAAACTATCAGAAATAAAATAAGTAATATTGCATACATAAAAATTTGCAACAAATTTTTATCTAATAGCTTATAAAATCAATATAAGCAGAATTAATTATTAAATTTTGCCTAGGAAATCCTAAAAACCTGTTAAATGTGTGTCGTTTAAAAATTAGTATCATGCCAGATACGGTCCGCGGGCCATATGCTAGACATCAATGGTATAGTTGTTTCTGATTATACCTAGGAAATCCTAAAAAGCCGCTCAATGCGTGTCGTTTAAAAATTAGTATCGGACCGGATACGGTCAGCGGGCATAATAAGAATTCTTTCGTCAAGTCACCGTACATACTGAATTGGGAGCTCTGGTAAGCCAGCTGCTTGGTCGAGGTACGTCGTTCCCCCCACTCAGTTCGTGACCGACCGCATGCCGCAAGACCCGCTAGCACCCAGGAACTTTACGGTTTGACACACAGGAATTTGGCCTTTTATATATATATATAACAATTTTGTGTGAAAATTTTTAAATACGTCAATATTCTTTCGACATGATTGTTTTTACTTTCGAGCCTTCATTGTAAAATTCTATACTTGATGATAATGGAACGCCACTTGGAACACGTGTTCTTTACAAAAATTAAATCATTTTTATACGCAGCACCTATATTGAGACCCGAGGCAGATTCAAGATGGCGGCGAAAATAGACCAAATGATTTTCAGAACAAAATAGAAACATATTTGCTGAATGAAGATTTAGCTACAATTCGCTGCGTCGTACGCAAATATGCATTCTATAAGATGACGTCCATAATAGAATTTGTTTATTTATAATTATAAAACAATCTTTTTATTATTGAAATATCTTGTTAGATAGATAAAAATCGCAATTGTATTTTTTTTTTATTTAATACTTAAAATAAGTACCTATTTATACATAGATAATAGGACCGGATGAAACATCACAGGCCACGTGACTTTCATAATGACCGGCGGTCTAGGAACAGAGAACTTACCTTCTCTATACCTATCTAGGCTTTGGGATCCTATTATTTATTTATTTATTTTAAAAAATATATATTGGGTTTCAAATAAATTTTATATTTAGATAGTTTTGCGCAAAAATGTTCAAATAATACATCAACATTGTTTATAGTGCAAAATTTCGAAAAATACTATACTTGATGATGATGGAATGCCACTTAGTATACATGTTCTTTGAGAAAATTTAATAATTATTACTTGCAGCACCTCTTTGTGAACAGATTCAAGATGGCAACAAAAACAGACTACCAAGTTATTTTCCCAAATGAACAAAATAGCTAGAAACATAATTGTTGAATGAAGCTTAAGGTACAATTTGCCACGTCATACATAAATATGCATCGATTAATACAAGATAGCGTCCATAATGCTTTGTATATTTACAACTGCATAACAATTTTTTTACAATTAAAAATATCCTATTAGATACAAATTCACTGTAAATTTTGATGTACAGATTGTTACTAATTTTATTTCAGATTGTTAGTTTTGTATAATAAACTTGTGATAATTATAGTGTTGCATCTCCCCCTTAAGACCCAACAAGCAATAAACCAAACGAATATGCTAATCTCGTTGCAGGTTTAAGCCGCATTCAGAGATCTTAAATCAATAGACTGTATATTACGGCTTGTAGTCTGTTGGTTGTCCTAACAAGTTTGTCATATGGTAACGCGTTAAACCATTCAGACCTCTAAATTTAATACGTTGTTCGTTGTGGATAATTTTCTAAACTTATAGCTTGCGAGTTGTTTTAATGAGACAGACATATAAACACATTGGCTATCTCAGTCTATCAGACACACCGTAGTTATCGTATGCCTTTACATAACCTAACATAATGTCATCATTAACAAATCTTGCTCAAAATTACAAAGACGGACAGTAAATATGATCAATTTAGGTAATTAGGTTAGATTTAGTTAGTTAAAATCTAGGACAACCGAATTATAAAAACGATAATAGATAGAAACTATTTTACGAAGCCATGTAGTTGGTTTAAAGACACACAGATGTCGGACTATCGTAACCCATTAACCCTTTCAGCCCGAAGACCGTATATTTCCGCAGAATTTTTTTTTTACCAACTGCCGAAAACCGTGTTTTTACGACTGTGAACAAAAACACCCGGCGATCACCGTGCAATGACAATAAACACGTTTTATATTTTTAGGCGCCGTGAGCCCGAAGGTCGTTATTCTCCGTTAGAGAATTTTGCGGTGAACTGGCGATGACCGTGTTTTGGCATGCAACGAAGTCCGTACGTAACGAACACCGTACGCTGCCGTTTAATATGTGATGCGTAATAAAACGCCAAAGACAAGTTGAATCGTGTTTGCTATTTTATAGCCCAACTTATTGTGTATTTTATAGTCATTTGAAGCCAAATTGTCAGTATTATCTAATACGTCTTATCGTGTACATCGTTGAGTTGTTACTATACTATATAATAAAAAAATTTCAAAAATAAGTTAATACATATTTATTTTTCTAACACCCTAATCAAAAAGAGAATTAAAATATTATACTTAGTAAAAACCAAGAAACTTATAATTCCATCTGCTAATTTTAGTGTACACGTAAAAGCACGTCGTTCGGTCTCAGAACTACGTGTTTTTTCCCGTTAATTTGACGCTAACGACGAAGACCGTACGAACACGGAACCCCTTAAAATCGCCCGGCATATGGGCATCTGCAGTAAAAAAATGGCCCGGGCTGAAAGGGTTAATTTATAGCTCCTGTGAACGGTACGTAGAACGTTAAAATAATGTATAAAACACAACTTACAACGTGTTAATTTAAAGAGCTCTGAATGCGGCTTTAATAGCTTATTACACTTGTAACTACTAGCGCAACAATAGGGGCTTTCCAGGTTGCTGCAAAGAGTAACTTCCAAGTACTCCACGCTCCCAAATTACGCTAGAACTACCTTCCCTCTTCCCCTGAAGTACCTACCTAAATTTCAGAATGTCAAGTTCGATTGGTGTGGGAGTAAACGGTTTAACTCAAATCGCGCCTTTCTGGACTAAACGGTGTTCCAAATGTAATAATTTCAGAACAGTTCAAAGTAGTTTGGAGTGTTTCACACCTAACTGGAAAGCGCCTAATGTGTTTGAAATTCGTCACATAAGGTGGGCATTTTTTCAGAACGTGCCAATTATTTCCTCTGAGAGGCAGTGAGTTATCTTCTATGTTTAGAATCGCAGTATTTGTTGTGTCCATTACTCGACAACCTTGGTAGTGCTTCTTTATGTTTGTTGCTCATTGTAAAATGGCCTTTAGGTTCAAGGTTATAGTAATTTAAAAAACGTTTACAGATTTTATACAAGAAATAAGTTTCCAAATCTATTCGATTTCTTATAAAATTATATACAAAGAGTTTTTAAACAGAATTAATTTCAGTATTTTTGAGTGTTGCCAACCAAATTCAAATAAAAACTTGACACAGACATGCTTTTTAGCATTTGTACTTGTATCCCAGCAATTGAAAAAGGCAAAATGCCTAACATTTTGCATATTTGGCCACGCAACCATGCGTTTATAATTTACATATACACAAAAACAAAAAATTGAACTAAAATAATTATTAATTATTTATCTCCTGAAACCTTACCATCACAATTCTCTGGTTTATTCTTAGTTTTCTTACACTTCATTCTTCTCTTGTTTCTTCTTTGTTTAATTTCAACAGCTTGACTTGATTCATTAATTGAAATTTCGTCAGTTGATTCTATGATATCTGGTCTAATTATTTCGGGTATTGTTTCACTTTCTTCTGGTAAAGTATCGACGGGAATTGGTGTTATATCCACAGCAACTGAATCAATAATTGGTTGCTCTGGAAGAGGTGGGTCTTTTAGTAAATATTGCTCAACTACAAAACTGGATTTTGTTTCATGAACTGGAGCAATATCTTTGTTTTCGGGCTCAAAATGCATACTTGCATCAAACACTGGTGGATGTTTTATTGTTTTTAAAGGTGGAATGAAAAATTCGGGAACACTATCAGCACCTGGGAAAAATATTAAAAATTACACATCAGATTAACATAATCATGAAATTAAGCTTAAAATACTTAGGCCCAGTTGCACAGTAACCGCTTAAGTTTTTATTTAGGCTTAAGTTTTAGTTTATGGTTTAGTTGTTGCACAGTTTCAGTTTTTGGTTTAAACTTAAGCTTAAACAGGAAAATACTTAAGCGGTAGATTTGTTTGGTTTAAGCCAAAATAAACTGTCAAATAGGACAGGTTATGTGTCATATTAAAATTGATCAGATTAATTTGATTGAATCAAAATGTTATATATTAATATATTTCGCAGCATACCCGTCTATAGGCACCGGTATGATTATAATAATCAATGGGATGATTTTACAATAGATTTCGAGTAAATAGTAATATTAAGTAAATAAAGTTGTAATTCAATATTATATCATATTAAACATTTAATTAACCATCCTACGAATAGGTAAGTTAGTGCCTTGGTACACAAATACCTAATATTTTATGAAATAATATTTACAGGAACCACACATTCACTTCAATACAAATCCTACGATATTATATTATTGGAAGTATGTTAATGGTAAGGGAGTTTACTGGTTGCCATAAATCTACAGCTTCAAAATATATAGGAATATCGAGAAATATCGCAATTTGTACCTTGCGTCATCAATATATTAAAATGCCTAATATTCAAATGGAACAGTGTAATGTACGCCAAGACTTTTGCTATATCGCACGGTTTTCTCGAGTTCTGGGAGCAATTAATTGAGCAATCTTAATCCAGATATAGAAACAGATCTTAATTTTTAAACGATGTACCTAACACAGTAATAAATCAAAACAGAAGATATAAGACAACATTCGAGTTAGGAACAATAATAAATGTTTATTTTTCTAATTTATAAAGTATAAATAATAAAATTGTTTATAAATGTAAATATCTTGTCTATGACCTGTCCGTAATTTAAAATTTATTCATTCTAACTCTTTCTCTGAGCATTCTGCCACTGAACCACCTCCAGTCACTTTCAGTGAATACTTATTGTCAGCATTTTTTTTTTTTTTTCTTGTACATTTTTAAGTTTTCTTTTATATATATATATATTTTAATATTCTGCTTCTCTATAAGAGTGACCGCTTACATTGTTAAATTCATCTTGTACGTTCATCCAAGGAGTTTTTTTTTTTTTCTTCCACAACATGTATTTTAATTTTTTACACACAACAATGTATTTATATTTTTTAAATAAAGTTTATAGAAGACCAACTCTTCTGATAAGTTCGTCGTACATTTATTTTTACGTTTCGTTTACCGTATTTTCCATTGCTGGTAAAATTTGCATTATTTGTATAATAAACTACTTGACAAATGACATTGACAAATAACATTGACAGTTATGTTTATATTGAATTTCAAAATTTCCCCGCCAAATATTAATTTTCCATATTACCAACTTGTGAATTTACCACATCAGTTGGCTTAGCTAAGTATTTTTATATTTTTGACTGTGCAACATCTGGCGCTTAAGTATTTGGTTTAAGCTGAAGCTTAAGGTTTAGCTAAACTCATACTTAAGTGGTAACTGTGCAACTGGGCCTTAGTGGTAATGAAAAGAATCGCTTAGATCGCCCAGATAATACATCTTGGAATTCAGAATCTCACCCACTGTGCATTTTGGCACCCTAGTAATATTTTATATTTTAAAAAGATTAAAGTTAGATTAGATTAAAAGATTTTAGCTAGAATAAAGGTGGAAAAAAAATCATAAATTACAAAATGTAACTTAAAATCATGCATTAATCAAAATGATTTAAGTTCAAAATTGTTGTTAAATAAATTTAATACTGACATTTCCTTAAACAATTCTTACACTCTCAATCCAAGGCATAGATAAACTACTCTCTACTGACGAAAGAATCAGATTGAGTACAACAATGCCCGATGGCGGCGCTACGAGCGCTGTGAACAGCTGATTGAAACGAGTAAAGTGAAAGTTGTCCATATTTGTTTACATGTTAAATCGTCGATTTGCAATGGATAATAAACAGCTATCTTTATTAAATCATTTTAATTTTTTAAGTGCAACACCTTCTTCTAGGTGTGTAGTTGAAGGAGAAGAGTTGTTAAACGCCGGAAATCTTATGTTGTGCGGAATTTTGGACAAAAATGATGAGCATGTCGACATATGTGGGTTATGTTTACAAACAAGCAGTTTGAGAACACCACCTCACGAATTCACTGGGAAATTAAAATTTAGTAATGATGTTGAAGTTTTAAATATGTCCTGCACATGTAAAGCAGGAACTACATGCAAACACATTTCAGCTATCCTATTATTTTGTGCCAGGTGGTTAAAAAACCAAAATGAAAGAAGCCAAGATCAGGGCATTGATTGATTGTAATATTTGATTTTTCTTTTTTTTTTGTGTGATTTCTGTTGGTTTTTCTTTTTGTTCCAGAAACAATATATTGAATATGGAAATATTAACCAGCACAGATTTAAAATGCCTGTGGTCTACTTTTAAAAAACCTGTTTTACAATGGTATGAACCGCAACCTCTGTTAGAAACTCCTTGCCTAAATAAATTGATTAAAAACAAAAGCAGGCACTGAAGGTTCAGTGAAAATGTATTATAAAAGCTGCGTACAGAATTTGAGACCGCTTGCCCTAATTCTGCATTAAAATTACACGGGTAGATATTTAATTATGTTCGAGAAGGATTTTCATAATTTAGTGTTTGTTTTTTATTTAATTTGTTTAATAAATACTAGTTTGTTATTATCTCTTCCACAACACCAAATTTATTAACATTTCACAAATTGTTTCTCATTTGGAAAATAGTGGAAGTAAATATTTTTGTTACTTCCTTTTCTAGAGTGACAGCCAAACACACACCAATTCGTGTTATAATAACTCATTATAACATAAAGTAATATAAAAAAGAATAATAATTGCTATCAAAAGTTAATATAACAAACAAACTACAGCACTAACTTTTAAAAGCAATACAAACTACACGAGAAAACACATGTAAACCAGATGTAAACAATAAACTATTACTCGTTTCGTCTAGTTCACTTTTAGTCCGCTTGGCGTCATTTCATAGCGCTGTTGAGCCCAATATAATCGTTTCAGTTCGTAATAGACGGAAATTCCTGAATTGAGGCACTCTGCGTCAACTATATGGTGATCTATTCGCTTTAATTTAGTTAAATTTTGTATTTTTTTTCCCTTTAAACCAGGCATGTGCAACCTAAGGCCACCGGGCCGGATCTGCCCCTCGCCTCATTTTTTCCGGCCCTCGATAACTATCCAAAATCCCAATTAATCTGGTCCGCGAGTTTTATCTTTGTTTTCAGAGATCAAATGCGGTTAAACGGTTAATGTGGTACAAGCGCCACTTTCTCTGCAAATGGAACTACTTGTGCTACAGGAGAACTCAGATTTGAAGTAAAAATTGAAGGACATTTCACTAATTGAGTTTTATAAGAAATATTTCCTAGTTAACAAATTTCCGAAACTCACGCTTTTGCTCAGAAGAGAATTACACTCTTTGGAAGCACTTACAAATGTGAGCAGTTATTTTCTAGGATGAAATTCGTTAAATTAAAAACAAGGACGCGAATAATGGATTCGCACCTAGAAAACACGTTGCGTGTTACTACATCAGTTGTTTCTCTGAACATAACGTCACAAACTTGTGAGCAATATGAAGTCCCAACTAAAGTCACTGGATTATACAAAGTAGCGCAAACCTTTGAAGAAGCCGAGAGACCCTAGGGTTTGATTGGCAACATTAGTTCCCCTATTAAGCAAACTAAAGCAGCAATTTTTACGTTCTTAAGTTTGCGTCTGCGCTGTCACATCTCTCTTTTTCGCTCTAATTTAATAACCTCCTTTGTCAGCGGTTTGAATATTTAAGGTTAAGTTTCATTTAAATGTATATATTACAGTCTGTTCCAAACGGTTAAGCGGAACTAAATTTTGCAATCTAGTTACTTTCATCGTTTAAATCGTGCTTTTCGACCGTTTTGTTTAAGCTTTGTAAATCATACTTACAATACACATTTTTTGTTAAGGTTAATATCATTTTAAATTGTCATTTTCTTTATATTTTGATTTTTTGTGTCATTCTTAATACAAATTTCCCATTTATTAATTTTTTTGTCATTAAAATACATTAAAAAAATAATTTAATTTTGACATAGGTCATTCGTTTCCATGGTTTCATTGTTGTAATTTTAAATTTTGACATTGCAACGTGAAAAATGAAATAACCCAAGCAAGGTCCCTTGTAGTGACAACCTAAAAGAACGAAATTCCCATTTAGTTCCGCCTAAGCGTTTGAAACAGACTGTATATCCATTTTATTTAATAAAAATAAAAAAAATTAATTGAAATTGTACCACAATTTTGCTATAGTGCATCTTTGATTAAAAAAATCGTGATTACAATGTTTAAAGTAAAAATTTTGGTAGCACTAGTTTCTTATTTTTATACTGTTGGAATCACTGAAAATCATTTGTGTTGGCGACATTTTTAGCCCCAGTATGGCCGCCGTTGCGCTACTTTATATAATCTAGTGACTTTAGTCCCAACTTTCCCATTAAAATTAAATAAACATTTTGCTCTTATTTAAGTAAGTTAGTTAGTTAAAATTTCTGGCGCACAGCAACAAAGGCTATTTGCGCCTAACGCAGCCCATCTAAAGAACTACACTACATATTAAAAACAATAAATTAATAAATAAAATCAATAAAATTACGCATATTCAATATATTGCTCTTATTTAACAATATTTATGACAATATCAGTGAAGTCATTTAAAAAAAAACTGATCATTCTAAAAAAAAAAAAGATCCTTAAAAAATTCTGGCCAGCGAAATTATTTCAGATCGCTATCCGGTCAAAATTCTAAGTAGAGACACCAACTTAAAACAGACGAGACTTTGGGGATCTGAAACTGGAGGTAAAGGTACAAAATATAGACCAACTGAGAAAAGTACTTAAGAATGTCAGGATCCATAATGATATGAAGAGACAAAATGATTATTGCTTTGGACACATGAATTAATGTCAAAAAATTATAATGCCCTACCTGTTATTGTTAAATTCTCGAAATGAGAACTTGGTATTGCTGTTACACTTTGACTTCTTTGTGGTAACGGAGCTACTTTCGAAGATCGCAATTTAACTTCAGGACCTCCACCGTAAATGTGATGGAAAAATTGCCAAAGTTCCTCGCTGATCTGTGCATAATCAGATCCTGGTTTAACTAGATCTGGTTGACCTTGACTGACTATATTGCTGTTGTCAATAGGTCCAGGTGGATCACACGACTTCGTTCGAATAAATGATTGCCATTGACGAAACCAATTCATAGATATCGCATAAACAGTACTGGGAGAATCCATTATCTGAAAAAGATACTTGTTATATTAAATTATAATACTCTTATGAAAATGTACAGTGATATGCACAAAAATAGCAATGGAGTACTATGAACGGTACGCGAAAATCAGCAACAGTCAACTCTGAGACGGAGTGAAATCTCAGTGACAAAAATTATATTAATATCTTTGAAATTATTTTGCAATGGTCCCATATTAATGCGGACACCGTTATTTTGGACGTTTGACATTGCTAATAGTACTAGACCAGAATAGTACAATATAATGAGTATTAGTATCAAAAAAATATAATACTTCACGAGTTATATAAAATATTTTCGGACGTTTTGGGAAACTGCTCAACGATCTGTTTCTGTCTTCAGCGATCACGAGAAGTGATGAATCATCACATCAGTTCTATTATTCATCAATTTTTTAGGGAATTCTAGGTATATTTTTATCTGTTTAGTTATCGCCAACTGTTTAGTTGTAGCATAAACAAGAAATGTATAGGTTGTGTTTCATTTTCAAATGTGATAATTCCGCTTAGAACCGCAAACGTTCTAATTCATCATTTTCTAGGTTATTTCTTTTGTTTTTGTTCATAGCTCGTAATTTTGCACGTTTTTATGAAGATTTTTTCTATATTTTCGTTTTGCAAAATAATGTCAACATTGTCAACATGTTTTACAGTTGGTAATGTAAAAGTTTTCAAAAAAATATATATATATATACAGATGATTCCGCTTAAATGGGCCACCGCTTAATTGGGGCAGCCGCTTATTTGGGCCAAATACCAAAGAACAGAAACCAAACCAAGGAACCAACAGTAAATTTACATGTTTAATTGGGACAACATTCCGCTTAATTAGGACAGTAAATTTAAGATCACAGTACATATTATGTTACACATATTCTCAAGAAAAAATATGTACAGAAGAATTTAATATTACAGCGTTATTTTATGCAGGAAGGAAATGAAGGGAGCCCTACATCAGCTCTGAATACCTGTGCTGATTTTGTAGAAGTGAAATGTTACAAAAACAAAAGACAGACTACACTTGACGCATTTTTGCATTGAATTAAATTGTATGTATAATCTGTCTCAATTTGTATTTGTCTGGTTACTTTGGTGACTGTTGTGGTGTAAACAGACTTTGGCGTATCCGTGTGAACCAATACCATGATAATATTATAAATGTATTGTCAATATACAACATAAAAAATGAACTCTTCCTGTTAGTTCCGTATTACAAAATGAGACAGATAATACGTATTTATTATTTTATTTTGGAATTTATTATTATTTTTTCTTAAAAGTTTATATTTTTTGGTTATATGTAATTTATAGTTTTGTCCAAGAGTTTATAAAATAAAATTATTGAAAGAAAAATATGCATTGTTTAATTTTATGTGAAATTCGCTTAATTGGGGCAGCCGCTTAATTGGGCCAACATGCCTAAGTCCCGATGTATCCCAATTAAGCGGAATCGACTGTATATAAATAAATTGAACTGTGTAAAACCAACTTTACAGAAATGTCAAACAATGCAAAGTTAACTAAGCAAAATTAACTTCGAGTTTAACGTGAGTTTAATCAAGGCTCCCTTCGTCATGCGTTGCATAAACCTTTGTTAGGGCTTAACGTCAAGCCAGCGGAATTTAGTTGACTACATTTTCATGTGAGTTTCACTACGAATTGACGTCAATAGTCAGTTTTTTAATATAAAAAACTGAAAAATAATAAATGATTAATAATTTGTCTTCAGCAGACCAATACACGAGGTAATGCCTCTGAAAAACCAGTATGTAGAAAAAAAATCTAATTCAATCTAAATCTAGATGGTGCGATACTGTAGAAAATGATATTACACACCTCGAAATAAGGAGATGGGATGTAGCTCTGTCTAAGGACGACTGTAAGAAGTTACTGTAAGAAGCTAAGGGTTATAAAAAATTGTGTATTTAATGATGGTGATGATATTAGATTATGAAAACAAAAAAAGTGCAAAATCTAGTTTATTGCATATTAAATATAAAACATAAAATAGTATATTTTTTAGCATTACCTGGAATTCATGGTTTAGCTGTCTGAATGTTTCCATTTCAAGTGTAATTCGTTTGTTTAATGCTTCAGCAGCTTGTTCACATGTTGGACATTCGAATAAATGATTGCACGCTGGACCACCACCAAATCTACAACAAAAATATTGCAAAAAGAATATTACTGAGTGCAAAGATAAATTTACAAGAGTAAAATATAAATTGTTATTGGTGCAGTTTCAAATCCCTAGATAAAGAAACAAGATTCTTTCTTGAAGCCGAGGTCTAATTTGTGCCCCAGCGTTTGATTGGGAACAATTCTTCCCCTGATGACAATAAATTTTATTTTCGGCTGACGAAATTTATACAATGTTCCATTACTCGACGAAAGTAACCGCGGTTGAAGTTTCCCGTTCCGAAAGTGTACGACATTAACCTTTTCAGGAAAATTGTTAAGTTTCGGAACGCGGTTACTGAAAATTTTGGTTACTTTTTTGTAACCAAACTAACCGTGGAAATATCGCGGTTAGTGTGGTTATTTCCTCCCACTACAAACTTCAGATCTAATGTAAACTACAAAAGGCGGGAATTTCAAAACAATTACAATAAGGCGAGAGTTAAGTGGTGGGAATTAATCGATTCTTTGTAGTGCAAGTAGTAAATTGTAATATTATGTTACTATACTCTATAATTAAAACAGTATGAATGAGTGTAAGTAACTGATTTTTAGTAATATTGATCGATGTCGTGAAAAATAATAACGGAAAAAATCATATATGTTCTTATATAATGTGCCATTGTAAACAAATACTAATAAAACAAATATTTTTATTAATAAGTTTGTAAGAGAATATCTATAACCTATAACGTCCATAAAATGACAGTTCAGTTGTCTGTTTTATCAACTGTAAGGTGAAGACCGTTCCGTAACAAAAACGCGTTTTCAGGTAACCACAACTTACCACGACTTTACCGTAACCGTGACCACGGTAGTTAGGTGTGCAGTTACGGAACATTGTATTAAATATTGTTACATATAAAGCCTTGGACAAATGTATGGAGTACCCTACGTTTTATTGAATTTTAGGATTATTACTAAAATAAAATAATACATACAGCTTTTAATGACAACTTAAATCAAAATTATTAATATTTTGTGGTACCTCCTCGTGCTTTAATTACCGAACGTACCCTTTTAGGCATACTGTCCACAAGTTTTTTTACGTACATTGGATTGTATATTGAACCATTCGTCCACAATATTTTTTTTCAATTCTTCTTTTGATTTGAATTTGTAAAGAGACACCTTGTTTATAAGAATCGACCATAAATTTTTAATTTGCGATAAATGGTGACTGGTGACTGAGGGGGGCCAAAAAGTGGCATATTGTTTTTGGAAAACCATTCATTTGTTGCTTTGGCTTTGTGACAGGGGACATTATTTTGTTAAAAAATATATTCTGGTTTGTTTTCATTAAATAATTTTAATATTGATGGCTCCAAAACTTTATTAAGCATGGTAAATAATGAGCAGAATAATGCATCCATCGCACAAAAAGATTTCGCCTAAGACACTGGCGGACATGCACCCCCAGATCATGATGCTACAATCACCAAATTTGACCGTAAGGATGATGCAGTCAGGATAAAAAGCTTCACCCAGCCTACGTCCTTACAAAGATGGCTCCAGGTTGTCCAAAAAGCTGATCCACAAAAGAAAAAAACAAACCCTAATTTCGTAAATTTATAGTAAATTTATATTGTTAGTGCAGTAATTGCTTAGAAAATTATTTTTCTGTTAAATTCAAGTACATTAAACCATTACAGTGCTTATTTCTATATTGGACTCATCAGATCAAATGTTTTTCGCTCATTCATCAGGTGTCCAATTTAAATGTCTTTTGGCCCATTTAAGTCTTTTGTGTCGCTCGGTCAACAGTTGTTTTCGGCGAGCTCTTCTTCCAAGTAAATTAGATTCTACGAGACGTCTTCTAATTGTTCTAGAAGAAACTTTAATTTCTCTATGCACCCACAGATCACCAGCCAGCTCTTTTGGCGATATTGAGCGTTACCATCTCTGAAAGTGGTTGCATGATTTCTTCCGGTTTCTGGTCTGTTTTCATAAGTATCAGTCTCTTGGAACCTTTTGATGGTAATTAGCACTGTTTTTCATGAAGATTCCATTATTTTTTTTTTTATTTTTACCTACGACTGTCCTTGTGAATGGAGCAATATAATTTGACTCCTTTCTGCCACAATGAGTTCACGTTTTTTAGCCATAATATAATTAAAAATATTCACTTAAACGGTTGTTTATTTTTATTGTATTTTTATTTGTATTTCACGATTTATCATAACTCTGTTTACATTTTCGGTTATCTGATTAGACGCACGTCTTTAAGAATGTGTCAATGATATTTTAAAAACATTTTGTCAAATATATACAAGTTACAATGTACATAAATTTAGATGTTATATTATAACTGCATGGGGGCTCCATACATTTGTTCAAGGTTGTATTTATTTTTTAGTTTTCCTTAAACGTATTTTTTTATTAGTGACGTAATAAGTATTTTCAATAAATGTAGAAGGAACTGGTATATTTAATATGCTCCAAAACTACTGAATATTCAAACAAACTGAAACCTCAAAATTCTGTCAAAATCACAATTTGGTACAGATCCGTGCACCGGAATGGATAATTTATTGGGGGTATATTCTGTAAGCTTTTCGACAATCGTTTCTATGGTATCCTGTTGTAAGTTCCGATTTTCAACAACTCGTATTGGTATTCTGTAACTCATTGATAGTGCACTTTTAATACTTACGTTTCATAAAGATACTCCCAAACATTTTGACTAACAATGGTTGCCAACTGATCAACATAAGAAACTCTTTCTGGAATAATCCCTCCATGTTGACATAAGAAATCGCTATTATCAATCGGTCCTGGTTCCGCAAATGTATGAAACTTGCTAAACCATTGTTTCGAAATATAAAATTTCATTTCACTTATTTCCGCAGAACTGGCATCCATAAGTTCAAAAGTCTTCTGACGATATCTAAGCATACTGGTGTTTGACTTACGATAGAATAGCACATAAGCTTCACAACCTAAGACAGTATCGGGTGATACTTGTGTCACATATTGATCGTCAAATTCAAACCAGGTATCGGTGTGAGCATTTAAAGAATAACAGGTGTAGTGACCTCCTCCCGCTGTTCCATGATGGCAGATTACGCTTATTAAATCATAGTTACTCACATCACTAACGCAGTCTGGAAGAAAGAATATTGTTAGTCTTTATGTTCTTTTCACTCTACGATAAGTTATTTATTTAATACCAATAAGGTCTCATATCTACTTCTGGTACGTCTATTCAAAAGAGTAAAAATAGTGTTATCTTTGGACTTACGGGAATAAGGCAAAAAATATCGAAGTAGGTCAAACGTCAGTCCTAAAACTCAATGTCATAATTTTAAAATATACACACACCGGCAAATTTAAAGAAACAGATTGAAAATTATATTTTTTTAAAATTTTATTATTTTGTAGCCTATATCTAGATAGCTTTGAATGCTCTACTAAACAATGAACGAAGATTGTATCGACGACAAAATGCACCATTTAATTTTACTACTACTGTATCTTTTGGTGGAGGTTCAATTATGGTGTGGGGTGGAATATATTTGGGAGCTCGCACAGAGTTAGTGGTGATTGATGGCGGAGCGTTAACTGACAACAATTTCAAAGGTGCAAACTATTGAAATCAAAATTTCCTCATAATCTGTTATTACTGAAGTGAACAGCATATACAGTGGACACCCATAACTCGTCGCATTTACAACTCGTCGCTTTCATATCTCGTCGGCATTCCAGTTAAGCGCCGACTCGGTAATGAATGACTCATGCTTCTACTTGCTCTGTTTGTGTTTGCTTATACGTCACTGATTTGCCGCGTATATACTCGGCAGTTACTGACGTCTATATTATTTAATATACATAAAGTGTGATTGTGTGAATTGAAAGTTTTTTTTTTAATATATCATTGAAAATTATAATCGAAAATGTTGTTTCATTGGAAAAGAAGCGAGAAATAATTGCAAAGGTAGAGCAGGGTATGAAAGTGGCTGATGTTGCTAGTTAATATAATTTGCCTAGAACAACTGTAAGCACCTATTGGAACCGACGAGTGTGACGACAATAGATCGACATTTCTTTGCCTTTTCTTTGTATTCATTGTTTATTTTATGATGTATGTATTTACATTTCTTTTAATAATAACGTAATTCAACTTAATTTGTTATTATTTAGCAATAAAAGTTTTAAAAACCATGGAAATATCTTAGAAAAGTGATCGATCACAGATCCTAGGAACGGATTAATTCGTTTTCCATTAATTCTTAAGGGAAAATTCAATTCATAACTCGTCGTTTTTACAACTCGTCGGTTTTTATGGAACGAATTAACGACGAGTTATGGGTATCCACTGTACAGGCTATTTCAAACGATTAGGCGGAACAAAATGGAAATTTCGTTCTTTTAGGTTGTCACAAAAAGGGACCTTGCTTGGGTTATTTCATGTTACAGGTAAAAAGGTACGATTTGCATTTAAAATGTAAAAATCTTAACATGTGTATTGATATTTATTATTATTTTTTTTTAAAGAATAAGTTAAAACTAAATATTTTACTACATTTATTTTCAATAAGTTATAAATATATTTTAATTTAGTCAATAAAAATTATTAAAAACATGTGATTATTCATTAAATTTCCCTTGGATCGAAAAGTACTTTTGTTTATCTTTATTCTTAAAAAAAATAAATAAATAAAAAAAAATCATGAGAGTTAAAAAGTCATCATTGTAAAACTGAAGATTTTTTTTTTAAATATGATCTAAAAAAGAGGTAACGAAAAAAAATGGCATTTTCTTGGGTCGCGACATGAACATATTTCTCAAATTTGAGTCGCGGCTTAAAAAGGTTAAGAACCACTGCTATAATCGATCGTATAACAGCAGTAAATTCAAAAACAGCATCATTTTTCTTAATACAAGATGTACATGTAGAACTATTGACACTCGAATTTACCTACCTTTATGTAGATATGGCCTCATATCCAATCCAGTTAACGGAAACGACACCTGGCTGGAAATTTTCGAACTAAACATTAACTCATGCCTAAACCTCTTCAGATGAATACATAACACTTCTGGTAAGTCAATAACCTTGGAAAACTTCACTCCATTCCTGAGCTTGTTACATTTCTCACAACTGTACATATTATCCCCTTTCAGTTCATCTGCACTGAAGAAGGCTGCAAGACAATCATGAAGTGATACTACTGGGCCATAGAACCAGCTTTTGAGCCAAGTCCAAAGCCAAGCTACCCAACCATCTTGACTACCTGGGTATACAGCTTCGGTACAAGTTAAAGGAGCTGAAGTTTGGGTACCTTGTGGAGCACCTTTTCCACCCGTTAAACCTGTTCCATGTAAAACAGCAAGATGATCACGGTTTGGTATTGGTAAAGATAGATCTTGAAATGTTTCTACTCTTGTTGAAATCTATAAATAGTGTTTTATCTATTTTTTAAAATGAAATTCTTAAATATCTGTTGAAATAACTTACACGATCACATGTTAGACATTGCACCGATGACAGAAGTTTTCCATCGAACACATCGGAAATGATTGAATGATACTTTACAGGTTTCTTTGGTTGGGGGTTGTTCGTACTGGTACTAGGTTGTGATTCTATAAGAAAACAAAATAAATATTAGTAGTCATTAAATATTAGTATACTGTTACAGTCTGTATAAGACGTCCTTGTTGATTTTTGGCTAACTATAAGAGAGAAAAGGAAAAATTAAAATAATTTAAAAATTTACTGTAAATATTATTACGCTACTACCTAATAATTGGTCCAATCTCCATTAAACCCTTTTCACACTAGATCTTTAAGACGAGTGAACTTAAAGTTCACCGATGTTTAAGATCGGTATGCTTTCACACTTGATGTTTAAATCTCTGGTGCTGTCATCAGCTACAATAATTTTGTCCTTAAGTTACCGTCATGAAATTACCAGTTTTGAACTGTCTACGCAGACGCACATTTTGAATTATTATAAACAAATAAGGATATTTCATTTCATTCTACAATAAAGACACTACAATAAAGAATATATTACACCTGTATTAATATGTAAGTCGATACATTTTATCTCAATTATTGTAGCTCTGTATTTTATTAAACACATTATTAAAATAAATAATTTTATTATAACAATAAGTATAAACTTCTTATAACGTCGATATAATACAGTATTCTTGTTTATGATAATATAAAATGTTGACAGCACAAATTCAAGGAGTATTTTTTTATAATAGAAATTAAGTTGGCAATGCGGACGAAGTTTAAGACGCAGATCTCTGTCTTAAACATCGCTTGTATTTAGACGAGGCCATACGGTTTCACATTAGCGTTTAAAGATACATTCACTTTAACATCCGATCTTAAAGATCTAGTGTGAAAAGGGTATTATTATCAATTATTTTCGACATACTTTGGTAGTGATCTCCATATCTGCCGTATTTGACGAGTTAGCTGATCCAAATTTTGAACGTTTTTTGTTCGTAGCTTATATTTCATGAACCCCCCCCCCCCAATGTAAAAACTAGATTCATCAGAGAAAACTACATCACTCCAATCGCGGTCTAAATTTTCCTTGGCCCAAGCGAGTCGTTTTTCGACATGTTTTACAGATAACAACGGTTTGTGTTTGGTGATCCTGAATTTAATACTATTTTCAATTAAACGAGTTCTCAGGGTCATTAGACTTAACTTAATGTTCTTTTTTAACAAAATTGCCTGTAATTTACGTAAATATAACATAGGATTACTTTTAAAAACGTTAAAAATCACTTTATCTTGTTTTTTAGTAGTCACTTTTTTTAATCCACGATTAGGTAAATCGTCAACATTTTTATTAATTTTATAACGTTTCACCCAATACTTAAGTCTACTGACTTGTGCATATATTTTGCTGCAATTGAAAAGGACATTTTTGGCTCTTTTGGGTGGGTACATAAAAATACCGCTTCTAAACGTTTTGCATAAATAGTACTCATTATTACACAACCGCACTACTGAAAGACAAAACACTAACTAAACAATTTTTAGTATCGGGCGTATTAGGTCTTGATGTTCTTATCATGTTTGAACCTGTTTATTATTTGTGCACATGTCTGATCCTGAATTATAAGCATATATGTCTTATTATACAGACTGTATATTAATTTTTGCATATTTTAAAGACAAAAAAAAGGATTTTTTTTATTAAGATTGACAAAAAAATAAAATGCAATGAAAAGGACATTTTATAATGACAATCAATTTAATCTAGGATTTGCAATGTGAGTATGATTCACAAAACTTTAACAAAATGACCAAAACTTCGAATTAATAGATAAAAATTACTGGACTTCAAAATCTAGTTCCGCCTAAACGTTTGGAATAGCCTGTAGCTTAAATTTTATACTCTACCGGCGAAATCTCAAACTAGCTCTTTCATAGGCGTCGTTTTAACCTTTCAAACTTTCAACTTAAACAGGGGGGGTGAAACTCTAATGGCAAAACGAAAACCATATTACGTTCCATAACCCAACACGAATAGCGCCCCAGTCGCTATAGCTACGCGCATGACAGGATGTTGCCTGTTACGGCTTCTGTCATTAGCGTCAAAATCTGTAATTAGTGTCAAAATCGTCTTCTGTAATTTTGTTATATCATTGTTTAGTTCGCAAAATGGGTGTTAAATGCTTTGTTTTGGGGTGTGATAGTAGTGAACCTACAAGATATCGCTTTCCAAACCCGAAGACACGTGTGGCTCCAAAATTGTATAAAACGTGGATGAGGAACATTGGAAATACAAAATTGGATGGCTTGTCCATGGAAGTGTCCATAAATATTAAGTATTAGTAAATATTATGTTATATGTTAGTCTACTTAATAAATAATTATTTCTGCTAGTTATTGTTTTTCTGTTTCTGTATAATTCCTAACTGCTTGTTCTTAATTGTAAACATAATTAAATGTTATTATTAAATGATACAATTGTTATGATTTATTTTGTCTATTTTTAATATTGTTGTTATTAATAATATTAAAAATAGACAAAATAAATCATAACAATTGTTTCATTTAATAATAACATTTAATTATGCTTACAACTATATCCACTGATGCATTTGAAATACCCGCGAAAACCCAACCCTTTCCTCCCCTACCAATTTTAGTTCCATAACCCAACAACTATAGCGCTAATTTGGTTTAAAAAAATATAACGGCAGTTTCGCATCTATTTCCTTCTTTATCTATGAACTTAAATTAAAATCTTAATAAAACAGGTCCCTGTCAGACAGCGTTATATCCCGCTGCCAATGGTTTATCTGTGAACTTATACCAGACAGTTTATAGCTGACCTTGATGGGAAATCTTTCGCTAGACGAACTATAGAACATTATATGTAGGTTGTGTAAAAAACTAATTGTAAGCTAAAACTAGGTATAAAATACAAAAATATGTAAATATAAGGGACTTTTGTTTACTAAATAATCTACTATAAAATGTTTAACTCACCAACAACAGGAGGACTAACACTACGGCAATGGGTAGCAGTTAATTTGCTTCTTAGTCTGGTGTGTCTGCCAGGACTGCACGATCTGGAGAGTCGTCTCTTTCCAGATCCTTTTCTACCCTCTGACACTGATCTTTCTGTGTCATCACTTAGCGACGATCTTTCACTAACACCAGAATCGCATGTTTCATATTCCCCCTCGGACTGACTTGCACTTGCGCTAGTGCCATCTAACGCTTCATAATTTGCAGAGTAACCATAACCTAAAAATGAGAAAATATTACAATTTTGGTTACTAGTATTACCTTTATGCAACAATATCAAGTAAAAATTGATGTGAAGTGTGAATTTTCACACATTTCTGGGTTTTGCAGGTATTTAGTAACTGAACGATGATTATTTGGGATGCCAAAACAAATTTTATGTCAAAATATTTTTTTATGAATTTTAATTCGAATGCCTAATACCATTATTTAAGTTTCTAAATAAATGCAGTATTTTTTTTTATACAGCAAAGTTCATTAGGATTTTGAAAATTGCACCTATGGCTTCCATTGGTTGCTTACATCATAAGTCCCGCCCTTTGATTTCGTCAAACATAGAATTAAATTATAATTTCAACACTTTCCACTGGTTATTAAATTTACGCTTTTAAAAATTAAATGCAACATTTACCAAATATAACTAGAATTTTAACAAAATAAAAATCGAAAAAAAAAAACAAAAACTAAAATCAACAGGATTCGAACCCTAGTTTGCAAGTTAACTTATATTATTAAGCGTGCGACAAATCCAACCACGCCACGAGAGCTACTAATCTGGTATGTTACACAACGTATTAAATAGTTATTTTCCGAAAACATAATCTGATCAAAAATTCCTGTTGTACTATTCCGGTTCACACCAATGTACATTTCTTAGAATTTTTTCAGATTTTTAGTTTAAACCATCTGGGCTACAGGGTGTGGGACAACAATTTTTTTGCACAATTTTGGCAAAAATCGCATCAAAATAATTTATTTTGCAAAAATAAAAATTTGATCGTTAATCCACGTACTAAGGGCTTTCATTTGCTACCCTACTAAGAATTTAAAAAAAAAAATTTTTTTTTCGATGAGCACATATTTGTTTATATTTTTAGTGGGATATGTTTTTTAGATGTTTTAGTATTTTTCCTATGTGCAGGTCAAAGAGTTGTATAAGCATGCCAAATTTCAACTCTCTAGGTTTAGCCGTTTGGCTACAATTTTTACCGAACAGACAGACAGACAGACAGACAGACAGACAGACAGACGAGGCTAAGACTAAGTAGGCTGTACTTAGTTGCGGTATGACGTCACACGTCGTTTTCGCGCGCTACATACATTTATAATTTTTTTAAGCCTTCAAATTAAAAAAAAAAATATGCAAAACTGTTTTTTATGTTTATATGCAACAGAAGGGATATAATAAAAAAAAATAAAAAAATCATGCCTATCCCCTATTTGTACAATGTGTTACAAATAATAATAATAATTGAAAATATTGAATTTTCAAGTCGTACTTGAAAGTACAACTAGAAAGAACTACTTGAAAGAACTACTAACCTTGTTCTAAAGATTGTGCCTGTGGTCCTTCTGCTGCTAGTGTGTAGCTATCAAGAGTATCACATGACCCCGTTGTCTTCACAGGACAATCACAATCAGTAGAAGAGATAGTCATCTGTTTTAATTCTTCGTGAAGTTGATCCATAAAACATCGTAAAAATTCTTGGGTATCATGTTGATGGTAGCCACGAAACATCGAATGTACCTAGTACAAAAGGAGATATAGTATTATGGTCACAGCTAGCGCTAATTCTTTTGGTGCCCGGAGTAAGACCAGAAAACTGAGCTCTTGTATTAGGTTATCTGAACGCATGTTTTGATACCTCTCACAGCGCAGTTAAGATATTTGTACAAATTGTTCAGAAAAGGAAGATGAACTGAAGATTCAAAAAAATATGAAAACTCCACAGGGACAACAATGTTTTTGATATACTATCGCAGGGAAATTTCATCGTGAGAAAATTCATCGCAAGAAAATTCATCGCTGGGAAAATTCATCGCAAGAAAGTTCATCGCAGAAAAATTCATCGCAGGGAAATTAAGTTAAATATCGGGTCATTTTAATTCGTACAGTGAGCGAATTCCATTGAAATTGAAATCGTTTAATAAAACTGGTAATTGTTATTACATATAAGAGACATAAATAAGATAGACAATTAATATCAACAAATATACTTTACATAAACAAAATATTGTTTAGTTTTAATATTTGGCATGGTGGTCTTCTATGTTTTTCACAAAGCTGTATTTACCTATTTCGGTGAAAGTCGATTATTTCAGAAACTCTTAAAATGTTCAGGGAAACGCAAATTTGCACATAAATTTGGATTAAAAATGTGAGAAGCCCTTATTCTATTTTCATTCAATATTCGCGACACACAGGCGTAACGCGTAAGTAAGTTGGATTGAACCTAATTTGATCAAAAAATTTCGACCCTACTCTCAGAAGATGGATTGACTCTAATTTGGTGCAAAAACACCAACCCTACCTAGTTGGAGTTTACCTAAAAAATTTTCATCAATAAATTGCGTTCCCAGCAATGCGTACGTACGACCTTAGCGTTTGTAATTTTCCTGCGATGAATGTTCCCCGCCATGAATCTTGCCTTCGATAAATTTTCTTGCAATGAATTTTCTCGCGATGAAGTTTTCCTGCGATGAATTTTGCCTGCGATGAATTTTCTTGCGATGAATTTTCTCGCGATGAAGTTTCCCTGCGATGAATGTTCCCCGCGATGTGGTTTCTTGCGATGAATTTTCAACGATGAATTTTCCACGATGAATTTTCTGCGATGAATTGTCCGGACCCGACCTTGTGATATTGAATGGAAAATTCTTAGAAAAACTGTTCCGAATATTATTATACCGTATAAGGCCGCGGTCTGACTGATCGAGTGCTGTCGATCGTTTGCTGTCGAGCAAATTTCAAACACACGTTAACTAAGGGCATGAGTCGCACTGAACCATCGTTTGCTGTCAAGTAGCATCAAGTTGTTTGTATTTCAAACCGGTTTGAATTTCACACGACGCTCGACGCAATAGCACATGCGCATTTAAGCATATACAGTTCATAACCATATATTATTTGACAGTTGGAACGTCAAAAAAAAAAAACAAAATTACAATATAGAGTAAAATGGACTCGCTAATTAGTATTAACTGTTTGATAGTATTATTTTAGGTTGGAATATGCACTATTTGACAAGTGAGAAACAAATTTACTTGACACTGAGTGATCGATAATACTCGACAGTACTTGATCAGTCAGACCAGCTTTTAAATTTTTAAATGACATTACACGACTCGACGCTACGTTACACGACGGCGCTCGATCAGTCAGACTGCTGCCTAATGCAGTGCTTCCGGTGGTCCCCGGACCACTGGTGGTCCTTAGTAAAATTTCGCAGAACCGCGAAGTTCTTATAAATTATTATTTTTGAGATTTTTTGTTCATTTTTTTATGATCTTTTGTTCATTTTCTGGGTATTTTGTTAATTTTTCAGTAATTTTTTATTAGTAAGATATATGTAAAGTCACATACAATTTGTTTAATAGTACATTTATTTTTAAGGGTCCGCGGTAAAAAATTAAATATTTTACTGGTCCGCGGCACGTTTTCAGTTCAGAAACACTGGTATAATGAATTAAAAAATTCGTTCAGACTTGTTTTGGAAAATATCTTCATCTGATATTTTAAACTTACATTTCGTATTCCATAGAGAATCCCGCTAGGAACCACATATCCTCTCGTTTTCCTATGCCACATTTCTCTAACAAGTCTCTGATAGGACCGGCTCAATCCTGGTTTTCTTCCTTCACTAGCCAATCTAACTCCAGCAGTACAATCCAAGAAATAATTAGTTAGTGGAGGTGTGTTACTTAGAGCTTGTAATGCAGAATTCATGTAACAGGTATTTCCTATGTTCTGTAAACCCACAAGGCCTGAAAAATGAACACTCAACATCAGCTAAATGAAATTTGTTAAATTAAATTAAAATTTTATTGCTAATCAAATCAAGTTAGAGCAGATTAGTCCTATATACTCAAAGTATACACATTGTTAATACACATGTTATTCGTAAAGCCGCATCCAGACCAAACGCAGTAATACACTATAAAAATCACCAAAATAACCAGATTTAGTTTGTCCTTACAAAAGTGAACGGCTTACAACTTTTTTAAAAACATTAATTTTGAAACGTCAAATTTGAATTTACCGCAAAATGTATTTAATTTCAAATAGACCATATTAGTAACTACGTCACAAAATGGGATTCAGTGCTGCCGTCTCGCGGTTGGATTCCTTTTATTTGAATTTAGCATGTTGTTATTTTGTTAAATTGTATTTTGGAAATATTGGCATCTGACACTACCGATAGTGGCGCTACTGCATTCACATCATGGCTGACTTTGGTAGGATATTTTTGACAGGTTCAATGGTATCTTCATGTGATATTTATTGAAACACACGGGAACACACTCTAAAATGGTCTTTAACTGTCTTTCCACTTCTAAGAACATATTCCCATGCTTGTCACAAACTCGACTATCCTACAACCTTCAGTTTCTCAAAATCTCACTAGAGGCGCTTCAGTTATTGTCAGTTGACAATAAATTAAGTTTTCAAAGTAAGAGAGTGCTTCACATCAAAACTACAAGTCAATATTTATTTATTAAAATTCTTATTTTATACATTATAATTTAAAATGTCATTATTTTTGCAGAACAATATTATTTTGCAGGTTAATTTTGAAAAATTTACGTTAATAATCGTTATTATGGCAAGTAACATAGCAATAAGTGTGTGAACCATATCTAAATGGTTTAAAGGAATAATATGTTGTTTTTAATTTTCCATTATTGTTTTTCATTTTCATCTGTCAAAAAACGTAAAATTTGCAATTAATAATGTAGATGTAATTGTTACAATTCGGAGCAAAACAATACACCAATATGCATTCTAAAACAAAATATTAATGATTACTTATACAATGTTCCGTAACTGCACACCTAATTACCGCGGTCGCGGTTACGGTAAAGTCGTGGTAAGTTGTGGTTACCCAGTGGTTACCTGAAAACGAGTTTTAGTTACGGAACGGTAGTCACAATTCAGTTGATAAAACAGACAACTGAACTGTCATTTTATGGACGTTATAGGTTATAGATATTCTCTTACAAACTTATTAATAAAAATATTTGTTTTATTAGTACTTGTTTACAATGGCACATTATATAAGAGCATATATGATTTTTCCCGATATTATTTTTCACGACATCGATCAATATTACTAAAAAACAGTTACTTACACTCATTCTTACTGTTTTAATTATAGACTATAGTAAAATAATATTGTAATTTACTACTTGCACTACAAAGAAACGATTAATTCCCTCCACTTAACTCTCGCCTTATTGTAATTGTTTTGAAATTCCCGCCTTTTGTTGTTTACATTAGATCTGAAGTTTGTAGTGGGACGAAATAACCACACTAACCGCGATATTTCTACGGTTAGTTTGGTTACAAAAAAGTAACCAAAATTTTCAGTAACCGCGTTCCGAAACCTAACAATTTTCCTGAAAAGGTTAATGTCGTACACTTTCGGAACGGGAAACTTCAACCGCGGTTACTTTCGTCGAGTAATGGAACATTGTATTAGTGTTAATTAAATAAATACTAAAGATATTCCGATTTTCATATTATTTAAAAACGTAACCTATAAATATATCTTCGAATCCTTATTTGTATGTTTATAAAATCATTATTCTATAATATAAAGTGTCTGGACTGTATATATTAGTATATATTTATCAAAAATACATATTTTTTGCTCCAAAATTGAAAATATTTATAAAATTAAGGTAACAAAAGTAATGTCCCATGTATTTTAAACTTCAAAAGGACTCAGCTCTCAGATGGCAGCACATGTATGTGACGACACACTAATATGGTCTATTATAAACTTTAATTTGATACAGTGTGAAACCGGCCGCGCTCGCAGCGCCATCTACTTCATTCTTTATAAAAAATAGAGTATGGGAACAGTACTAAGACAAACTAAGGCAGACCACCTCCCCCGATGGACAGATATTGGGTGCGTTTTGTTGGTGGCTGGTTAGAAGTACTGGAATTGATGCGCAAGAAAACGACAACTTTGATCGTGAAGTAAACATGGAATGACATTTGCAGGGAGGTTAAGTCATATGGTTGTAGAACATATTTCACCTAAATGAATAATCTAAATAGTAAATGCAGAATAAGAAAACTTTATATTTGAAGCAGATGTTCTAGAACGTAATGTTTTAGAACGAGTAATTGAATTGTACATACATTTTAAGTTTATATTTAACAATACTATATTAAAATCATAACGGTATATATTTATTTTAGGACACAAAATGAGAAAATACCTAAAAGTAAAAATTATTTTGAAACATTAATACCAAAATTTAATTCGAATACATTTAAAAACCAAATGAAAACAACTGCATTCAAATACATATTACTTTTCATCCCCACCACACTTTATTCCAGTCGTTCGACCTCGAGTCATCGAATGAGTAGAATGAATAGAATGAGAATACAGTCGCAACAAAACGCGTATTCTGATTAAGCCGAAACCAGAAATGGCACAACAAAACGCACCCATTATCAAGAGACTGGTCGGCAACTGGTGGCAAGTCGAACTGGACAGAGAGGAGTGGAGGATATAAAGGGGCGGCATATGTTTAACAATGGACATCAATGCTGACTGATGATGATGAGGAGGCGATTTTGCTCCGATGAGAACCACTATTTTATAATATAGTCCATAAGAAACTTCTTACCTCTAGGTCTGCTTGTAATCTCCCCATCATCACTATCACTACTCTCTCCGCTGTCTCCACTCATTCCGACATTAAGTCCAACACTTCTATCGAAAGCATAAATCACATTGCTATTTCTCCTGTCGGAAGTGTCAGTTCTTAACGTTGCATAACTGCCTCGTCCTGAATCATAACTTTCTCTGTCATAAGCATGTAGTCTATCATTATCACCTTCGTTGTCGCTGTCATTATATACAACCGTTCTTGGACTCAATTTCCGAACTTTACCATCCATGAACACTTCCGATTTACATGTGTAGCACCATATGCGTTGTGTTGATAGGTTCATGTGTATACAATGGGCGGGACATGTCTACAAAAAAAAATCCACATTTCATATACGCATCATAGTAAGAAGATAGATCTTAAAACTAGATTTTATGGCTCCTGAAATGTAAAAACAATAAATACAATTATTATTTAACAAGAAAAAAAAAAAAAAAAGCTAAGTGGCCGTATTTCAAATAGGTGTTTTTTAATAGGTGTTACATGTGGGATTAAAATTGGTCTTGAATATTATTGTCAGGCTTACCAAACGTCCCGGTTTGAAGGTATGGTCCCGACGTCCCGGCCAGTTTGTCATTTTGTCCCGGATATATGGTAAAAATTTAAAAGTGCCGAATATACATACAGTATAAAAAGTGCAGACTCGGAAAAAGGCGATTAGGCAACTAATTAAAAATAGCAAACAATTTTTATAGAAATTTCACGCTAGTGATAAATAGATATTAATAACTTTTTAATAATAAGTTATGTTCAATTCAGGGCCGAGAGTTCCAGTTGCTAATAAACTGTCCTATAAGTTTATAAGCAACATATTTTTTTTTCCGAGAGTTCCACCCCGAAATAGTTATTAGGTTGCTAATAAATAGGCTTATTTGTCTAATAACTTATAGGCAACATGAAGTGCTTAATAAATTGACATATAACCCAAAACAAGTTCGCAAAATGTGTTAATATTTCAATTTTAATTGAAAAACAGTATATTTTTAAAAGAATATACGAATGTGTAAAGTCTGTTCCAAATGGTTAGGCGGAACTAAATTTTGCAATCTAGTTACTTTCATCGTTTAAATCGTTCTTTTCGGCCGTTTTGTTTAAGCTTTGTAAATCATACTTGCAACAAACATTTTTTGGTTAAGGTTAATATCATTTTAAAATGTCATTTTCTTTATATTTTGATTTTTTGTGTAATTCTTAATACAAATATCCCATTTATTTATTTTTTTGTCATTAAAATACGTAAAAAAATGACATATAAATGACAGAAAAATAATTTAATTTCGACATATGTCATTCGTTTCCATGGTTTCATTGTTGGAATTTTAAATTTTGACATTCCAACGTGAAAAATGAAATAACCCAAGCAAGGTCCCTTTTCGTGACAACCTAAAAGAACGAAATTCCCATTTAGTTCCGCCTAACCGTTTGAAACAGACTGTAGTTTTTAAACATTTTTATAATGGTGATTTTAGTGTTTTATATACATTTTAGTTGTATTTTGACGAAATCGACGATCTGTTTGGATGAATTTATAAATTACGGACAACCGTTTTTAGAATATTTTGGGCATTTATTTTAAATGTGATATATAAAGAACAATATATAAATATATATTTTTAAATAAACATTGTCTTTTATTTTTATATATGTATTTATTTCAATTACGATTACAACACAGTACAAACAATACCTTAAGCATTACTATTTATATAAAAATGGTAGAAAATAAGAAGACAGACGCAATTATTGGCCGAATAATAAAGATGTGTGGCTGAAAATTGCTGATAAGTTTAATTCATATTGTTTAAGGAATGTAAAATAAAGCAAAATATGGCTGTCTTCTTGTTTTCATTCACTTTTGTATTATAAAATGCTATTTTTATAACTTCTCTTCTATCTATATTGTCCTCTTTTTCTGTGGTAAAATTTGTTGAACGTCGTTTAATTGTCATTTTAACAGTACCACAAAAAATATACGCAATGTCATTGAATGTAAAGTCATTGGATTTCTACGATATAATATCCAAGAATAAAATTTTGCTGGAAAAAATCGCAAATCCAAAAAGTTTTCGTATGTAAAGTAAAATTTCATTCTTGTAATATTGTTTGTAATTCTTAATTTTTTTATCTGTGGCTTATGAATAAATAATTTAATAAAACGATTATTTTTTTATTTGTCCCGGTTTATGATTTTCAAAATCTGGTCACCTTATGTATAATACAAATATACCAACAATCAAAACAAAGTACTTAAGTATAAAAATAAAATAAAATTACGTGATCTATAATATAAATATGTAATATATAAATAGTTTTTGAATGCCGTATATCCATCATAATTAGTTTTAAATATAGTAAATCACCCCTTAATGTCGAAACCGAATTCTTTCTTAAAATTACTCATTTTTCAATAGTTACAAACACCGCCCTTTCTGACGTAGCTACACGAGTGTTTTAGATTAATATATGATGTCAATGGCAAATGATGTCAATGATACTCATTATTTTTTCATTTTCGTTCATTTTTAAAACATATGATACAAAAAATAAAAAATTATATAAACAAACTTTATGTTTGACAATATTAGCAAGAGATAACATGAATGCATGAAAATGCATGCACTGAAGAGTGAGATAATAACATAAGTCGAATATTAATAAGCAAAACATACACTAGCGGCAGCTACGTTACAGTGATGCAAATTTTAAAATGTAAAAGTATAAGCTGTTTCATTTTGTAATACGTAACTAGATCTGACGATTTTGGGGTGAATCAATACTATGATAATATTATAAATGTAGTGTAAATATACAACATACAAAATGAACTTTCCCTGTTACTTCCGTATTACAAAATAAACACAAGGCTGCGAAAAAAAAATATATATATATATCCGTCGCTTTTGATTTTAACGGAAGATATAGATAGAATGGCGAATCCTGATATCATATCAAGTTTTAGTTTTTCTCCATCACATCTAGTTTTTTTATAATTCTCTAAAGAAAATATCATGGATAATATTTTTAGACAAATAATTTCTGTAAAGTGTGTCTCTTAATTTTATTAACAATAAACTTTTTTTATTCTTCAATATACCAGGTCTACAAGTATGAAATGCGGATTTTTTTTAAACTTGCCGCGCAAACAGAATGTATAGTTCAAAGTTTCAACACATATGGCGTTTTGTTAAGTTATCATTAAGTGTCAAATACGTATAGGTTATAATTTGAAAAGTGATCATATAGTTTTGTTTTACTGTGTTAAAAATGTCAAATTTTGTGCCAAATAAAGAGCATTGGCGGACAGGACTAATGTTTTGTTTTCATTTGAAAAAAAACTGCTGCTGAATCATACCGACTGCTTCGAGAAGCTTATGGTGATTATGCTCCATCGCAAAATACGTGTGAACGATGGTTTTGGCGTTTCAAAAGTGGTGACTTTGATCTTACAGACAAAGAACATGGAAAACCTCCAAAAAAATATGAAGATACAAAATTGGAAACATTGCTACAGGAAGACGATAGTCAATCACAAAAACAACTAGCAGAGCAGTTAGGCGTTAGTCAACAAGCTGTTTCCAGTCGCCTCCGAGAGATGGGTAAGATCCAGAAAGTCGGCAGATGGGTTCCACATGCATTGAATGAGAGCCAGATGGAAAAAAAACGCAAAAACACTTGTGAAATTTTGCTTGCACGATACAAAAGAAAGTCTTTTTTGCATCGTATCATTACTGGCGATGAAAAATGGATTTATTTTGAAAATCCCAAACGCAAAAAATCATGGGTGAACCCAGGCTCACCATCCACATCAACTGCAAGACCGAATCGCTTTGGCAAAAAGACAATGCTCTTTACTTGGTGGGACCAAAGGGGTGTGGTCTATTATGAATTGTTAAAACCTGGTGAAACAGTTAATACCCAACGCTACCAACAACAACTGATCGAATTGAACCATTCGCTGCTCATAAAACGACCAGAATACGAAAGAAGACAGCACAAGGTAATCTTTCTTCACGATAACTCTCCATCACATAAGGCAAAAGCAGTTTGCAATACATTGGAGGCACTCAAGTGGGAAGTGCTACCCCATGCCGCTTACTCACCAGACTTGGCCCCTTCAGATTACCACTTGTTCGCATCGATGGGTCACGCACTTGCCGAGCAGCACTTTTGTTCATATGAAAATGTGGAAGAATGGCTAGATGAATAGTTTGCGGGGAAAGGGAAGAGTTATACTGGTGAGGTATTCACAAATTGCCTGCAAGATGGGAAAAATGTATAACTTCTAATGGAGCATACTTTGAATAAATAAACATTTACTGTTCTTTTGAGTTTAATGTGTTTCATTTAAAAAAAATTCCGCATTTCATAGTTGTAGACCTGGTAAAACAAGATAAAATACGGAGAATTTTTTATGATAAAGGCAATTCTTAATTATTTACTAACTATTAACTCTACTCAGGGAGAAAATCACGCCTTATAGCCTTTCTCTTGTGTCCTGCGGAACTATCATGAATGCATGATTGTTTTGACGTTGCAGCATGAATGTGATTTTTATCAATCAACACTTTTGATGTGTAAGTGTTTACATATTATAATCATTGTTTATTTATATGAAGCTTAAGACAACTGCAATATTTACATTCGGCTCAAGTAAAAATGAGTCATAGATAATAAGAAATTAAATTTTAAAGTGTGGTAAAAAAAAAAAAATGATACGTGATAAAAACATAATAATATTATTTTCTAGCATTATCACTACTTATCTATTAAAATTACCATATATTATTAAAAGCGGACAACTTGCGCAGACCTGTATTATTTTTTGCCAAAATTATAACGAAATTTACAAAATTAAGGATTCCACACACCAAAGCGGCCGCGGTGGCGATAATGCAGCGGCCTAACGCAACCTATACAATACAATGAGACCACGCACATACAAGCGTTCCGCTATCTGAGAACGCCACTGACTGCAGCGTTCAGTCTGCGATCACCAAACACTGGCGGCCGAACTCGACAAGTTGCGTTAGGCCGCGCGATATTCATTGTTTATATACCACAGAGTGAATATATTTAAGAAAATAATGTCGAAAATAGATAATTTAACAGAAAAAATCATAGATCAGTAAAGGATCATTTAATTTTGTATGACTTAGCACATCCTGATTACAAGAATATTAGGAAAATAAATAAAAGGTGGGACGAAATAGGAAAAGTTTTGGAAATTGATAGTAAAGTCTGTTCCAAACGATTAGGCGGAACTAGATTTTGCAATCTAGTTACTTTCATCGTTTAAATAATGCTTTTCAGCCGTTTTGTTTAAGCTTTGTAAATCATACTTGCAACAAACATTTTTTGGTTAAGGTTAATATCATTTTAAAATGTCATTTTCTTTATATTTTGATTTTTTGTGTCATTCTTAATACAAATGTCCCATTTATTTATTTTTTGTCATTAAAATATGTAAGAAAATTAATTTAAGTTTGACATATGTCATTCATTTCCATGGTTTCATTGTTGGAATTTTAAATTTTAACATTCCAAAGGGGAAAAATGAAATAACCCAAGCAAGGTCCAATATTATCATACAACTATATACCGTGATTCACTAACTGATCGCTACCGCTACCGCCACTCCCACCGCGTTAGTGTGAGGAGACCTGATCGCTACCGTGGCCGCCACCGTGGCCGCCACCGCGGCCGCTTTGGTGTGTGGAATCCTTTAAATATGCCAATGAATAAAAACTGTTTAATACCCACAAAAAAATAATAATAATAATGTAGACATTATTATACAAAGAAATATTTAATATGAAAAACTTAAAATATGTAGGGTGATTCCTGGAGCAGCGTGGGAATCGACTTTCCAAAACCATTTACTGCATAAAATAATAGACTCATAATAATAGAGAAAATTGATGTGAAGTGTGAATTTTCACACATTTCAGGGTTTTGCAGGTATTTAGTAAGTGAATGATGATTATTTCGGATGCGAAAACAAATTTTATATTAAAATATTTTTTTTGTTAATTTTAATTCGAACGCCTAATACCATTATTTAAGTTTCTAAATATGTGCAGTATTTTTTTTTTTAATATAGCAATGTTCATTAAGAATTTTAAAAATTGCGCCTATGGCTTCCATTGGTTGTTAAAAGTTCCGTCCCTCTGATTTCGTGTACATTGAAACAGAATTAAATTATAATTTAAACAATTTCCACTGGTTATTAAATTTACGCTTTTAAAAATAAAATGCAACATTTGCCAAAATATAACTAGAATTTTGAAAAAATAATTTAAACAATATAAAAATTTTATAAAAAAATCAAAAAATAATATTGCCTCTTCTTCTCCAGGGTTCGAACCCTTTCGGATCGGGTTACTTGGTTGAAAAATCAGCGGCTAACACCACTACACCAGCACACACGTCCCAGTGTGGCGTGTTACAAAGCTATAACTTGTGTACATTATTAGCCAAAAATCGCAAAAAATGCGTTTTTCTCCAAAAACATAATCTGATCAAAAATTCCTGTTGTACTATTCCGGTTCACACCAATGTACATTACTTAGAATTTTTTCAGATTTTTAATTTAAACCATCTGGGCTACAGGGTGTGGGACAAAAAATTTTTTGCACAATTTTGGCAAAAATCGCTTCAAAATAATTTATTTTGCAAAAATAAAAATTTGATCGTTAATCCACGTACCAAGGGCTTTCATTTGATACCCTACCCAGAATTATAAAAAAATATTTGTTTTTTCGATGAGCACATATTTGTTTATATTTTTAGGGGGATATGTTTTTTAGATGTTTTAGTATTTTTCCTATGTGCGGGTCAAAGAGTTGTATAAGCATGCCAAATTTCAACTCCCTAGGTTTAGCCGTTTGGCTACAATTTTTACCGAACAGACAGACAGACAGACAGACAGACAGACAGGCAGACAGATAGACAGACAGACAGGCAGACAGACAGACAGACAGACAGACGACAAAATGACGGTATAAGGGTTTTTTGGTCATACCTACAAAACCCTAAAAATGGAAATATTTGTTGTCCACGTACAATGCTTTTAAAAATATACTGAAATTCTGTATTTATGATTTTAAAAAAACTTTATCACAAATAATACTTCACAAAATCAGCAGAAAACAATAAGAGTCAGATTTGATAAATTTACTTTTCACTATTACGATTTTCCTACGTCAATTATTTTCAATCATACTGCGATAAAAATATTTAATCAAAATTTCTCTTTAATTAACAATGTATGTAAAAAATAACATATAATTTCTTCTAATAATACACTTTCCGTTCTACATCTTAATAAACAATGAAATTATAGTTGCAACTGTTCTTTAATTGCAAAGTTAGTTATAAAGTTGTACATATTATATAAACACAACACATACTGAACTGTTGAAGTGTTCACATTATATGAAATATTTTAGAAACTGTTTTTACTATTCACTAACAGAGTTTTTGCTTGCAGTAATTTGTAATTTCTATGCAATTTTCATGTTCTTGTCTTTCTAAATAAAAAATAAGACAATGCACAGATGTTTTATAAAGACAGAATGTTGCATATTATTAAAAAAATACACTTGTATTTTCCACATTTTAATGTCCCATTTCAAGAATTAAATATGTAGTAATTCAGCTCTTTATAATCTTGTCCAGCCTTAATTGACCCATTTTTAGGGTTTTGTAGGTATGACCAAAAAACCCTTATACCGTCATTTTGTCGTCTGTCTGTCTGCTCGGTAAAAATTTTATTTTTGCAAAATAAATTATTTTGACGCGATTTTTGCCAAAATTGTGCAAAAAAAATAATTGTCCCACATCCTGTAGCCCAAACGGCTTAAACTAAAAATCTGAAAAAATTCTAAGTAATGTACATTTGTGTGAACCAAAATAGTACAAAACGAATTTTTGATCAGATTATTTTTTCGGAAAATAACGCATTTTTTGTGTTTTTTGCTTGACCATGTAAAATATTTAATAACATATGTAATACAGTAAACCAGCATTCTTTGATAGTATAATGGTTAGCATGCTTGCGTTCTAATTTGCGAACTAAGGTTCAATCCGGTATCCAGACAATTTTATTTTTTCGGTTTTTTTTTGCATTTTAATTTTGTTTAAATTATTTTTTCAAAATTCTAGTTATATTCGGGCAAATTTTGCATTTAATTTTTAAAAGCGTAAATTTAATAACCAGTGGAAATTGAATACACGAAATCAGAGATGACTTAAAACAACCAATGACCAAGGCGCAATTTTCAAAATCTTAATGAACCTTGCTATATAAAAAATACTGCACATATTTAGAAACCAACTAAGAGGAAATTTTGATATCAATAGTTGTGCAAACATTGTGTCATGTTGGTATTAAAAATTATAAAAAATGTCACTTTCTTAATAATGATCATAACCAATAAATCGGTATGTAATCAATAGGTTTTACGGCGTAAGGGATATTTTTAATTGACATTTAAAGGCAGTAATACACTATAAAAGTAATTAAAATAACTAGATCTGGTTTGTCCTTACAAAAGTGAACAGCATATACATTTATAAATTTTTGGAAAATATAAGAATTTAAGAAATGAGACATTTGTATTAAAAATGACACAAAAAATCAAAATTTAATGAAAATTACATTTTATAATGATATTCTTTAACCTAAAAATGTTTATTATAAGTATGACTTACAAGCTTAACCAAAACGGTAAAAAACTCGAATCAAACTATAAAAGTTACTAGATTGCAAAATATAGTTACGCCGAAAGGGTATGGAATAGCTTCAGCGAATACAATCGACGAACTGATTAAATAAGTACAAAATGCATTTAATGCATTAAACATACAAACCCTTGATAATTATTTTCTAATATTGCAAACTTGTCTAGAAGCAACTAGGTTAGCAAAAGGAGGGAATTCCTATAAGATTCCGTACATTAATAAGACAAAACTTCATCGTAAGGGACGATAACAAACAACATTATCATGTTTCATACAAGCTGTGGAAACAGCCACGTCCTTGTTAAATTTAAAATAATTATTCTTTGTTTTACTAGATATTTGAAACTATTTTATAACTAAAATCATTATAATTAATTAAAATTGTTAATGTATATCATATTTTCGGACGGATTGAGTATTTTTTTTTCTAAAGTTATGAGCTATCCACAATAAATTTTAAAAAACATAAATATTTTTTGCAATGAAATCTGTAGAATTATTTATAATTCATTAAAATGTTAAAATAATTTGTTGCAATAATAAAAACTAGGCAATCTAAAAATGAAATAACATATTTCAGATTTAACTTAAGTTAATTTAACATCAAACCTTGAAAAATATTTTTTAAAAATATGTGCAATATTTCAAAATAGGATTTTTAGCAATTTCAAAAACTAAACAGATACAAAAAAATAATAGTATAACATTTGATTAATTATAAAAAAATTCAAGAACTAATGGAATTTTAAAATAATAATTTAAGGAGCTTAATTATAGAGTAAAAAAAATAGAAATAAAAAAGGATTACAAAAAATGACTAATATAGAATCTAATTTTAAATCTTTTGTTCGAAAAAATGTTGTTACGTTTAATTTAGAGCTAAAGAATGAAATAATGAAACAATGAACAAAGAGCGATTTTATTTTGTAATTCAAAGAATAAGTATCAAGTTCTGATTAATAGCTTTATGTATATAATTTGATAAAGGAAAATAGTATTTGTAATCTAATAATGCGATTTTTCTTTCAAGAATTTTTATTGTGAAGAAAAAAAAAACGAATAAAAATTAAGCTGTAATATTAAGTTAAAAGCTTAAATTGCAATCTCCTATTACATTATTAAAACCCTCAAAGAATGGGAATTGTTGACAGTACAGTCTGTTTCAAACGCTTAGGCGGAACTAAATGGGAATTTCGTTCTTTTATGTTGTCACGAGAAGGGACCTTGCATTAAATTATTTTTTTACATATTTTAATAAAAAAATAAATAAATAAATGGGAAATTTGTATTAAGAAAGACACAAAAAATCAAAATATAAAGAAAATGACATTTTAAAATGATATTAACCTTAACAAAAAAATGTTTATTGTAAGTATGATTTACAAAGCTTAAACAAAACGGCCGAAAAGCACGATTTCAACGATGAAAGTAACTAGACTGCAAAATCTAGTTCCGCCTAACCATTTGGAACAGACTTTATGTAGGCTCACTACAGTCTGTTCCAAACATTGGTTGTTTTAAGTCATATGCTCCGCCCCTTTAGTTTCGTATACATAACACATAGAATGAAAATATAATTCCTACAATTTCAACTGGTCTTTAAATTTACATGCTTAAAAATTAAATGCAACATTTACCAAAATATAACTAGAATTTTGACAAAATAATTTAAACAAAATGAAACCTAGTTTGCTGTGTAACAAGCGAGCAAGCTAAACATTAGACCAGCATACGCCTTCTAGTATACTGTGTTACATAACTATAACTTTTGTACATCGTCAGCAAAAAAACACAAAAAATTAATTATTTTCCGAAAACATAATCTGATCAAAAATTCCTGTTGTACTATTCCGGTTCACACCAGTGTATTTTTTCAAAACATTAGTTTAAACCATCTGGGCTACAGGGTGTGGGACAAATTTTTTTTTGCACATTTTGGCAAAAATCGCCTCAAAATAATTTATTTAAAAAAAATATATTTTTTTTGATGAGCTCATATTTGTTTATATTTTTAGGGGGATATGTTTTTTAGATGTTTTAGCAGTGATTCTTAACCTTTTTGAAGTCACGGAGCACTTTTGACATTAAGGTAAATTCGCGGAGCACCAAAATCAAAAAGGCAGAAAAACAAACAAAAACATCAAAACAAACTCATCATTTTTATTGAAAATTAAACATAATTATTACATAACAGGTAAAAATAACATTGATTATACATTATACATAATCAATTTTACATATATATAGAGTCAATGCTCTATCTGGGTAATAAGATATGATTGGAGTCAACACTATAATTCGGATTTAAAAATTTCGCGAAGCACTTGCAACAAGCTCGTGGAGCACCGGTTCAGAACCAGTGTGTTTTAGTATTTTTCCTATGTGCGGGTCAAAGAGTTGTATAAGCATGCCAAATTTCAACTCTCTAGGTTTAGGCATTTGGATACAATATTTACCAAACAGACAGATAGACAGACAGACGACAAAATGACGGTATAAGGGTTTTTTGGTCATACCTACAAAACACTAAAAATTATAATAATTAATCAAAACATAATTTGAAATAAATAGCTGAAAAATTAATTTCATTATAACAAAATGCAAATTTATCAAAGAGGCTCCTGTTATTGTTATTTTGTTTTAATTTTTTTTTTTCTGTAAATATGAAAAGAAATAGATCTTAGATTAACTTACTGTGATAGATTTCATAAAGTTACTTAGTAAAACACAGTTCAAAACCTATTTAGTGAGTATTACAAATGTTATACTATTTATATATTCTTTGTCTCAAATATTTTTCCTTCGATACTTTTTCAACAAAGACGAACTAAACAAAAAAATATTGACATTCTGTCAAACAAATTAATTATTTAGATGTATGTATGTCAAATATGACATATTAATAAAAAATTTAACATTTTGGTTACATAGTTTGAAAAATATTCAATATAAAATTATACGTTGAAGACAGTAAGTAAAATTAAACGTAATACTTACTCTGTTGTGTAACGTGCTGTGGTCATTAAAATTTTCCGAACACCCTATTCTTAAACATTCCCGATATAAACACACCCATAAATTTGGACCGAAACAATTACAATCACTGCAAGTCACATTCTGAAAAAACGATCACTATTTATATTTAATCCACTATTAATTAAACTGTATTCTTACTTCTTTTGATTTAACAATTTCTTCAATTGGAATTTCAGAAATTGTTGCAAGATGACTACATGCATATCTTGGTGACATTTTACCTAAAATATTAAATCATTACTAATCATAATACAAAAATTGTTTAAAATAACAATTTATTTTCACAAAGTCATCAATTATAGATTACAAGTCATTAAATAATAAATATTAGGTTAGGAACATCCATCAAAAACAATGACATGAGAACACAGAAATCAATTATAAACCATTCAGACATAAAGTATTTTAAAAACTAATTTTTATTCAAATACATAAAATATATTTAAATAATACTAAATAATCAAATGTCGTATTACATACCTCTTGAAAGATAAGAATCTTCCCCTACTGTCAGTTTATTATATTCTACCCCGAAACATAAAGTCACATGAAGATACAATAAAATTCGTAATCATTACATTATTTTTCTGATTCCAAAGTATAATAATAAATTATTTTTTCAGTGAGATCAGTACTATTTTACCATATCTGTTTGTAATTGTAATCAGTGCTGCCCACTATGAAAAGAATTTGGCAATATGTCATGACTGTGACAGGCATTTTAAAGCGGGAATATTTTGAATTGTTGTCATGTAAATAAACATTATTTATTTGATCAATATTTTGACACTTTATGGTGTATCATTTTAAGGTCGATAATAAATTAAGAATATGTCTTTAAAGGGGGCACAAAATCGTGAGAAAGTCTTCAGTAAATATGCGTAAGTATTCTTTTACATTATATACTTCATAACAAATCCTACATTCTTTATTTTCTAAGTCCGCAGGAATGCCAGCCTATTATCAATGGACAGCAAGTTAAAATTCCGGATATACACGAATATGTTGACGTTAAAGAACAAACTGGGCACAGGAAGTTAGTAGTCCCTAGTCGAGAACCAGTGGCAGTTCCAAAACTATTAACCAAAAATGAATTTGGTCGTCTTAAGCAGCAAGCTCATGTAATATTTTAAATTATTATATCACGGACGAAATAAGTAGTTTAATAAAGAACTATTTGTTTACTATTGTCCAAAGCCGATGTTTCAGACTTATAGACTTCGATATTATAAAGTGAAGTGTTCACTGCTTAATTCGTCCAGAAAAGCCCATACTATAGGGGAAAAATTTTAAGATCGTAGCGCCAGGCGGATTTTTTTGAAACCATTCTAAATCAGATACCACTTGACATTTACTAGTAAATAATAGCGAAAAGTGTATCAAAAAACGACAAAAAATAAATAATTGTTTGGGATTTTCTGATTTTGTGAAGTGACATTACTTGTAAACATCTAAAATACTACATTTTGTGATCTGGTTTTAAGTTATGGCGGTTTTCCATTGTCGATTATTTTAACTATATTGGGGGAAATAATAATTCCCGTGTTGTTTACCAAGGGGTAGAAATCTACAATGCTGGGCATATAATATTGTGTGGAGTCACTGAAAAAAACAGAGAGTTCATAAAGATTTATTTATTATGCCTACAGACTTGTGCATTAACAAACCCACACACAATAACAGGAATTTTCAAGATATGCGATAATAAATACAAAATTGAAAATATTTTTTGTAGTCACTATCATTAAAATGTAATGAGCAAACTTTGATATAAGGGCTCACTTTTTTTCCAATTTTTAAATTGTTTATCTAAACATCGCGTCGATTCCTAACCTCTGGCTTTCCCAATTTTGTTTCGAACCGTATG